>JACDOX010000004.1:4266536-4339335 GCA_014549065.1 Cardinalis cardinalis
GACAATTACTCCCTTCACAAAGTAGTGTATGAACAGTGTTATGCCAGATCTGTTATTATCACTATTTACAATATTTGCTCCAAAAGTACCATGGTAATATTTTAAATCATTTGACTAGACAAAATGCGAACAGCTGAACTGAAGCAGAATATACTGGCATTGAGAAGTGCACATCATTTAGAGGACAAAAATAACAGATTTGAGTCTCCACATGGTGCTCCACAGGTTTTTTAAAACTTTCTAGTCTTGAAGAAAGCTTTCACCTGCTTCTCACCTYTCAGTTTTTCAAGGTTTCCTTTGTTTTGAACCACTCATCCATTGCTACAAGACAGCCTTTGTACTGAAAATATTCTTCCACCCTTGCAGATAAACTAATATTTAAAAGGCTCTGTTTATGAAGTGATTGGCACATTTATGCTTTTTTATATAAATTAATCTCCTGACATCTCCAGATTAAAGTACAGTTTTTCCTGGCCTACATCTTCACACTACTTGCAACATCCTCCTTGATCATAGAAAATGCAAAGTGAAGCTAATTCAAATTTATGCTCAGAACAAGGGCAACATTTTAGTCATGTTGCTTTTCAGTCTGTTCTGCTGCCACAAAAACAAAATCAAAGGTCAAAGAACACATAGAAAGAATTCTGCTCTTTTTGACTTCCCTCTCCAGACCTCCTGGAAGTCACAGTATCTTCTTGTGATACGCATTAGGCACAAAGTGGGAAATGGGACAATACAGGCTGATGAAGAACATGGTGGTAGACCAGAAAAAAAAAAMCAACTTATCACACATCCTTTTGCCCTTTTCAATGTGGCCCTGAAATTTCTCAATGAACTTTGCAAATATATTCGGTGTTACATCAAGTAATTAAAATACCCTTTCTTCCAAATTTTCCTCACAGTGCCAGATTTCAATCCAGATCTGTCCTCCTGTTCTTTACCTCTACCACATGACTGTTCCAACAGCAGCTTTGTCCTTAGGAAATCTTTTTTCTGTATTTATTTCTGTATATAGATGAATAAAACTAAATGCTGCAAAATACTGAATAATTCCAGGCAAAAATTTTGATATATGAGATATACTTTGATATATATAAGATATACCTTTTATACTATGCTYGAATCTGAGTCAGTCTGATTGCAAGTAGATTTTGATGCTGTTTCACTTCTTGCTGACATGGACCATATATTTGTAATTTTTGCTAAAAATTATGCTAAATAATTACAACATTTTCAAAGTAGCAGAATTTTGCTGGATTTAATGCCTCTCATTTTCTTGAGATTCTCTTGCCCATGGTGTAAAGACACTATTCTTTTGTAGTATCTGGTTTCAGAGCATAGAAGATTCTAATACTTTATTACTTCAGAGTTCTGTGATACTTTCACTGTACTGTTGAACCAATCATATTCACCACCAGTATTCATTTTATATGAAAAACTGAAATGTCCCATGAGTAAGTTCTGAGACCTTTTATGTGGTTGCTGTTGCTAAGGAAACCACATCCTTGATATCCATGTGTCCAACATGTCAGTCTCATTTTGCATCTAGCTATCCATGAGCCAACACTGCAGCATGGAGTACAGAAAAAAGAGAAGTGATAAACAAGACAAGAGAAGCTGAAAAATGTTTCCTATCAAAGTATATTTGCATACCTGTTGGAGTTAATTCTGGCTTCTTCTATGTTACATCTGCCTTGTTTTTTTGATAAATTATCGTTGCTTGCAATAGACTGAAAAACAGCCTGTAAAGGTGCAGTAATGGTTCCTCTCCRGGTAGCAAAGTATAATCTGTGCTAATCATCATCAGGCAGGAAGATGGTCCCTTCTGGAGGAGGATCAAGTTCAAATAACTGTTCTTGAAAACACATTTCACAATGTGTAAAACRTTCCACAGCACCTAAAATATGTTACTGGCAGTAAAGCCAAAAACCAATGTTTTCGTTAATTTTAAGTTAAAAATTAACTTAAACTATTTTATTATTGTTTATGAATTAATGTATGTATTCACTTATCCTCATATTTGCCTAAATTATAATGCAGTATGCTTAATTTAAATATGACATAGAAACTTTCTTTATTTGAAAGTTTRATAGTATTGCTCTCATGACAGTCTAAATGCTTTGGAAGCATAAAACCATTTTCTCAGTTTCTCAGAGGATCAAAATGCAGATTTTTATGTACTTTGCTCCTTGAAATTCAAAGAACACTGGGTGACTAGAAGACATTTATATCTTCAAAAATCTCCTTTTTTTTCTGATGTACTGACCAACGTGTCAAAGCACTGTGTCAAAGACAGCAGAACGACCTCTACAAAAGCAGCTGTATCTACACGCACATTTAAGTGCTCTGAAGAGTACAACATAGATGTGTCTGCCTATCCTGCCCCTATCCTTGGCACAATTCCTCTCTGAAGAGTCATTATTAAAAAGATAAAATTATAAAGGTAATATAATAAGTTTTAGCCTGTATTACACACCTTTTATTATTATTCTATGTTGTTTGGCTCTTTAGGCTGAAGTATTGAATAAGATTTGTGTTATATCACTTTTYGGTGGGATTGTTAGCATGGGTACGTGCTTCAAAGGTATCCTCATTTAGGGTCATAACACCACAGGGAAATTTATTTTGGAAGAGTCCTCAGGAGACTTCTAACTCAACCTTCAGCTCACAGCAGGGCCAGCTCTGATGTCCAGCTTAAGGCTGCTTTAGGCTGGCTGTGTCTCACCATGTCACAAAAACCTCCAAGRATGGAGCTTGGAGGCTGCTCTCCAGGCAGCCTTTTTTATTACTTTGCTGTCTTAATKGTGAAAATGCTTTTCCTTATTTCCTCTTTTATTTTTTGGGCCCTTGCCTCTTATCTTCCAGCCAGAGTGCTGCTGTGAAGGACCTGGCTCACTYCTCTGTATTCCACTCCATGGGAACACCAGGGGCTGCTGGTAAGGCTGCTGGAGTCACCTGTTCTCCACACTGTACAAATCAAGYTCCCTCTGGCATTTTACATGGGGCAAGTGCCTGAGAACCTTGACATCTTTCCTGTGCTGTGGGACCCAAAACTGCACACACTGCTCTAAACTGCTGATGTATTGTTAAGTAGTTACGTAATTCTTGGGATTAAGAATTTTTTTGGTTTTAAATCACAATAAAATTTCTAGTTCATTCTTTCACTCTTATGTCATGCTATAAGTCTACCTAAACACTAATTTAGGGATCAGAAAAATATTAATTTCAATTACAGCTGGCTGGTCTGATGTGGCGTGGAAAAAAGAAAATCGGGAATCCATGCATGGTAACCCTCTTCTGTGAGAAGTTGGCACAAGAATGCAAACTTAATCTGAAAGCTAAAGGGGTAGCTCACAGAGACTGATCACAGATCTACCAGGTAGGAACTTCCAACTTGGCACTGGACTCCAAACTGATACCTGGCAATCTGCCATTAGCTGTAGCCTATYATGCCCTTCCTTCAGTAGTAAACTAATGAAATGAAGGCCCATCAATTAAATTTCTCTCTGTGGCTCCTGTTAATTTATCTGCATATCCGGTTCAACCCTTTCCTAGGATATTTGGTTAGCCTGAGTGATAGCAGGCACTGAAGCCAAAGACATTAAGYGTGAATGTTATGCATGTAAACAGATTTTTAAAGAAAGAGAGTAACAATAGGTAAAATAACGGCAGAGACTGAATGTGCTAATGTCAATGAATTGGCATGATGTCAGATGAAGCAAATATGGAAATATGATTATAAAGGAAAGATGCATAGCTATTAATTTTTTTTAATTTGGAAGGCTTCTTTTTTTTCCTTCTTACAACTTTTTTAGGGTATGTAGTGCTGAAACAAGTAGTGTTGGTAGTGACTTATAGTAGTGTACTCTTGGTTTGCTTGAATGCAGTAATTCCTAGGTTCCTATGTAAGGTGATTGCCTAACACACCACTCCTAAAAGTTTGAGGAGTTTTAAAAACATTTAATTGGTTAATATCTATCCATACTTCAAGAACATACACTTATAAGAGGCACTGTTAAAACATAGTTTCTTTCCCTGGCTGCACAACAAGATGCACAATGGTGTTTTACTATGTGATTAGGACTCCTGGGCATTATGATATTATAAATTATAAACCACAAGACAAAGGACTTAAATGCTACATTTTGCATAATCTTAGYTAAGTGAACATGTATTGAAATAGCTTTTAATTTTACAAGCAGAGTCTTTGTTGGCATGATGTCTATTGTACAAATCATTTAGTCATGAAATCTTTCAGTAAACGTGTTGGTTTGGGTTTTTTTTTCCTCTGTCAGCAACTGCAGAAAGCACCCTTTCCCCAAGATTTTTTGAAAACCTGTTTTCTCTTTTCAGCCTGTTTTTATGTGAAAACCTTTTCCATCATATTTCTACAGGGGTTATATCAGAAGTCAATGATATCAGCATGTTCCTAGAGATTAGTACAACTTTCAGACTGAAGCATATGCAGATGCTTAGCCCCAGATTCCTTCCAGGTGTTGCTTTACTAAAAAAGATTGTACAAAAAGGACTGTTGAATAAGGAGTGAAAAAAGGTCTTCAGTGTCAGAGAAATGTTAATATATGGCCAAATGATCAAAATATRGGTTATGTTGCAGTAGCAGAAAAGTTGTTTTCCATTACACACACAAAAAGGTTTGGAAGATAAATACATCTATTTTTAGAGTCTTGGAAACTGTGCTCTATGACTAAATTATTTCTCTTTTTTTGAGTTTACCTTGAAAAGCTGGATGAACRTGAAGATGTCTTGCCCTATATGTAAGATGCTGGATAAAGTTCTTTACAGAAAAAGTGACAAGATATGGCAAACAGACAASTGATAACTCAATGCTTTCATCTTGGCTGATGTTATTTGAAATGGCTCCTACCACACTGGAGGTTTCATTTTGAATATGAGACTTGGATAAAGCATTTCAACAACATGTAGTTATAAACACCACGTTTCCTTTCAAATTTTATATTAAAACTACTTATTTCATTTGCTTCTCAGAGTAATAATAAAATAATCATAGACTTTGCACCATTAGGTAAATCCTTTTTGAGAGTTAAATGTGATTTTTTTTTCTCTCCCCACAGTTTTAAATGAAAGTGAAATGTATGTCCCATTTTTAAATGATTTGTCTTAAGCTCTTTGGGATACCTTACAAAAGGAAAAAAAACGAAACCAAACCAAAACAAACAAACAAACAAAAAAAAACCACCTCAGCCCGTGAGCTAGTGGTTTTGGTTTCATTCCACCTGGAATGCCTAGTGACCATCTGTCAATTGAATTCCATCCAGCACTGCTTCAGTAGTAAAATAATCAATAGCAATAGAAGTAATAGCTGAGGATCAAATTGAATAATGGCCTGTATTCTAACCTGATGACATCAGTATTCAGTAATTCTTGAACCTTTCAACTCAGTCTGAAGTTTTCAAATCTCAACTTTTGGCCAATGTGCATCGGGCTTTTTTTCAAGATTTTTTAAAATTTCTTTGACTTTGCCTGTAGTTTTATTCACTTCTTTTCTGAAGTTTGAAGGAGAAAATGTTAAGGCTTTTCAAGCATGTAAAAATTGAGAAAAGACACTCTTGACAGTAAACAATTACCATTACACTTTTTTGTAATCACTCTACAGCCAAAACAGCTGGGGGATGAAAGTTTAAATTTGGCAGGAAAACAGCACTAAGGAGAAGTGCTTTTGAGTGTTCTGGAGAAAATTGGTTTTGATGTTATAGGCTTTTGAAACACCATGTACTGAGCACATAACACTAGTTTCTCATTAACTTTCACAGGTAGATTCTTCAAGGGACAGTTGTGTTGGTTGAGACGCAAAAGTTTCACCTCGGCMCATACTGATTTTACATAATCCCACAGAAAACCTCTGCAGTGGGGTATTCCCAGAAATGAAGGTTCATGTCAGATAGATATAATGGAACTTTACTCCAGAATGAAAATAACCATAGGCCAAAATAATGCTGCTATTCCATGTTGTGATTTTGAGCACAATGTAACACCTCACTTTTATGTCTCTTACTCACCCAATAAAGTAGTATGCTTCTCTATTTTACTTTATTATAGTCTTCTTAAAAGCCACAGCTGTCAGCCATGAAACCTATGTATTGGAAGTTTCAATATTTTTTTCTTTTCAGACCTATATCATTCTCCAGCTCCTGGAGTGTTCTTTTACCTAAAACAGATTGCTTGAAGGCACACAGATGACTTTAAATATTTCTGCACTTCACAGTGAATTGCTCATTCACCTGAGTGTTTAACTATGTCAGTATGTTCAACATTATCATATTTAATTGGATGGTTCAACAAGATAATATACCAGTGCACACACAATTCAATGCATTATTGGCTCACAATAAATAAGGCAACTCTCAAATAAAACACAGGGGATTTAGCGAGAAGAAATTATGTATAATTGAGAGAGACATGAATGCATTGGTGGTTTGCTAAAGGCTGATAACTTATCAATTTTTACAAATTTGAAAATTTGTAAAAAATAAGGTTGTGAAAGAGAATRCATTTAAAAGCCATAATTAAGACAGGCAAATACAGTCTCCACTGTTGGTGATCCATTTCATACCCTGACTTGCATGTGCAGAACATTTAAACTTACTCAGGTTTTGTCTAAAGGTCCAAAACTTTATATTTTAAAGCCATTGCTCTCATCCCTGAAAGGTCCTTCTTGAAGGWGGATGCTGGCATCAGCAATGCAGCTATTTTCTGTTCTTTACTAGCAATCTGTGTAGTCTCTGCTTGCCTTGCAAGACCAATGCTGAGCAGAGACCAAGAAAAAGGGGTGCTAGCAAACARTGCAGACAAATAATGCATTGGAAACATTGTGCATGCAAACAATTGCTCTAGGAAACTTTTTGAGAAATAGGTTATTACCATTATCACTAGATGTACAGAAAATAAAGCACAGTCTTTAGGCCAGTAAATTTCGTCTTAGATTATGCGAAACAGGACTTAGTCATCTTAACTTAGATGAGCAGTAAAACTTTAACCAGTATATTTAMGAAAAAATTCACTTTTCCATTCTTCCTACTGCACAAACGGATAATTTTCATTCTCAGTTAAATAAAAAAATGCAAGGAAAGCGGAATTTTTCAGCTAAATGCCAAACTATCCTGAAGTCAGAAATGCTGCTTTTTTGCCCTTGAGGTAGAGGTTTGGGTGTTTCATTCTGTTTACCAACCACTACTGAAACTCCCAATAACATTGCTGCAATTATGGACCAGGATTTTTTGCTTTAATAGGTTGCTGAAATGAGTAAATAACATCTGCATCAGGTGTATTATCAGAGTTGTGGAGATAGGGAGGTTCGAAACATGAATAGAGTGTCCAAAAATTACTGCAATTATATGTGTATTTGAAATTCTGGAACAAAAAGATTGTGTGTTTTTCTGCACAAAATACATACTTTTCATCAAAAATAGATTTTTTAAAGCATTTTTTTTGTGTGTGTGAAGAGAGCCATGATAGAAAATTCACCATAACAGATAAAAATAAGACCTATTGTGTAATAAACCTGCACAAATGCCTGCAAAAGCTCCAGCTCACAGCCACAGATGAGCCTACAGTGATGCTCACTCATGTCATAGCTTTTCCTCTATAACATGTTACATCAATGTTTTTTGAATAGGAGGTATTTTTAAAATTAAGTTGATTACATATACAGAAAAGAGCAAGACATGCCTAGCACATGAGTTGGTAGGCTATTAATGTTCTTAGTTGGTCAGAGGCTCAGTGATTAAATGTATGAGTTGAATATCATAGGATACTGATGGGCACTGAGCTTCCTGCTCTGTCCTCTGCACTCTTTGGGTGCTRTATGTAAATAAATCTGCTGCAGACATGAGTGTTTATTTATATATTATGCCATGCCATCTGTGTCACATGTGCTGTGGACCCTCTCTGTCATACATACATAAGTTTGTTTGCAGGTGAATATATCAGCTGTAAGGCTTGCTGGAACATTTCAAATGAAATCACTTCTGAGTACTTATAAGCAAATTTTATTGATCTCTACAAAACATTTACTGACGTTTATATTTGCTTTTTACATTAGATAGTCATGGAAAAATTCCTTCAAACTGTCACATCCAGCACCTTGCCACTGAAGTTCACCCGAATTCCATTTAGTTTCACAGATCAGAATGCTGAATAGATTTACTTTTTCAGGTTTGACCACACCACATTTTGTTCAATGGGTTCATTTTGTGAAACTGCATCTGAAAGTCTATGCATCAGAGAAATATTTTGAAGACTTTTTTCCTATTTCACCCAAGAAAAGTAGCAGTTGCTGYATTGCCATGTTCTAGGTTAATCCACACATCAATCCAATTCTGAAGGGTTTTTTTCTTTTAATATTTTCTCCCAACAGAAAATGATAGAAGGAAATTTCTAATTATCAAAGAAGTGAGATCTTGAAACAGCCTTTCAAGGGGACAAGACAAAAAACTGGCCCCCTTTACAGAAGATTCATGATCTGCCTAAATTGAGGAGAATGTTGTTGCAATAAAAGAAGATAAGATTCATTGACATAAGAAATTCTTCTATACATATTCTATTCCTGCTGTGGATCATCTAAGTCATGTATTAAGACTTTTATCATGCTCAAAATTCAATTACGAAACTTGTATTTTATGATAGTGTTTTTTCTAAAACAGCTACCTTTAGCACTTAAATGCTCTGTTAGTTATTTATCTGTAAACCATGAAAACCTTTTCCCTCTTTTCCATAATTTTCATCTCTTCTTCTTATCTTTATCGGTTTAAATAAGTAATTTCATGCATATTTGAACTGTATATAGGTATGGGTTCTGTATTAGTTACAAGCACRATTCACATTTTTCAGTAATAGATCCAAAAAGATGAAGTACCCTGTCCCAATGAAGCTAAACCCTGATATAAAGGCTTTCTTCTGCTTTTCTGTCTGACTCATTCTATTATCAGTCAATTGTATCATCACTTAGAATATTCAAAAATTTAGCTGTGAGAATTCAGTTCAGTGACTTGGATTATCATTAAATAGTCAGACAGATGCATGACTGAAAATCTGTCACAGTCACCTTATTTTAACCCTTTAATWTCTACATTTTTCAAGCATCTGATATAAGTAGTCTGGGAGACCTAGGATGTGATTTGTAGGTACCATGTTAAGCAATATTAGTCTTCATATTATGTCATTCACTACCTCTTTATCAGAACTTTTGAAATAATCCTCTACCTTAAGGTCTTAAAAACAGATTAAAAAACTTTTGGGAGGAATTTGATAAGTAGACTTTTAACTTTGAAGAGGAACTGATGAGGTTTTTTTCTTCTTAAAAGYGAGGTTTTAAAGCAAAACAGTGTATATGGTAGTGGCATTCTGCCTGTTGTTTCCAAAAATGCTTTTCTGGGTATGTCTGAAATGTGTCTGGCTCTGAAGCTGAGATCAGAGGTTGCACTGAAAGTATGTGTTTTCATATAGAGATATTCCAGGCAGTCCTCAAACTGTGGCTCATGCAAGAAATTAAATAAAAGTAGGTGAGAGGAGGAAGGAAGGGGAAAAAAATCAACTTCATAATCTAGGATTAGATGTGATTGATCATTGCTTTCAGTAACCCTCTGGGCGTTTTTGATGTTTTGTCGTAAATTAATAAATAAACAAGGCACTATCTCTCTAACTGAAATTTGGCAGAAGGCAGTTAGTCTGGATCAATTAATGTCAGAAAATGAAAATCATGCAGTAATGACACACCTTTTAAAAGAACATTTAGTATGCGTGTCTTRAGCTTTTAAGCAAGTCAAGAAGTCCTGAGATAAAACAGACCTGATATTACCTTATTGTAACTGAATTTATTTTTTTTTTAATAGACGTTATAGATGACAGGTTTCCTTCTGAACAGTTTCTACTGGTTTTGTCTCTCAAACAGGACCTGCAAACCTGTTGCTTTGAACTACAGCCCAGAGCTATAGTTAGAACTTCATCTACAGTTACTTAAGTGAYTTATTAAAATATGTGATATAACAAGTTTATACTTGGGAAGTTAGCAAGAGACATTTAAAGACATGAATGACAAAACAAGTCAAAGTCAGTAACTTAAAAATTATTTTTTCACCATTATGGATACCACCATCAGCCCTGRGTGAAAAGCAATTCTAGGCCACACCTTGGTGTTCCTATTTTTCCAATATCAACAGTAGGAAGTGTAGGCAAGGGSAATTGCAGACTGAATCTTTAGACCAGCTTTCTGTTGGTGCAACARCATGGAATCAGCTGGCATGAATGTAACATATCTAAACCCCAAGTAGCATATATACATCTACATTTTCAGGCCTAAATAATATATGGACATAATAGGTATGCATATACATATATATACATACATACACATACACATATACATACACATATAGTATCATATTCACTTAAATAAAAATAAAGCACATAGTATATAGGTCAGACATTTTCAAGACTAAAAATATTTAGAGGTTCAGATTAACATATTCATCCTGTTGGGACTACTGCAAGACAGAATCTGAAGAAAAGAGTGCATGCTGAGATTTGGATTCATGGAAGAAATCCTGGATCCGCCATAGAAAATATACATCATTAAGAACTCTGTCGTTATGTATTAACAACATGTGGACATCTCCCTTTGATCAGCAGCCTGAGTGCAAATCGCCCTCATATCAAGGTTTTAAGCAGTGCAAGTCTATGCTTCCTGTCTCTAAAAGAATGAATTTCAGTCACTGTGAATTAAATGGAAGACTAAAACTAACCTTTGTGGCAATGCTGCAATAGAAAATCTATTTATGTTATTTCACACCTCTATAGGAAAGAGTGACAAGCCTGAAGCCCAGCACTTTCACAAAAAGAAGAAGTTTCCCATCTAAAATGCCTGGCTCTTTAACATGTGGCTTACTTGCTTTTGAATGCCATCCCAGAACTGTTGTTCCTCTCTTGCTGGAGAATGTCAAAGTGATGTCGTGCAGAATCACTTCCATTCTTGAAAAATGTCCTCCCTGTAACAATTTTATCCCTTCCAAATGACACTTATTCTTAACAACTCACCACAATATTTATGTCCTTGAGACTAAGATTATAACCTGGAAAATCAAGGCTCTTTTGAAAGACTAGCAGTTCCAAATCAATATGTGCTACAATCAGGAAATAAAAAAAAAATTGAGCATAAGCCAAAGGAGCTACATTGGAAGGCTGAATCAGAGGACATATACATTAAAGCTTGATTAACTATTTAGTACTTCTTGAGCTTCATGTTGCCCAGGGCACTTTTTGTGTCATTTTTATTGGTCTCCCACCTCCCAGTTTATATGCCTTTGTATTTTTGTTTTACCTCATTACAGATTCTGTTTCTTATAATGTATGATCTGTATTAACAAACCAACAAAGCAGCTGCTAGCTAGAGTTAGTGCATTTTTCTTTATCCATTAACATTTACAGTATGTTAGAGCGAGCATTGCAGACACATGCGCAGAAATGTACGGGGAGAGCCACACATACTTGTCAGACATTCAGGAGAATTGAACAATGCRGAGTTATTGTTGCACATCTCACACCGGTCTCCTTATCTGCATTAGAACAGCTCAAGAGATATGCTCAAAGATGCTCAGAAACTCAGGCTACTTTTGCATTTTCAGGGCTTGCAGTTTGATGAATTTGCTCTTTTAGTCTCCTGAATTCCTTTGAAAACTGAAACACTAATATCATTCAGGCTTTGTATGTCTGAACAAATTTTTTTCCCATAGGAAGGTCAGGACTTGACCTGTGAAGTCAATGGAAAATGGAAATTTCCTAAACATGTTTGCCAAGAGTGGCTGTTGACAGATATTTTAATTAAAAAAAAAATCAGATGGTGGTACTCATCTACCCATATTTGGGATTGTCTGTCATAATTGCCCTGCAGGACCAATTTCAGGTACAAAAGAGATATTTTAAAGAAATTACATTTTCAGAAATTACTATTGTTTTGCTCTCATATGAAGATCACTCCTGTTTATTTTGTTGTTGGACTGATTAGCTTCAGCTTCTGATATGCCAAAGTAGTACACAAATTTATTACTTGCTCCCTAAGGTTCTCTGGTAGGCTTTATCTCATTTAGTTTCAATCATCCCAGATTGGTATCTGCTTCCATCAAATCTACGTACTGCAACCCAACCTACATTGCATATAGCTGAGGCTAAGGGCTCTGAATCTCCATGTTCTACTACCATGTTCTACTACTCCACATTCTACAAACAGGTCTGTCATATGGAGGTTTGGCTATGATTCCACTTTCTTACCCTGCATGTAGGTAGAAGCAAAAATCCCTACTCATGAGGTTTACAAACTGTGAAGATTATATACTTCATTTCCAAGTTCTAGATTTTTTTCTCTCTGATACCCATACACTCCCCAAAAGYCTCAGGTCTCACAAAAAATTCAGTTGTATTCCAAGTTATGGTTTTGTTTTCTATATTAAAGATACAAAGGCATTTTATTGCTRTCCCAGGATCTTTTCCAGCCTATAGACAYTACTTCTCCTGGGGATGGCAAGATACTCATATGTTTGTCTTTTATTTCTCATCTGGGTTATTGTAATTCATTACTTGCTGGTCCACTTGYCACTTTTTGTTTTAGTTGCTTACAGCTGGTGCAAAATTTGGCTGCTTGATTGCTTATGAGATTTCTAATTACATTACTGCGATAATGAAATGGTTTCACTTGCCTCCTGTGAAACAGCAGATTGCTTTTAAGAGTTTACTCCTAACAAATAAATATGCACAATAGGCCATTTGTTGCTCACCCCACWATAAAATGACCATTCCCTTGATTCTGACTGTCTTTTGGATTATGGGAATTTTTGCTATTCTCTTGTTGTTGTTGTTGTTCTTGTTGTGTTGTTCCGTATGTTTGTAACACATATAATTTAGATTTCTCAGAGTCTTTATTAGATAAGTATAACTTTCTCAATTTTTATAACCTATTTCTTCTCCCTACTCCYRGTCATTTATTTTAAAAAATATCCGGCACCAAAGGAAGATATATGTCCATATTCACTGACATTAGGCAGTGAAACTTTGCTTTGATTAGGTACCAGAACCTTTTCAACTAAGTTGGCAGAGGTATTGATATGGTCTATAGCCTATCAATTATCCTGGAAGAGGTTCTGACAGAGCAAGGCTGAAATAGAATAGCACTGAAAATGAAATAAAATTTGAAAAAAAAGTAAAAAAAAACCAAAAAACCCAAAACATTTAAAACAAAATTTAAAATATCTGATTAGAATTTAAGATTATTTTTACTTAATTTCAGATTGGTTTAAACTTAAACTTACAATAAAGAACAGGCTATAGTTACAAAAACCCCAAACATGTAATGCAGTTCCTAGGTTCATTTACAAAYGAAACCTTGAAAAGACCTGTAGGCAGGCACCATGGCAATGCTTTATTTCACTTGCTTGCAAAAAGATCCCTGCAAYATTTAACAAGTCAGTAATTAAGAAGCTAAGCTGTACTACATCACAAGTCATGTAGATTGCAGAGTTTGCATCAAATTAATATAATCATGCTGGTATGCATTCCAGGTAATTTTGCGTTTTAAATAAAGTGTGAATTTATGCTCAATCTTTCTTTTGATGCAGAAATCTTGAAAGGATGATGAGAAGATTGGAGTGCTTTATCACACAAAACAAACTTGGAGTCTAACATTTAGAAAAAAAAATTATAAAAATAAAAATATGAACAAGAASGTAAAGAAGGCTTTAATGAAATTCTGTAAAAATAATTTTTAAAAACTCTCAGAAGGTGGGTGAGGGAGAATCATCCAGCAATAAAATCACTCACAACAGGTATAGGACAAAGAAAAGGAAAATCCATTTTCCAGAAAGCAAGGCAAATGACAGAAATCATTGCCATAATGTATTTGGGAGTCCAGCAGTTCACGTGAGTTTCAACAGCCAGTCCCGGAGGGTGGCTCCTTTAGTGCTTCTTGAGCACAGTCATCCCAGTTGAACCCTTTGCTAATTTCTGATGCGCCAGAAGCTCAGACACATATCAAATAAAGAATTATTTTGGTAGTATCCTATTTCTAGCACTTTCACAAAGCATCATCTGGTAGACAGTACACATTTGTTCTGACTTAAAACCATTCTGTAGTTCATAAACACAGACACTCACTACTATATGCAGAAGCATCAAGTTGTAAAAATGATTGTGACTAAGCCAGTGAAAAAAAGCAAAAGTAATACAGCTATGCCTGCCATCACATATAGAAATCAGAGTGCCAAATTTACATTAAATGTCACCAGAACCAGCAGAGGTCAGACAGAGATGAGTGCTCTTGCAGTAAATAAAAATTGTTGTGCCTTCTCTCTTGTCAAACCTGGCTGCCGAACCCTTATTACACATTACAATTACTTCTGAGATGGAATACAGACTTCATGCATTATATTTATTTCACTTCATTTGCATGTTAAATACATAACATTTGCATTTCTACTAAAGCAATGACACAAACTTGTAACTCAAAAGATGTACTTTGATTGGAACTTGTAATTATAACACATAGCAGAAGTAAGATAAATTCTCAACGTACACTGGGAATTTTGTACAAGGGGGCCAGTGCTGCTTCACTGAATCATTTCTAAAAAGTGCTGTGGAGGAGTTAAAATGAAGAGAAAAGAGATCCAGTAGCCAAAGGGAGGCATAAGTTAAAAAGAGCTTTTTAAAAGAAGTAGAAAGCGTCCCAAAACCAAGCCTTACTGAAAAAACAATCTCTCAGAAGAGTTCCAGCTTTAAATGCTCCCCTACCTGACAGGAACTGGACATTTAATCTCTAATAAGTATTGACATATAAGAAATCAATGTAGTTTTGAAATGTAATTACTGAGCAATTTACATGAAAAAACCTTTCAGTATAGGAAATCTATCACTTAGGTAATGTTCTTGTGTGCAGGAACCTTAAAATATTCTCAATTTGAAAGTATGTCTTAAAAATGCATTGTGACATTGCAAAATATTTGCTTTAAAAATAAGTTTTACAATTAGATTGCGTTCCTTCTCTTGAAAGTAAGAGATGAAGAGGAGAGCAGTTTATTCCTTCAAGATTTTTTCCCTCAGTCCTTTGAACAAGAGATTTCTACTAGGAATGTTGGCTACACAGAGAATACTTCTGTAAGCTACTGAGGTCAGGGAACATCCAAATGTGGGATCAACCAGTCTGAGGTCCCACYACTTTTAAACTAAATTTTAGCAGGACTCCAATCCCATCCATTAGTTTTATTGTCTATACAAAGAAGGTATGACAGAAAAATCTCTCAACCTGGAATTTTTGAAAAAAAGTACTGCAGAGCCTTATAAATTTCCTTGAACACTATTATGCTTTGTATTAAACAGAGTACTGGTATGAGATATCATCCATCTAAATTGCTCTGTGCTGTCATTTCACTGGTTGCTGCATTTCCCACAACAGTGTTTAAAACCTTCTGGAGAGCACTGCTTTCCAGAACAAGCTCCTCTCACACTGAATATGTGCTGCTGTAGTGTAAAGCAGAACTTCTAACATGACTTACATACCAATAAAAATATTTGCTAGTAACCAAGGWTGTGATGCTCCTTAGCAGATGCCTGTTCAGTTCCTCTCTATAGGCAGAAGAGGCCAGAAAGCTGGGAACTATTTAAACTTGCATGTTTTATGTACTTCAGAAAGAAATTGCAATGTCTATTGCTCCTACAAATCATTCCATCAAAAATATTTATGTCAGCCATACAAAATTATACYATCCTAATATATCCTAAGCTCATGTGTTTCAACTGCCACTGGAAAAGTCACTGGATAGTACAAAATGACAAAAGACAAGACAACAGGTCAGAGAACGTACAGCAAAAATGGTCTGGATATGTGTGGTATCATAATGAAGATTGAATAATGAAGGAGGAAAGGTATGGACTKGGGTTTTGTTGTTTTTTTATTTTGTTATGGGGTTTTTTGCAGTACCAAAACTATCAATTTGCTCTGGCAATTCAGATTTGTTTTTAAATACTGTGGTTTGAATTTTACTTTTGTATGTGAAGAAACAGARAGAAAAATGAGAAGAGAAAAATGTGCTATTTCTTGGATGACCTATCTGAGAATTTACACTCTGTACATTCTAGCCAGGAACTTATAAATATGCAACAGCTATAAACAACCAAATCTTGATGGAGCTAAATAAAACTTTTTAAAAGCCAGCAGAGACAACTACAAGGAAAATACTTATCCTGACCTTACTTTCACTTTCTAACTGAGCATGAACTATATTCTTACATTTGACATAAACATAGGTGCACTTTTGGAAGGATGTCTCCTGCACTGTCTGCTGATATATCAAATTGTTATGAACTATTTATTTATAATAAATTTTTTAGTATTTTTGAAATAAGTATTGGACACCTCCTCCGAAAAAAAAAAGATTGAAGGAAAAAAAAATCACTTCTGGATAACAGGATAACTTTTGATCAGGACACAGGTAGGAAGAGAAGAGCAGGACCTGAATTTCTATATTCTATGTGATTAGTGAGCACTCTTCCACCACTCTATTCTGATTAAGGCATGTTTTTTCAAGTGGAAGAACAGATTAAAATTCAAAGAAATACAAGAAAACTTGGACTGATAAGGAATAGGAAATGTTTAAAATATTTTGCTGCATATAAAGATTATTTCCTAGTCTATCTTAACCTAAACAAATATTAGCCTCCATAATCTCCCCTCCAGCACCCGTGTGTGACGATGGCAAACACAAATGATGACTGTGATATAAATGAATGAACCAAATTCTTCTTCCTTGGGCAAAGAAAAATACAATTAACTATTTTTTAGTTATTATAAGAAAACCACAATTAACTAATTTTACTGTATGRTATCAAAATTAACATTTTTTACATCACACCAATAATTTTACAGACATTAAATGAGTACCCAGAAGAAAAATGGAGACTGCCCACTAGGCAATGGAAGGGGAAAAACCCATTGAAAGAAGTGTGTGAATAAAATAAATKGAAAATATAASATGCTACAAATCTCAAGGGAGATATTGCACTAAATGTGAAACATTTCTTTAGCATAGGTATGAACATGCTARCATTGGAATCATTAAATATTAGAAAATAATTATTTTTTCATTATTTCATTTTTTTTTTTCTATAATCATTAAATATTACAAAGATAATACCAGTAATAGAAATATCATTGTAAGTTTAGTTAACTAGAAGAATATATTTAATTGCAGGTAAAGTAAAGAAGTGGTTTCTCTGGATCATGTTTCTCTATTGATTTTTACATAGAACACGTTTCTTCCTGTTTTTATCAATGTAATTTCCTGGGAATTACTACTTTAAAGTTAGGATTAAGCAAATCCAGAGTCAGAACTGGAGAGAACCTCAAGAAATCAGTGATTTCATCTCGTCTCAAATACTATATATCTATTGTCCTTGGTAGGGGTATGGCTGGCCTATTCTAAAAGGCCTTCAAGTAATGGGGACTCAGTCACCTTCTAGAGCCTCTTCTCCCCATTGCTGATGATCATTATCAGCAGGATGGTTTAACTAATGCCAGACCTGATTTTCTACAATTCTGTTCTGTTACTTCCTGTGCTAGCAACTCTGACATGGAAAACTATTTAATAGCTCTTTTTGCTGGTTGTTTTTTTTTTTTTTTTAAATCATGATACATCTTGTATAATCAAAGATAGATATAATTTTTCTTTCTTGTCCTCCCTTTCTTTTCTTTTTGGATCTAGTGTATTTCTTCTTTTATCAAGTAGTCTGGACATCTGATTGCTCTTCTTGACCTCAATTTTTTGAYATTTTCATGGAGTACAAGGCCCATATCAAGCACACAGAAGATAAAGACTGCCCAGTGCCAAGGACAGAAGAACCTACCTGCTGCAGAGAGGAAAAGACAAATCCTTCCCTTGCTTTGCAGTTATGTGTATTAGCAGGCATACACTGSAAGACAGGTTTTGAGTTTTTGCTTGAAGGACAATTAATACGTGTTCAACCTCTGACTCCTTTTATAACTCTTAAAACCCTTCTGCAGAGCTGCTGCCTAGTTAGTTTTTTCCAGCTGTTTCTCTGTACAATTCTGAATTAACTCCTTAGAACTGAATTTAAAAGTCCTCCTTTCTAGCTGTTTTCTGTAYTTCCTGTATCAAAATATGTTCATCAACGCAACTTAGTTCACATTCAGGGTGTTACTGCATTCCCTTCTCAACATATTCTCAGGCTGCTCAAATTTTCAGTGAGCAACAAATCCCATGAATGATGTAATAAAAATTTGGGGATTTTTTCATACAAAGAAATAAAACTACAAAACCAAACCATACTTAAAACCAAAGCCAAAATCATCTTCCTCTTCCTTACCTTTCTAGYTCTATAGTATCTTATAGATACWATAGATGGCATTCTGCTTCTTTTASCTAGGGACTTTAAATGTATCTATGTCCTACACAATACTACTAAAGGCACTGTTCTTCCTTATTTCTTCCTATTATTTTCTAAACTTCCTATTTTCYTATATTTCCTGAACCAGATCACATTCCTACTCTAATTATGGAAAATATTCCATTGTATCCTTTTTAATTTTSTATCTCCCATGTACCTTGCACTTATGATTTGGATGTAGACGCTTAAAATGTGCATCTCTGTCTTCCTCCYTTCTTTAATTCGTGCTGTGAATAGCTCAACACATTCTGTTTTCAGGATTTTTGTCAGTATTTTTCACATTTTTCTGTGGCATTTTGTTACTCTTCTGTTGATCTTGGGAGTAAACTTAATATTCTTACTCCTTTTCATGAGATATAGTCTAATCTCACTCTTGTTCCATATCATGGCAAGGCTGATTTATCCAGGTGGTCTGGTGAAATCATCTCTGTGGGGTGCATCCTTCACTATTACCAAATTAATASAACTTGCACAGTTATACCTTTAGTAATACTTTTTACTTTGAAATTTTATTTACCAAGAGAATTCTTCGTTAAAAAAAATGTTTATCCAGACAAAGTTTGACRGAGCAACACAGGAGTTTTTCCTCTAAGTGTTAAATTAGAGCTTCCAAATGAAAGGGTTGGATGAAAATCCAGCTGTGCCCCTCAGATCCGCTAAATGCTTCTGTAGTCATTACACAAGATTGATGAGAACCTCCTTGACAGATCCTCCTTGATTTGGACAACTGAACTTAACAAGGCTTATACTCAAATCATTCTCACAGCACTAAATAAATACAAGCTTTTTTGTTGCTTATTATGTGGCTTTTTTGTTGCTTATTATTTTGTGGCTTTAATGAACCAGTTGAACATGTTTTAGTTTAATTGTTTTTCTTCATATTTGACCTTTTTTTAACTCTTTCTCCCATTTGCAAACTGTAAATATAATTATTTGTTACTAGTCCTCATGTTTTTTATCCTTCTTAGATGTTCCAAAATAATGTTTATAGTCCTGAAGAACTTGTAACGATGAACATACATGGATTGCAGTTATCATCTTAGCTGTAATCTCAGAGTAGATGTTCCTTTTACTCTCAGGCCTTTATAGTCAAATTTATTYATGAAAGAAGAGGCAGGTACTAATGCTTCAACTACACTGTCTTCTTATCACTCCTCAGCATTGAAGACCCAGATAGCATTAGGCTGGGGCACTGTCTGCCTGGTCAGCTYTAGAACATACTCAAAGACATGTCAAGCATGAAAGTTAGTTACAGAGTCACCAACGCTTCTATCTTTATGGAAACACATGAAGAACTGATTATAATGGACACCTATTCCTGAATTAAGGTGTGAACGAGACTATGTGCTGAAGTCATTAGCACAGATTTTATTTAAGAGTCAATGTGAGCTAGAGAGGTAGAAAGAAAGGTGAGGTGGTGGGGAGTGGGAGGGAGGTAGGGCAGGAGAGGTTAGAGAGAATGAGAGATAAGCAATAGATATCATCCCATGTGGATTCCTGCAGTGTCCCACTGGTCCTTCTTCACCCTGGCCTTCAGTGGGGAGGGGTCCCAGAGTGGCTCTTCTGGAGGTCCCACTTCYATRCTGTCCAGTCCTGGCTATCCACAGGGTGTGGGTGCTGTGCCCATAGTGAGAGATGGGCTGTGCATAAGCACTCACTGCCTGTCCCACAGTTTGCCATGGGGGGAATTTTTGTCTGGATKMCCTACCCAGACCTGCCTCACCAGGCCTGGAATGAGCATCCTCCTRTTGCTGTCTGCACTGATCTCAAGTTCTGTTGYGGTGGCTTATCTTATGGGGACAGTGTTTTGAGACATGCAACTCTTTAAGTCCTCACAAAACACACATACAATAATACAGTTAGTGTTTTTCTCTTCAGGAAAACTTCCTTTTTATTTGCTGTAATTTAAAACTAGTGAATTTTACTATTATCTTCAGGTAAATCAAAGTTGATTACACTTTCAGAACTAGCTTTAAGGAGTGTGCCTGCATGCCTTTCAAAGTCTCACCTGATTTGGAGAAATCAGTGAATTGTTTCTATATATTCAAAGGGAATAACAGAGACTGTTCCACAGAGTAATTCCATTACATATATCATTCCTTATAAACACACTGAGTCACAATCAAATTAATGTAGCTGTTTGTTATTTTTCATTTTCTCTCCCAGGAAAAAAAACAAATAGTATTTTTTTCTAATTCTAGTTAGATATATCAGACTGTAAATTTTTGCATCAGAAACTGCCTGCTTGTCCTGTAAAGCAACCAGTGTGGTGAGTTTGAGCAATTAGAAAAGTCTTTAGAAAATGCTTGAATTGAAAAACTGTGAAATAATGACCAAATAAAATAGAAGTTTAATCAACTTATCCACCGAGAATGGAGACTAAAGGGTGTAACAACAGTTTTGCAGAACTACAAATATAAGAAGAGGAAATTTGAGTGAAGAGGTTATTACATGTATTCGGAAAAAAGAGCTAGGAAACCTGTGTAGAACCTAACATCTTAGTGAGGAAGAAAATAAAGTGATTTCTTTAAGAACAAGGAGAGTAAATGTTTGGAAAATGTYTCTGGGAAGAGAGTAGGTCCTCTGTGATATACACTCTCTAAATCAAGTTTGGATGACTTTCTGAAATACAAGCCTGGCCTCAGTCAGACCGTTTAGGTTTGGTGCAGGGGCGAAGCAATTCCCTAGCATGCATTATGCAGCAGGATGAGCTTCAAAATCTACTGAGAAAATGTTTGGGCCAGCCTAGCAGCTTGCACACACTGATATAACTTTTTAAAAGCCAGTTGAGTTGTATTGATTTACACCAGCTTCTGATCTTGCCCTTGGAATATAATTTACTGCTGTCATTATGCAGTACCACCCAGACCCTGCCTGTTTTCCGCGCTGTAATAAGAGCAGCTGTCTTTGCGGTTTGGGGCCTGATCCAATTACACTCAATGGGAAAACTCCCATTTAGCGCAGGCACACAATTAGATGGTTACAAATTGGTCACAAATAAATTCAGACTGGAAATTAAAACTATTCCATCTGAGATTGTTTTTTAGTTATCTGGTAAAACGCTGGAGTAGGCTCGCAAACAGATTAACAAGTCAAGGAACGTGTTAAAATTAAGACTGGAAATAGGGAAGGGACTGTGTAACAAACAGAAAAAGGCCTCTGCATGTAGCAGTATTTCCACTGTACCCTCCCTGTCTCAGGTAATTTGTTAACACAGAGACAGCACTCAGCTGAGGTGAAAAGGAATGGGACTTAGAGGTCTGGGGCACTTATGTTGTGATGCCTCTAGAAGGACTTTAAATGAACCTGTTGTTTCATAATACTTTTTAGGTGTTATTAGTCCTCCTGATGGGTTTTTTTAGGCAACGAAAAATGTGCAGGAAGAGCCTTCAAGGTGAGTAGTAGCTATAATTTGTCTGTCTTTAAAACTTTCCCAGGGCCTGGAAAGTGGCAGTGGTCCAAGGCAGACAGCAGGATGGACTCCTCCTGAAACACAATGAGATGAGCTGGGTGTGTGCACTGGGGTCCTGCTCACTTTCTCAGGGTTAAACCATTTGCCAGATTTATGTCAGCAGGGATTTCTTTCCCCAAGTCACTCATAGTTACTGTTCAAGGTATTTTCTTTAGTATTTTCTTGTAATATCTTCATTTTCTTTAATATACTGCCTCACCACTTAGGAATTTAGTGATATGCTTGATCTTCTCTCTTCCTCTGGCATATTCTGATTATGGGGGTTTTTTGTCATTTTAGTATGTCATAAGCAATTTTTAGGGAACTGGGAAGTGTTTTATTATGTGGTGGATTATGTCATAGGCTTTGCTGAACCATACTGTGGAGTTTCCTCTAGCTGTGATACAGCTGCTGAAACAAAAGAATGAAAACAAGCCCATTTGGTCTTGTTTTTCTGTTTATGTTGTCTACTGTGGAGCGCTGAGTATTTTATTTCTGTCTTTTATTCTTGTCTTTTTTTTTCTTTTTTCCTATTTTTCATTCCTGTCTTTAAGCATTCTGGTTTATCTTTGAAAGAGGAAGAGCACAGTTAGAGATGGCCTCTGTGAAAGGAGCCCAGAAAAATGAGCAGGAGGCATTCTGATCCCAGGTAAAAGCAGGGCTTTTCYTTATTTGATTTGCTTATTATTCTACCACCTCAAATATTACTGTTATTTCTGCCACTCAAAACAGGAGCTGAAACACTATAAAGACCAGCATTAGTGCTTGCCCAGAGACAGCTCTTTCAGTAAAAAAGATAAGTACATAATTAAGAAAGTACATAATTAAGGTGCCAGAGGTAGGTTTTATCTGGCTAAATATAGATATTTATAGTATTATTTTAGTTATACCCAAAAATATATTCCTAAMTATAAATCGGAGAGTTACTGGCATGGAAGTGCCATGTAACTAAAGAAGGAATCTGGGGTGATGAACTTGGATATGGACATTGCCACTGCAAGCATTGAAATTTAGACTAGGTACATTTAATCCTAAATTCCATAACTGACCATTTTAGGACATATCAAAATAATACATTATGCTTAAYGTTTAGGTTCCTTGTTTTTCTAGTTTATACAATCTGTCGTGGAAAATAAATAGTAAGGCTGACTTCTAGCCACATAGGAATCTTGCAAGGATGGGAGAATAGCCAAGGTGCAAATATGCATTACTCTGAGGCTTTTTACAGCTTGCCATGACCTGAAGAATAAAAATATATACAGAGTACTGTTCTTTCCTTTTGAAATATCAATCACTTGAAAAAGTCACTCAGCAGAAGCTAGAACAGYCTAAACTTGCCAAGCTGAAGGTGGGGAAATAGTAAACTGCTTGAAATGTCTCTCCCTGTCCTGTCAGGCATGCACAGCACAAGCTAGGAACAATTAAAATTCTATGTTCACATAAGAYATGCAGAGCTTCATTACATATGACTCAAAGTGCTTAAATGGCAAGCATTACAGACTACTTATATTTTTTAATAATATAGAAAGATAAACCACTTGATAAATTTTTCTCATTGCTCCCATATTAATATCCCAGCCTAGAAGTATGGGAATAACTATAGGAGAGAAGTAACAAATAATGATTTCTCTCTGTTTCATTTTTGTATGTGAGGAGAGTTTACACAAAAAATGCATCCTATTTTTACTCATTATGTATAATTTTACACCTMTTTTTCCCATAAAATAATGCACATACATGCACATCTTGATGCAATTGCTTCCATTCCTCAAGCACCTATATTATCAGTGCCACAACTGCTACCCTTCAGATAGCTTTCCATTCATTATATAATAGATAAATGTAGCTGATTCCAGTGCAGCTGAATTGTTTCCATGGTTCGATTTCAATGGTAAGGGTTTATTCAGCAAGGCATTTAAGCCTGTGTTCAATTTAGAGCAATTGGGTACTCCTAATATATCCTGCAAATTAGGCACCTGTCTACATCACTGGGAATTAATGGTATGCCCACATGTTTTTTTTAGAATCAAAGTTTAAATTTAAGGATACTCAGTGAAATCTGTAAGTATACTAGTAAAAATTTACTAGTAAACTAGTAAAAATAATTATACTAGTGAAAATTCAGTGATGGTATCACCAATTGGATAGAAACTATTAATGCTGCTCACAGAAGTTCCCAGAGCTATTTTTAAATGTATTTCCTAATTTGTGTTAATAAACAAACACACAATTAAAAAAAATTTAAAAAATAAAAATATCCCTATAAATCTTCCTCTATTTTTACCTGCTGACATTAATTATGATCAGTTCACAGAAATTTCTGAGCAAATTGAAAACCAGTCTACACCTCAGTGAAAACACTGACAATTTTCAAAAGCCAAAGGTTGGATTCTTGCACTAAAAYAAAATTAGATTAAAGTTTAATAAATATAGTTAGCCATGTAGAATTTAAAAGTAAAAATGTCAGAGCACATACTGATTGAGAAATATGCTAAACTCAGATTTTGACATGGATGGCTTATGCATGCTCTTTTAATAAAGAGTGGATTGTCTATGGGAATCAGAGAGAAATTAGGAAAAGCCCCATTGAAACCAAGAGAAAGGTCTGCTCATAATGCATAAGAAAAATATATCACAAAGATACACATGATTATCCTCCAGAAGATTTGGCAAAGCAACAAAATAGACATGGAAGTTGTCAGCCAAAGTTCCTGTGGCAGATCAGCRGAGGAATTCGCATCTCTTACTCTGAAGCTTGTGCTTGGAAACAGACACTGGAAAAGAGCAGGAAAGGACAGGTGTGGTGGGGGCTGCCCCATCTGCTCATTCCATTCCTACTTCTTTCAGGTATGAATAATGGAASAGGTGAGTGTTATAGCTCTGTCAATTAGAGCACAAATAGTCCCCAGAGATGCTGCCAAATACTGCATCATCTCTGTCCCCAGCTGAGGGTGCCTGGTGCATCTTCCCAYGTCAGAATCTGCCCTGTGTTTTATGGCTTTGGGCCTGTGCTGTTCGAGATGGAAGTATTTGTACAGAAACTATGGAAAGAAGGTAAAGAAAGGCACTGAAAAGTTAAGAGAAAAAGGAAACTTTAATGACACAATAGAAGTGCAAAAAGCTTGGAATACGTGACTATTCAGAAACCTTAAAATAAATGAAAAAGACAATCCTAAAGATATCATTTTGGCTGACTGCTGAATGCAACATTTTGCTTAATTATGTATGCAGAGGAAACAGCTATATCCATACATTACAACTTCTTTATTTTACTATAATGTGAAATATCATATTATTTTTTTTAATAAACCTTAGTGGAGTAAATGAAATGCAGAAAATGAAGCTGTATTCTGATAAATACAAGTTCAACTTATATGGAAAAATAATATTTGATAACATGTAACATTCTGAAAGCTTAGGGCTAGTTCTTCCAAGCTCTGCATACCTGTGATTTTAAGACATCTACCATTAAAGAAAGATTGCTCAGCCATAGTTGTATCATGTCTACATGTGTTGTCTTCATTTATACATCATCTCTGATTTAAGTTCAGATTAAATATTTCTGAATTCTGGGGATATTGACATCTTCTGAGATATGGAAGTAGTTGGTCTTTGGCCAAAATTTGAACCTTGTCTTACATTTGCACTCCTACAATTGCAGTCTCAACCAGCCTGAGTGTKGAAGGTCCATCCAATTTACCACCAGCAGGTATAAAGCACCATACCTGGGGATCCCCAGTGTGATTGAGCCCCTTTTATTGCTTTTACAGCTACAACAGAAATGCAGGGGTACTGAAGGCCAACATGATAGCACAGAGCATGATAGAAATGACTGGTTTARGGTGAAGGATCTGTACACATGTATCTCAGAGGAAAAATATACCACAAAAACAGGGAAGGTAGACTTCTAATATTATTTGCTGATATTTTAAGCCTTCTATTTCCCTTAAAAAACAAACATCCTCCCCCCCCCGCAAAAAAAAGTGCCAAAACAAAAAGAAAAAAAACAGCCAAACAAACAAAAAACCCAACCACTAAAATTTCAGGAGGGTATTTCTACGATTAGATGAAATTTTTAATCCCAATAAGTAAAATACCAAAGTAGACCTAATTAGCAAAATATGATTGTTTCTCCTCTCTTTCTCTGGTAGGATCATCCAAAAAGATCAATTTGGRACATCATAAAGCATGATGTTTCCTGCTGTATGATCTAAGATAAAATCATTTATCTGGTATTGTACCTCATTAATATTATTTATTATAGTTTAATTTTGGTTTTACTGTACTTCCAGAAGTTCTAGCTTAACAAAGAGGCTCACTGTTCTACAGACAGGTGGCATGAAACTTCCTGGTCCCAGAAGAATTTGCAGTTTAAGAGGGCAGAAGGAGGACAAGAAGAGAACAGAAATTATTTGCTTGAGTTGGCCTGGCAAGGTCTGGAACCCCTGAATTGTAGTGTCACCTTCCTAGGAATCTCCCTGGGTCCCGATGCAGATTGATGAAATATTCATTATTTCATTTTTTTAAATCAAAATTAATACATTCTTTGTAAYCCTTGCTGTGTTTTTGGACTGCCAAAATATTCTGGTGAGAGAAAATAGGTCAGAAATGAAGAGACAAGATGTTTTATCTCAACGATTTAAGTATTGACCAGATACCACTCTAGCATGTGTTAAACAGAACTGTCACTGTAAGACTAGCCTGACTCTGTGAAGAAATATAGGATAGAACAATTTTTCTGCAGTCAATAAAACTATGACGAGTTAGTAACTTTGAAATCAGAAATTCAGTTGCTTGTGCTGGAGCTGTAATTTACTTTTCATAAAACTACATGGGAACTGCTTAAAAAAATCAAACTTTAAAAAATCTTATTGGTCGTTCTGCCTCCTGCCTCAGCCACACACAATAGCAAATACTTACAATGAGAATAGCTCCACTGGAGCAATACTAATACATTTGCCACAGCTCCCACTCTGTCATTATGCACAGGAGCCTGTGCTTATCCCTTTTTAAATTGGAGACTCTTTTAACCAGGAATCCCCAGGATGAAACCGAACCATTTTCCTCACGGCAAAACAAATCCTTCTCTGGTGAATTTTGTTATTGTTTATTGTTACAGTGTTTTATCAGCACTAAACTGTATGAAGGCTTCAATTAGTTCTTGATGAATGATCCCATAAAATCATGTAGTTTCATTTCCCCTGCCACCAGATATTTCACTGAGTGTTATTAAATGAAATATAATTGGGACGGGATTCAGGAAACTTAGAGTCTTCCTATTTTCCTTTTGGGCTTGAGCATTACAGTATGCCTCAAACATTTCATTTTTTAAACATGACTTTTTTTGCTTTAGACTGACAAATGCTCTGCAGTTCAAAGCTATTGTTTAAGGTTTCTGTGCTGTTAGCAGTTAACATAAGAGTAGGAAAATACTGGTATTACAGCCATTTTCTGCACTTTTCTCCTCTGTCAGTAGCTTTGTAAATTTTACATTAGGAAGCCTAAGTAAGATTCACTGAAAAAAAMCATTCCTCCCAGCTCCTGTGAATAACCAAATTGTATTTGTCTCAGATGCAACTCCATTGAATGTAATGGAATTATTACAATAATTCTAGCAAGAAAAAATACAACCTTTCMTACTACACATTGAACTTATGTTTTGTTATAACTTGTGTTCTGTTTTTTGAGATAATTTGCTTCAGCAGAATCCAGAGAGCAAWTTTTCTCAGCAAGTAGTTTTTAACTTCCACTAATTTTGTCCCTTTTCTTAAGTTTCATATCTAAATACAGGATTTACCCAGCAGAAACATTAGTTACATCCTTGTCTATGTTCACGTTTCTGGCATCTGGACTCCATGAGAACTTTACAGCAATAAAAAGCTTGCTCTGAACATATTTATCTCTATTTTATCAAATTCTCCCACCTGGCATAAATGCTAGCAAAAGACAAGTTAGCAAAAGATTGTCACATCTGGATGGAGGGACAAATTGTCAGATCTCATAATGGAGGGAAATTCATCTAAGTATTTAAAGACTCCTTTAACTACTGCAACCTGCTCAGAGCTATCAAAGTATCCCTTGACTTTATCTGTTCACTTCTTCCCCTCACATTGGCAAGTAGATTCAGCCAATGGTACTGCTGGATATACACACTGATGCAACTATCAGGGCTTCAGAGCAAAACACAGTTAGTCTGCTGATGGGATAAATGTTATTGGTATCAGACCCAAACATCTAAGTAACTTCCAAAGAGAAGATGCTATTTTCARTAAGAAAATAAAAAAAATTGACAAATATCATACTATTCTATCATCAAAGAAGTGTAAAGATATTTATCAAATACTGCAAAAGATATTTTTCCCTCCATATAGTGGAAGATGAGGCTACTATCAGGCATAATATTCTTGGCACACATTTTTGGATCAKCTAAGAAGCAGGAAATCAAACCATCAAACATCACTAAACATAAGATATGAGGGGTTCCGATTTTACAGTTACATTAGAAGCCATAAATCATCCAGCATTGTGAAAGAGGAGACGCTAATAAATACATGAATGGAGCATAATGTTTTTGCTTCTACAGGTAAAATTTAGTTATTCTTATCATTTCTTCAACAAGTCAGAAATTTTACCAGTAAATCTCAGCATTTGAGTTATGCATTCACAGACCCTGGGGGTCAGGAAAAGTTCTGTTCTACTTGGTTGCAGATGCAAATGTATGGACTGTAGAATGTATGAAATGCAGATGCAAATGATGGACTGATGATGCAAAAACATGCAAAAACCCCYCAACCATTCTTCTGATTTGGTACTTAGGAGAACTGACTTCAGTTTTTGGCTTTGACACAGGCACTTATGTTAGACAAGCCATTCTCCATCTCAGCAAAACAGGGTTCTTCTGCCTCCCAACAGCCCATGGTGATTTCCCTGCTGCTTTAAGAACATGCTCACATCCATATCCGGAAAGGTACCCAAGGATGCTCATGAGCAGCCCAAGCCATCTCAGAATCTCTGCTCTCTTGCAGGCAGCTGGCCTCATTGCCCAACTTCCCTGCACATTCATGGCATGCCTGGAAGGTAATCATCTGGCAATTGATAATGGCTTTAATGCCTACATTAACTACCCCTACCTAAAATTCTTACACAGAGGGGGTGGGTGGATGCCAGTACCCCAAACCTTGAATATTTATTTGAGAAAGTACCTCTTGAAAGGGCACACCCAGCAATGCTACAGCTGTGATAAATGTGCTTCTTGGMAGAGCATTTGGACTCCCAGTTAACCAGCAGTCTAAGAGGATAACTGTGCTCAGAGAATATTTCTTCACAACTCTTGAAGAATACTTTTGAGTCACAGAGATCAAAAGAGCTACACCAGCCAAGTGTTATTGGTGTATTATATTGAGATCAGGTATAACAAAAAGAAGAAAAAGGAAAACAGCAAAGTCAAATTGTTTTCCTCTGTCATTCTTTTCTTTTAATCAATATTTGTTTTTAAAAGTAAGAGAGTTCTACAGGGCTCTGGTTAAATAAGACCCTTTCTGTAATTATAAATGTACACATGTAAGAGTCCTTTTAAAGGAAAATAATGGCCTACTGGGTATTTGGGAGAGAGGGCTTGTTCTCTTACAAATTTCCACAGTGCTCTGGGAGTTAGTCCTCTGAGGATTCATAGTGCTGGTGGGCTCCCACTTTAAAGAACTTCAGATTGCTGAGGGTGGTGTTTCCCCTTTGAAGACTGTTACATTTTTTAACAGATCCTCCTTTGAAGATATTCATATCTGTGGGGTTCTCCAAAAGAGTTGGGGGAAAAGTCCCCTGTTGATGCTATTTACCAGGTTAGAATTTCAAACTTGGGAAAAATAGCTGATCCCTGAGAGCAGGATGCTCTTTTTGAAGCAGTTCAGATGGTTTCAGCAGGCTTTGCTTCTGAAGTTCTTATCGCTAGAAGGTGTCTGGCTTTAAAACTTTATAGTACACAATGTCACAGCAATACTATGGAAAAAGTAGCATTAATTTTTTTAAGGAAATATGAAATAGACTGCTAAGAAAAAACTTTTTAAAAGCCCACAATCTCTTTGCTTGTTTGATAAATGCATAATTTGTGCTAAGTGTAAGGACTGTGCTCTCTCTACTAAAATAATGTCAGCAGAAAGGTTCTTAATATGCAAAGTCTCTGATGGACAACATTTGACAACTTRAAAAAAAAGTTCTACTCTTTTAAACAAACTGTTTTGATGATTATCTGGTTCACATTATTCTGGTTCATATTTGGGCAATGTGAGTAGTCCTTTGGCAGAAGCAACATGTTAAGATTAACATTRTTAAAGTGCTCCTAATAAGAACTTCCCTGGAAAAATATTTGTAAACATATACCATACCAAGAGAGGGGTGATAGAAGGTAACCAAATGGTGAGGAAGCACAATTTGAAATTTCCAAATGGAAGGAAGGCATCCTAGATGACAAAAATATATTTTTTTTTAAAGTCTGTTTTGTAAGGCTTTTTGTAATGCATCAGAAAAATGCTTTGTCCTCCATGGTATTTCTAACAAAGGGCTTACAAGTTAACAAAATTCAAAATAAAAAGCTAGTTCTACTTATTTTTCTTAATACCAAACTTGTTACTACAAGCAGTCTACTGAAGTATTCTCCACCAAGGCTGTCATAGCTGAAGACAGTATTTCTACTGAGATTTCTAATGTCTGGGTGTAGTAGAACTGAACTTGGATTAAACAGAGGTAAAGGACAAATTGATGCAAAGAAAAATTAAACTCTTGGCTGTTGGAAGAAGGAGAGCAGAACACCAACACTGATAGCTGTTCCTTTGGAAGACAAGTACAGAATGCCTGCAGCTCCTGTGCCTGTGCATTTTCCCAAGTAGGTACCAGAGGGAGAAACTGAGGACAATAATACAAAACATTTTTCTAGCATAAAGTGGGGCTTTAGGTTCTCAGAAGCGTATAGATTATAAAGAAACTCACTTCTTAAGATCTCATCTGAATATAAATCACAGCAAAGTGCATTGACCATTCAATGGTGAAGAGCTATGTTGCTTCTCTGCTAGGATTCCAAGAAGTTTACTGATATGAAAGGAAATTTAAACAAATATCACTGTTTTATGTAACTAAGGGCAAGGTGATTTTTTAGGAATGTTCTCATATGGGCACTGCCATCATTATCTCCTGTCAAATGTAAAGACATGAAAGTGCAGGTACACACATAGAGAAAGAGCGCTTGAACAACACAATCCAACAAAAACAGATGCAGACTTCTTTGTGTTTTGACAACTCTAAGCTTATTTAGACATACAGATGATASCCTGGTGTGGTGTTTGTGGTTAGAGTATGATGATTTCTTGCCCTGAAATTCAAGAACAGAGAGGAGAAAAGATTTGGAAATGGTTTCCCAAACTTGCATGTTTGTCTTCTCTTTAAAAAGGCATTGAGCAAATAATGTTAGATGGTGAACACACACAGAAAAGACAAAATGAAAAAAAGAAACCAGCAACAGCATAGTATATACTGATTAATGAATGCTATAGATATCTTACTGCTCTGTCTGCTTGGTTAGCTTTGTTTCAAATCTGATACAGATCTCATACTGCACAGCCGATCCTGAAATAGTCTGTGTTCCTTTAAATTCAGGCAATGCATCACTTTCTATTACCCTGTGTCACATCAGTCTATGACTGTAAAGGATGAGTTATGTGGACATGAACCAGCATCAGGGCCCAGTTCAGACAAATCTTTCATGAGAAAGTCAAATGTTCAAACAGACAAATTCTTTCTTTTTATTACAGCCCACATTGTTTATGTAGAAAAATTTAGAAAGGAAATCACTTGCTGCCTTAGATGTTACAGTCTGCTATGGGTTCTTTTATTTTATGACAAAAATTCTTTGGAAAGCATTTTCCCAGTAGCCATTACATTTACAGAGTGCCCAGCTTCCACTGGAAAAGAGAAGCCATTCACCAAATATTCTTTAGTTCTTAGTTCAAAACTCAGAAATAGATGATGTTAGCTTTGTAGAGTTACCTCCTTGGCATTGAAGAGGTTTATTGCCATTAATACCAATGTCCCTCAGCATTTTTCTTGTGGTAGAAAGAGGCGCTAGAATGGGAGTGCTGACAAGGTTTAGTGGAAAAGAATCTCTCAGACTGTGGTCTACACTAATCTTTTGTACTAGACCAGCATGCAGTTAAACCCAAACTTCCTTAGCATTTGTGTAAATTCATGTGTTAGCACAAACTCTGGTTTTAGGCTACAGCACATCAGCCAGGTTTCCAGGAAAAAGAAAGCTAAAGACACTGACAGACCAGTAGGATGGAGCCAAATGTCTTCAGCTCCTTACCCTGGAACTTCACTACAGATTGCAAGGAAGATAAATAACATTACAGAACATAATATAAAGTCTAGAAGGATTTTCCAGGTTCTAATCAAGCACTAGAATTCAATTCTGCTGTCATCCTTAACTACTGTATTTATTGATGTTATGCCTTCAGAAATGGAATTTTGGGCCCCATGAAAAAGCACTCAGATAGAGTAAGGGAACAAAACTTTGCTAATTATGAAGTATGAGTAGAATAATCAGTCTTCTAGGAAATGGCTGATTTCAAAAAGACCAGCAAAACTACAGCAAACCTGCAGCAAACCCTACAGCAAACTCACACACATATCTCAGAGGAGAAAAGAAAGAGGAAGAAAAGGAAAAAAGCCCCGTAGGAGAAGAGTAAGGGTGGCTCTCCAGGTACCCTGCTTCCCCACAGCCCAGATGAATGTGCAGAATGTATCCAAGATGCCAGCACTGTTTCTCCCAGCAGTCTTTCCCAGTTTGCTTTCTCATCTTGCCAAGCATTTGATTTTCCACTAATGTTTCATGTGAGGAGAGCCCAACTGCTTTTCCTGCAGAACAAGCCCAGCATGGGAACAATACCCAAACTGTTCACCAGGTAAAAGTGTTCCAGGGGCCTGTGCTGACCACCACTGTGTTACATTGCAAGCAAAACTGCAGCCTGTGTCATAAGGCTGCAGGGCTGCATTCTCTAATGTTCACAAAATGCCTAAAGACTGCAGAGCAGAAATCCATGGGATTCAAACTATAAAAAGCTGGACTAGAAACCTCAAAAACAAGTCCCCTGCACGCACAGTGACCACACACAATTCTCTGGTGTCATAAACATAAATTTGTTTAGCAAAAAGGATACAATTTGCCCTTGATTTCATAGGCAAAGCTAAAAATAAAACCACAGAAGGACAGTCTTCCAGAATATCTGTCTTGCAAGAGAGATGAGCATGATGAATATTGGCTAAACCAGAATTAATGTATTTTTTCTGATTTTAACTGCACTGCCAGGCTTTCTAAACAGATTCTTCTGCTAAAAGTGGAATTTTGAACTGAATTTCAATGTTAATGTTTTCAAACTGGAGAAAAAGGGAAACATTCTCAAAAACTCTTTCTCCCCTCATGCAATAGCAAAATACAAATTGGGACATCAGTGATTGGAGCATTAAAAACCTCTAAGTGACCCTTTTTTCTGATATTTTGCTTGATTTCATTTACCACAAGGAGATTCTGCTTACTGTTTCATATTAAATAAATGAGAGTTTGTCCAATTCTGCTGATTGTTAGAATTCTGATAAATTATTTCATACCTTATTTACAAGCCCATATCTTACTGCCCCAGGGATAAGGATGCAGAAGGCAGCAGTGTTATTGGTAGGCTGAAGGGTACTGAGGAATCCAGGTAAGTGCTGCTTTGTGGCTAACTTCATGTTCTGAAAAAACAAACCCACAAGTAGATGACAGCTAAGGGTCACATGGCACCATTATGGTGTAAAAGGCACTTGTGTTAATTTCTTAGATTTTCTTTATCTGAAGCTGTCTTGGTCCTGAGGAAAAAAACCAAACAACATGTGAAAGAAATAGGAATTATTTTGTTTAATTTCTTTTGAATATAAACTAAATATACATTGTTTCATTTATATTCTTTTGAATACAGACTAAAACTGAAAAATTAGCACTACATAGGATGTAAATCCTCAGTCCACTTCTGTAACATAGAACCATCAAACTTGCAATTATGCTCTTGAGTCATGCCTTCCTTAACCAAGTAAATAGTAATGAAGGTTTTTGTGGCATTTACCACTACCAAACACCTTACATAACTTGCAACTGCCCCAAACTCAGCTGCCTCCTAATGGGAAACTGGACCCATAAGACGCCCTTGCTTCTTTATGGCAGCTTGAGAGCCCTCTGCCAGGGGTGGGTGTTTTGCACAAACAAATCAGTCAGACTGCATCTGGTGGGGTGTCAATAGCTTCACACACATTTATCTGCCTTTCATTACTTTGTATCACACTCTCCACTTCTATTTACATTAGTTTTTATTTAAGGTGAAATGAGGCTTCATTGATGCATCTTAACTGCGTTATTCAACACCCACCAACTCACTGACAATTGCACATCAATACATTTTAGTTAAGCATCTGTTTCCTCATTTGCTCCCTTGTCAAATTTGCAATTTATGTCTGCATAACTTTTCACTCTGTAGCTGCACTCTGCATGAAACAGGTAGAGAATGCACAGCAAAACGCTACGCTTGTTCTTCAGAGCAAATATGTTCTGCAAGTTCATGCTGTGAAGATCTGAAAAGTTCTTTAGGGTTACACATAGGTGTGAAAACTGTTGTGATTCTCTGTTGAAGCCATAGCCTCAGCTAGGTAATAACTAAATAATTAAAAAAAAAAATTAAGGCCTTGTATTCATGTAAGAGACTTTCATATCAGCAAAAAGGATTGTTCTTCTAAAAGAGGAATAGAGAAGATAGAATTTAATAAGATTTTTATTATGAAGTTGAATATTTAATTGTTAAAACATCTTTCCTTTATATCCTCCCAGCTCCCTTTCCTACGCTTTCCCCTTCCCAGAAGAAATCAGGTTTTCCCCAAGTTTATATCAAACAAAAAAGTATATTTTCTTGTGGCAGCTGAAAAGCTTACTATCCAAATCCTGAATATTTTMTAGAAAATAAAATTATATTTATTTTTAAGTGCATTCTACCTTCAACACAACTGCATCCTCACAACAAATCTATTGCGTTGTCCTGACATAGTTACTGCAAAGGTTTTTCCTTTGCTGTCCCAAGGGCCCAATTGATTTATCTGCCAGAAGCCCAAAGCCCCAAAATAAGATCGCTTTGAGTTTACAGAGGTCATTTTTCATTGTCTAAATAAAAATTTCTAAACAAAAATCTCTCATCCTGTTAACCGCAGGGTCCTTATCTCCCCAGAGGCTACAGAAACCTGAGAGAAGCCATTTCAATTCTTTTATGAAGAAAGATAAAAGCAAGTTTTCGATTAGAAAGCCAAGGAAAGGCTTCTTATTAAATGGTGGTAACAGTAACTAGTCGAAAAGGCAAAAGCGTTCAAGGAAAGGGGGAAAGGGAAATCATTATGCATGAAGCAAACACTATACATGAGGCTGCCAAGGCAATCTGAGGCAGTGACATTCGGGAAGGCAAGGGAAGTTCACAGCCTTTGTAACTAGTTATAGTTCATTCCCATCTTTTTAAAAAGAGCTGTTTTATCAGGCATGTTTTCTTAATTGTGTGCCCATAGCTTTATCCACCAATATTAACTGTGTGTTGGAGCAATTATGTATTCAGACCCTCTTTCTCTTGATCTGTCATCATTCAAAGCACTTACGCAGCACTGACTGGGGTTTGAGACGGCRTGTGATTCCAGCCCTGCAATAATGGATTCTGCAGTGCTAAGCTTAAAGTGAAATTATTAGAAGTTACTTCATATTCGAAGTTAGGATAAAGTGAGATAAACAGAGACATTAATGGTGATGCACTGGGAAATCATCCAGACCTCTGAAAGGGAAAGATTTCTGCTGTTTGGAAAAATTCTCAGAATATATGACTGAAGTTCCCCATTATGTTTTCCTTCCTCCTTCCTACATAACAGAAGAAGAGAAATTAACAACACTTAGGACACTAGGTAATTCTTCAGGATGCCAGCTCTAAATATCTAACCTAACATTTAAAATGCCAAGTTGAAAAACCCACCTATAATTCCTTATGAGGAAAAAATCCAGGGAAGAGTTTTGAGAGCTCTTTAACCTTAATGAAGAGAGGTATTCAGAAGTCTGAGCATTTAAGATTTTCTCCTGCACTAAGCTGTATTCCTAAATGTCTAGGGAAAATCACCCCATAAATGAGAGTGATAGAATCACACCCATCTCCAACAGTGCAAAAATCCACACTTGGATTTACCTGTGATTGTCACTGCTAAGGCATTCTGGCCAACACTGTCTGTGGTATGGCATACTGACAGACAGCAGGTTTTCTTAATCTCTTATATCCTGAAAAGAATTTGGAAAACTTAGGTGAATTTACCCATCCCTTTCCAGTTGTTTCCAGTACATCCTTGAACATTATGCCTTTTTTTAAGTGGTGAGAGTATCCTTACCTATCCAAGATGAAACAATGCTTCCCTGGCCTCACACATAATTCAACAGAACAAAAAGGGAATTCTATTTTCCTATTTCTCCACTTCCTTCCCCTGCATATCTATGACAACAGGTATTTTTTCTGCCCCAAGTTTATATTTGCAACTGAATTTATGCTCTTTAACGAAGTAAAAGAAAAATTTAGTTTACCCAATTCAAATCAATAAGAAAATTTTATGTTTCTAAAGGCAGCACATCTCTTCTACTTGAGTGAGGTCAGGATTCTACCTCTAACATGTAGCTTTGTGATGTTAATAACTTCAGCAGACACAATTTAATTTATGCAGCCATCTTTTTTACCTGTATCTTACTTTTATGTATTTCTATACTTACAATAGAGATATCCATCTCTATTTTTTTTTTAAAGCTATGAAAATTAGATTCCAACTAAACCACAGTTTGCCATGCTTACTTCATTACTTTTCATATTTAAATGTATCATCTTTGCCAGGAACAGTCAGAAAAGTCCTGATCTAACCCYTAGTGCAGCTGGTGGAGCCTGTCACACTCTGACTGCAGCAGGAGCAGGATCAGGGCCTAAATGTGGGGCTTCTTAAGATGCYTCTTTCTCATGTACTCATCTAGTTGCTGAGCTAGGTGTAGCTGAGAAATGCCTGACACCTAATGCAGGTGTCTTGTAGAGTAGAGTTCACAAATTTGATTTTCTGAAGGTAAAGTATGCTGTTTCCCAAACATGCCTTGTTGCAATATTTTTTTAATATTACTTTTTAAAATTATATTTATTATTACTTAAATGCTCTCTGAATATCTTGTATACCTTGTGTATATTTGGAATCTAAACTGTGAAGGTGATTTAATGTGTCAAAATTGACAAAGAATGATGAGAGGAATTAAAGTTTTGAAGTGCCTACCTTTCATTTTAGGCCTTGAGATATTTTTCTCCTTATCAAGGAAAGAGAGAAGAGAGAAGCTGTTCACACAAAAATCAGAAAAATTTAAAAGTTTATTTAGCCTAAATAAAGCAGGATGGGATCTGATTTTAGGAAGTCAAAGACAAGTGAATAGAAAAGAAGGCCCACATTTACCATAGTAAGGACAATCAGCTATCAGAACGGCAGAAAACACTKCCAGAAATGATCTCAGGGTTGGTCACCTTTGTGAAAGGTGCAGCCTTTCCTTTGCAGTTACTGAATGGAAGCCAAGGATTAATACCAGGATGTCCTACAGTCCCTGCTAACTAGGAAGTCCGACAAGACAATCCAACAGCCCCTTCTGGCCTTAAAACCCTTCAAATCCATGAAACCAGGAACAYCTTCTGCTGGAACACATTTGCTACAAGTGCTGTGATTCACCTTCCTTGCTGCTCTCTGGGGCTCCCTGCCAAACAGAAGAAAATAAGGTTTTAAGCCCAGAAGGATTTTTACAGTAATACAAGATATTGATCCCTGTGTTGTTTTCAGCAGCAGCTTGTTTTTCTGCCCAGGTTCCTTAGAATCCCAGCGTGCCCAGCAGGTTAATGCTGAGTAACTGTAAGGTGTTAGGAAAACATGACACACACTTTACTGTACACACTTATATTATCCAGAGACTGCAAGAAGGACATTGGCATAGATTCAAGCCAGTGTTTATGTTTATTAAAACCTGGTTGTATCCTGAAATTCCAGTGATAGCTTACAGCTGGCAGCACCCATTCTATGCTAATTAAGGTTAGTTAGTGTTGTGCCACCCTCAAATGGCCACAAAATTAATGAAAGACAGGACTGATGCTTGGGAAGCAGCACAAGCACAATAAGCCACATATCAATAAATGCAACAGGCTGCAACCTTACTGCTTAGAAAACAGAGCAAATCTCAGCTCTGTCATTTTGATAGAAAATGCTGTGCTCTGTTCTTCTTGGGCCTGAGTAAAAATTCAAGACAGGCTAGAAGAATTGATTCTTCTCACTCCTTCAAGATGCCTCTTGGTCTTTCAGGGATCAAACTGATGCCCAGGAATAACACAGCTCTTTGCATCAATGAATTTTCTATCACCTATTAGCAATGAGAGCCCCAGAATGCTTTTAGACAGTTTTTAAAATCACTTGCAGGAATTTTTGCCTGATTTTCTCCTTCTTTTAAGTGCAGGTAAAGGTTCCATCAAGATAAAAATTTCCTGAGCATTAGGAAACAGACACTCACAGATAATCAGGGCTGTGTAATTTAGTCCAGAGCCTCTGCAGGTGTGGCCAATACAAAATTGGTTAMAGGTTACATTACTTCTAAACAAACCGTGGCTCTGATGCATCTTTGTTACTGTCATTGATAAATACAACATGAGTGATTTCCAMACTGGGCTGTTCTCAGCTGGTACTGTTGATCTGTGCTTTTCCCCTGGCAAGACCATGCAACTGTTGTCATGCAGGTTTTCCTAGAGCTGTAACCATTCAACAGAACTCCAGAAGTTGATGCTSTAAGAGAAAACCACTGTATGCATTACAAGACCAAAGACTGTAGAGGCTGGAATGTACCTGTTCTTGCCTTGCTGCATGGGTGAAATAGCAATGAAAAAAAATTGAATTTTCCATTTTGCATATTTTAGAAATGTCTATTCTATGAATCTTTAATGTTCTATCGAGTTACAGCCTTTAAAYAGTCAAAATGGAGAGCTGGGGGAGGGGGGATTTGTATTTGTTACACAAAAGGAACAAGGCTGATACATGTTCSCTGACATGGTGGCACTGTCTTTTTAATTTCCTTGACTTCCTGAGATGTTTGACCRCCRCTTGCTCACATGTCCAGGGTAAACATGCASCAGGCTTAGGGCTAGAGAGGATTTCTGGTGAAATCAGCAGGACTTCWGGAGGAGTCTGGAGTCTTTTTTTTCTGCGGAAAGGGGCACAGAGTATAGCCAGAATCACCTGGGCAAGCCTTTCCTAATCCATTTCCAGCCACAACACAGTCCTCAGGTTCTGCTAGAATCCTGATCTCTCCTCCTCTTGCTAGAGGAAACAACTGTTGTGTCCCATGACAAATTAACCCAACCAAAGTCCCTGGGCTCAGGATAATGTTTTACTGGTACAACAGCTGCAGCTTGTGGTTTAGAGGATATCTGATGAGATAACTTGAAGGTCCTCTGAAGCTATGCAACTTGTTGGCATTTAAAAATCATAGACATATTAACAAACATCTGTTACACTACACATCATAACATTTATTGTAACATACCCTACAATATGCTGCRCCGTGTTAGTGATAATAATAACTATGATAATTACACATACAAAAAAGGATGTGCAACTYGAAAGCATTAAGTAGAACCAAAATATAAATCTCTCTGACAGAGTTCTCATTTATAATGTAAAACCTTACATGAAAGAAAAACACAAACAGCACAAGACATCTGAATTGCAGCTCCGATTGCGATCCAAACAAACTAAAGTTAGGTGTAAGGGCAATGTGTACCCAGGGACATAAATAAATAAAAGGAAGCAAGAAAATAGCCTCTTTTTACATCCAGACAGTCCAGAGAATAATAATGTGCTAGTTTTTCAAATCCAAGTACCTATTGAAGATTGTAATGATTTCAGTCTAAAAAGCAATGCTGGAAAGCCTCTTCAGAGATTGCAAGCTCCCACTGTGCAGAAACATTGTGTCACTGCACACGGGTGTAATGGAGACAGACAAAAGAAGTAGTTCAAGGRAAGACGTGGGGAAGCACTGGATGATGTACTTTCTCAGAAAACCTAGTTACAGTTTTATCAGTGACAAAAAATAAAAGAGGGGGGGAAGGGGATGGGGTGGAATTTGGAGGGGGACATGGTTGAGTAATTTCTTGCCCTAAACTGAAAATCCTGCCTCAAAASTGATTACACTGCAAGCAGAGAAGCTTAAGGTATCCTTTTATTTTGCTAGAAGTGGTACCAAAAATTTGCCATGACAAAGACTGCAACATGGTTTGTGGTTTTCCACACATTCTGCAGTAACCTACCCTTCCAAACTGATCTCTGCAGTCTTCTTTGCTGACCTTTCCATACAAAAAAATTTGAGAAGCTGTATTAAGGGCTGTGTTAATTATCCTTAAACCTGTGTGCTTGCAGCTTGTTTTACTCCATGTATTTAACTTTCTCTAAAAAAATCAGCTTATTTTTTTACAAAAAAAAAAAAAAGGCACACTAATTGAGAGCAAATAACTCAGACTACTTCAGTTTATACAAAGATTTAATCCTGGATTATCATTTAAAGATGCTGAATATCATATAAATCATCAATAGTAATTACATTTTATTTACTTTCAAGGGTTGATCCTGTATAATATTTATGAGGTATAGAAAAATATTGTTCTTTTAGGAAATTAAATTTTCAGGAATACATTACCTAGGTTTCTTGTTTTTTTCTTAATTCACATATAATCCATTTGACTTCATGTTTTTAACTAAAAATGCTGGGAAAAAATCATGACATTTTTATTAGAGGTCAAAAGGACAAGAAGATATTTTAAAGCCTGTTTTTTAACATACCTACACCTAAAGGGAAAGAACCTATTTAATACTTCAAGTTTAAATGAATCCATTTATATGAGAGTTGCAGAACAGCACTGACAGAAAGAGGAGTGAAGGGGGAAACTCAGGATCCCTCTGTTGTTATAGGAAGACATTCTTCATTTTGATAAATACAAGTGTCAAATATTGGTATCTAGGGAATTGTCAGACACCTGAGAAAAATACACTAAGAGGCTTCTTTCCATACTGGATAAAGTTATTCCCAACTCTGAACCTTTACTGCTTCAGGTACAGTCAAGGTCTTTGTGTTTCTTGACACTTTTCAGTCAATACTTTTCCTGGGTGAAGTCCTAAAGAAATGGAGATATATTTATAGAAATAGCCATTCAGAAGTTCCCAAGGAAGGCAGCCAACATCTGGATTCCTAAGCCTAGACCACACATGTTGCTCTCAGCAAGTGGCAGTGAAAAGCCCTGACAGAGAGGAAACTTTGGGCACCAATCCATCCCACAGGCAGTGGCTGGGATGGAGGATGCAGGACACCCTCTCTAAGAATCTCAGCTGCTGAAGTAGGAAAAGAAACAGCAGTGATTCTGACTTGGAGACATTTATGAGACATTCAAAGGAGAGGAAATGCCTTCAAAGACCAACTTTTGCAGCCCTTTTTTACAGTGGATTACTTCATTTCAAGCTTGTGGCACATATTAAAGCAATGATATTAGATCCAGATTACATGCAAAATACCACTAACTAAAGAGGTTAGAAATTTAAAATAGAACAAGAAAACYAGAAGAAATTATACTGTGCAAACAAATGTGCAGTCATACTTTGTCAGTAAAGCATATATGTAAAACTCTTCAGGTGCAGAAGTCTTCCTTTTCAAAACCATGCTAAAATTGAAAGCTCTCTGGTGATTCAGAGCTTTCACTTTCTCATCTGATGTTTGTGCCACACAGAAAGAGAGCCCAGCCTTTCACTTTTACCCTTAAGTACCTTAGCTAAATCCCAGCTGGGTGCAGCAAAACTCAGACTCAAAACCATATTTATCAGTAGTCATGAGATCAGATATCTCTAACCTCTGACCATAGGTTCTAATCATCACTCTGAAATTTGGAACATAGCTAAATAGTTTTAATTCTAATAACATTCGTAAATCTCTGATATACACCCTGGAAACCATTCCAGCAATATGTGTTTTATGTCATTTTTTCAGGATTCAAAAATAAATAAAAAGATGAGGAAAGCAGAAAGTAAAAACAGAAAAAAAATAGCAGGATGTTGCTGCCACTGATGTCTATAGCAACTGGCAGAAATCCCATGCATTTTAATGGGAGTAAGATTTTCAATTTTTAGTACTTGTGCCCTACATATCTTTCGCCTTCAGCTCTTCTCAACAGCATTGACTACATGATGTTCTGAAAAATGAACCTCCAAAATGCAGTTTTGGCCTGTTGGAAAGGTTTATTCTTTTATTTTTTTTTTAACTTATGCTCAAATTTCAAACATGGGCATAAGGATTATATTTTTATTTTACTACATAAGGGGAGTGAACAAGTCTTGATGCTGACAGAACACTTTATGTGATATTTAGCAACAAAGAAGGAAACTCTGTCAGCCCAGAATTCACAGGAGCACCAGTTGGCTAAATTCATGGCACGGTGTGGGAAAATTACCCCAACACTGCCTACTTTTGCTGATTTTTCCTTATGCTGACACTTCTGATGCCCTGAAAGTTGCTGTGCTCACATCCTCTGCTGCTGGTGTCAAAGAACACTCTCAGTCTTCACATGCCAAGATGAGGAAAACCTATTGCAATGCCCAAAAGACTTAACTYCTGTCAAATACATTCATTTAACAAAAGCACTCTGGTCTATGACTCTGAAATCTTAAAGTGATGGCATGAAGCAGGAAGGAAGGGGAAAAAAATCCAGCAGCTTTTAAAAGAAAATCTTCAGTTAATGGGTAGAGCCACTCCAGTTCATTGCAAAAGAAAAAGACAAAAAGTATTGGCCACAGAGACAGAACTAGATTTTCAGATTAGTGCTGTACACAAAGGATTGTACACAATCCTACTGAAAAATAGTAACTCAGGAGTAACTGCCTCACATGAAAAACAGCCTACTTGATCATACACTTGAAGGTACATACAGTCCTTCTTGTGTCCAGACTTCTCCTTGAAGACTACTTTCATCACTTGAGTCAGTTTTTGACACTGGTGTAGATTTAGTATTGTTAAATATTGTACTTTAAAAAAAATTAAAATTGTTCAGCTATTTGGGTGCGGTATTTTTTTTTTTCTATTCTTGCCAAGACTATAGAAGCCCAGTGCATAGTGAAATTCCTTAAGATCCCTCAGCTAAGCAACAATCCCTCTGTTCTCTCCATTTCATTAAGTTTACACATATGGGAATAAAACACTTTCAGAACAGGGCCAATAGTCTGTCACATCAAGCTCCTGGCTCTGTGAGGTTTTGAGAATGTGTTCCTGCACATGTAAAGATTCCCACTGCTGTTAGCATCTCCTCATGTGTCCTCAGAACAGAACACAGTATCTTGACTTGGAAGGGACTTGTAAGGATCATAGAATCCAACTCCCTGCTCCTCACAGGACTACCCAAAGCTAACTCAGAAGACCATGCAGGCCATTTGTTTGGTTTACCCCATCCACCAACTGGGTTGGTTTTTACGGCTATAAGGTCCATTCTCCTTTCATGACACCCAAATTTACTACATTTTGCAGTATACACAAACAAAGGAATAGAAATTTAATAACCTCAAAAAGACTCAAAGAATGTGATGAAGYTACATGAAAAAAAACCTTCCAACATCTGCAAGGCAGATGAAATAATCTATCAGTGCAGCCCAGGAAGTGTCATAGGAAGGTTTGCACGTTCCTCTGAGCCCTCATGTTGGAAAGAAGTGGATCAGCTGGAGTCAAATGTAAATCATCAGGCCTGTGAGGAAAGCCCAAAGGAGCTGCACCTGTTTAACCTTAAACCAAAGAAAATGGAAGGAGGCATTTGAACAATGATTACAGCATAGAAGATAATTATATATTTGCTTAATCCGTTCTGGGTAAAAAATAAAAACAAGAATAGACTTAAGTTTCTGATTTTAATAAAGCTCTGGACTAGCTTTCCTGTGCAGCAGCGAAATTTCACCCACTGAGGGTCTTCCAGAGCAGGCAGGACAGACTTGAATGATACAGGTGTACATTGATCATGCAGTGGGACCATCAAATTTGTGATTACACCCACAAATGCAAAAAAAAAACCACTTTCACCCTTCTTATTTTTTAATCATTTATTCTTGAGAAGAAACACAGAAAAGTTYTCAATGGTCAGGAGGGACATCAGGAGCTGTTTGTCTCTTTCACATTCCTTCCTCTTTTGTCTTCTCACTCATTTCCTTAAMTTTTATTTTCATAACTTGTTCCAGAAAATGAATCATTTCTTTTCCTTTGCAAAGCACCTTAAGGTTCAGGTAAAGTAAAAACTGGGTCTGAATGACCCTTACTTTCACGTGACAACACTTAATGAACAGGATTTTTGTAAAACATCTACATTTTCAGACATTTGCCCATACAAGTACATACTGAAGATTCTGATTTTTTTTCCACCCACTTCATTCTCAGAACTGTGAAGTGAAGTAGCTGGTAGCAAAGGAAACTTTCTGGGGATTGCCATTCACACAAGGATACACTCACAGCTTTTGTGCTTGCTTGGAGACTAACAGCACTTTCTATACAGCCAGAGATGCAATTTTATAAACAATGGAAGCAGTTCTACTGAAAAAAAGATTTTTGAAAACAAAACACATACTTTTTACTAATCCTAATAATAGTTATAAACTTGCAGGAACTTTTGAAAAAAGAACATAAGATAAAATGAGATGCATAAGAGGAAAAGAAGAGAAAATTAATAAAGAGATATTAAAAATGTATTATCGGAAGTAGGTAATTTTGTGAGCTCTCCAAGACTAAAGATTTGAGATTTGATTCAATCACAAGTGATCTGTAGAGCTGCTGTTAAATTTCCTATTCTTGCTCACATCAAAAACTAAGATTTTCTTTAATGGGKATTGAACATACACAGAGAAAAAACAATAATTCTGAAGAGTTTTGCTGCTGGCTTTAGCCCTTCCTGCATTTCACCTGGGAAACACTAACAAAAGCTGCATTTCTTTGATATCTAACCTCTGCAAACAAAAATTGCTCATTTAATTTTAAATGTAGGATATGACCATGATCTTCTTTTAGTAAGGGACTGACACTTTAAAACATTCTTTTCTTAAAGAATGGCACGATGTGGGAAATCACAGTATAGTATCTCAATATGTTTGGTTTTCCTCAGTCTTTATAATGAATACACCAAAGGGAGTCAGTACAGTGGAGGGAATGAAACATTTCCTGACATCACCTATTTATCTAGCACAAAACTGGAAAGATTTTGAAGGCAACGAAAACAATTCAGAGAGAGCAAGGTCTGGCCACCAGTTCTGTCCTGGCTATATGTGTTCATTCCCTAATTCACCAGGAATCTCAGTCTCCTCATCCTGTTTCTGTGCACAGTGTTGGATTTGAGCTGCTCTTTACTATGTTGGGGTTTGTTCCTCTTCTTGTTGTATTTTTTTCTGAATACTGGAGCATTTTTTAAAATACCAAAAAGAGCATAAAAACATGCAACTAAACCAAAAGAMTCAAGCATGGCACAGTAGGAGAAGAAAGCTTCTGGGGAGAGAAAGCAAAACTGTGTGACAGATGGAAAAGTCTCAATGGATGAATAGTACTACTACAAATAAATAGCAGGCAGCCAGAGGGAATCAAATAATGATTATAGAAGAAAAATGAGGGTTAAAAAATGGGGTAAAAAAACCTTCAGCACTGGCAGAAAATTCAAGAGTAGCAATGTATAATATTTGTATAAGGGAGGTTTAATTATATGCTTTCCACAAACAGGGAAAGCAGTAAAGACAAAGAAGCCTGACAGCTGACAAGCATGCCAGTGTGGACAGTAAAAAGCTCAACGTGTCCTTGGAGAGGAAGGAATGTACTCCAGGATTTGGTCTGGCATGCCCCCAAACCTGAACAGATTACTTTCTGACGATCAATACCTGTAACCACCAGAGGCCTGTTGGAGTGTTTAAAAAAAAATAGCAAAAATCAGCTTCAAAGAGACCTGGTCCCGAGCTCACATTTTCTTTTTGCCACTGGGTGCTGAGGTAAGAGCTTTGGACAAGGCTCATTTTTCATCTCTTTATAGGTCTGCAGATGGAATATGAAGCGTCGCGGCGTGTTCTCAGGGCTTCACTCGTCGGCTTCCTGGCCCAGAGAGGARCACTCTCAGGATGACACTCATCCCCTTTGACCAAAGCTGGCATCAGATCTTTCACAACAGCCTGGTTAATGTCTCCTTTAACATCCATGCCTCCTATCCACCTATAAAGGAAAAAAATGAAATCCTTATTGTTTTCTTAATTTAAGTCCCGTTTCTTTTGGAGAGAGATAGAAAAACCAAGAAGGTTCCTCTTTTTGTTTGAAATGTCACTGATCAACAGTTAGATCCAAATATAGCTTAGCTATTTTAGAGAAGTACAATGGGCTCTTTTTCACATACTATAMTATATCTGAATAGAAATTAAATCTCAGATTTTTCCCAATAATAGAATTTAATCATAAGCACATGCAGAAAAAAATGCATTTAGACATTACTATGAGTAGGAAGCAATAATTCATACATGTTTCTGGAGTCACAGAGTGTTCCATATAGTTTGATGTCTCCAATTACAATTCCATCTTTTCCTCTCTCACATTTAGCTTAATTTTCTTTTGTCTTTCCCCCATTCATTTTTCAAATGCTGCAAGGCAGTGCATATTTTCCAGAAAGAACTGATGCAATTTATTTTTTCGTCCATCTACCTTCATTGCTGTAAATGACTGATCTGAATAAGGGAAAACAGAGAACAACAGCAAATCTAAGCAGCTTTTTAAGGAAACAGCAAAGAAAAGGAAAAAAGAAAGAAGGAAAGGACTGTATTATTAATAGCAAAGTCCAGGATGATGGATGAAAAGAACAACAATATCCTTTAATCATAAAGCACTAACATTCCAGCAGTGCTGGTAAGTGACTGGAGCAGGGAAACCATTTGAGACTTAAACAGATGGATTAGGAGAGGTTCCACTGTGGGTTCCTGGACAGATTTCAAAACAGCAGCCTGGTTAACTAATGCACAAAAAGCAAGTGATTCTTCCAATCAATAAGCTTTTATGTAAGCATATTTGAGTTATAATATTTAAACACAGCAGACAAGTGGGGAATCAGGAATTCCTCATGCTGGGCTAGCAAAGCAATAAGTTTTACTTGAATCTGGAGATCTCTTTTTTCCCAGCAAATTGCAAAGAGATTTTATAGCTAATGTTGTCACCACATGTTCATCAATATATTAACAGCTCCTGATGGTTTTGTGGAAATGATGGTGAGTTCCAAGTCCAAAAGATGCTCTTTTTTTAACAAATATTTTTTAAAATACTCCTTTAGAGACAAATTAACCAGATTTTCATTGAATGAAGGAAACTACACTAAAATCAATCATTGACTACCTTTCCTAGCGAGCACCCTTTCCACAAATAATTAGAGAGGGAGTACAATCAAAACCCCAGGTCATAGGGGCTGATTCCCTTCAGCATGATAACATATATTCTAGGTAAGAAACGGAGATGGAAAATGGTAATGGTTTTATAAGGATATTTTTACACATCTTTATTTCAAAATGTCTTTTAAAAGAGGTTATAATTTTTAAGGAATTACTGGCAATGACTACTATGTCTCTTTCTCTTAAGTATCCAGCTGCAGATAGAATTATGATATTTCATAAAGGTYTCTAAAAGTGACTTACCATAGATCTTTACATGAAACGGTATTTTTTATTTTTATTATTATTATTTCTAATAACTTGCAGTATTCCAAATATAGAAACTAGCACCACAAGGGGAAATTTCGGGTACAAAGGAAAATTTCAGGCTCTTGTATGATACTTGGAGTYCTAGGCCATGGTCTCTAGTGCTCTGTTCATACCATAATGAAGAGACCTGCAAATTTAATCAGTTWACCAATATAGGCTTCCCTTTCCCAGCTGAGACCTGGCTACAACATAGTTGATCTTAAATCTTACACTTATTCAGACAGGAAATTTTCTTATTTTGCATCATATCATATCCTTTAGGAAACACTTTGATAGTGTTTCCTAAAGACTAACCTTTTAGCATTTTGAGTTTTCACATTTTGGGGTATCTAGTCAGTTTTCAGAAGAATTCTTTTTGAGACTCTTCATGGCTATCACCAAATTACATCCACCTGTAAAAGTCAGAACCAAGAGAACACTGTGGAAGTATACACTGAGTATGAGTCCTAACAGAGTTTCAAAAAACCCCCTCTCACAAATATTTGACCAAGTAAGAAAGAACTTTTCAATTCTTCAAGCCACTTCAGAATCAAATGTCTCATTTGGTTATAAACATATCCTGCATTTTGCCAGCATACAAAGTAGTCATTACATGTATAATATTTGTCACTGGCTTTTTGCCTGCTAGAAAACATGTTGTAATTGCACATTTTGATGTCCCAAGGACTTTCTCTGGCCGGAAGTATCAGATTGCTGTGGTGCTAGGACTTCGCCTCTTTCCATCAAGGAATTTGGACTCCATGACCTATGGGGTTGCTGGCTTTCCTGGCTCCCCTTTAAATTGCCAGCCAGGACCTCTGCTGAGTACATGTGTAGGTCTGAATAGATGTATGTATTTGCCTCAAGATTTACAATGCAAATGTTCTTCATAAATTGAAAAAGGATACTGGGGGGGAAAGTGCCTACAGCCCCAAAGCAATAGGTTTATTTGTCTGCACTATAAGAATAGTATCTTTCAGTCCCCAGGGTATGACCATCACAGGATTAAATGTCATTCATTGTCAGAGTAACTAAACAGCTGACAGAAGCTTGTAGTAAACCTGTAGTATTCAGTAAAATCCTCTGAAGACAGCAGAGTTCCTTCCTTCCAATTTTCTGAATGGGGTCTTCCCCTTTCTGAGACTAAAACCATCTTTTTCCTTCTCAGTCTACATACCAGTTGTAAGTACAAAGTCTTTTTTCTTTTCCTCTTTACTAGTATGAATTTCAGAGTGAAGGTGGAAGAGGAGGAAGTGCACTATAAGAAGTCCCGCGCTTGCCTTTCCTCCGGGCCAGTTTGTCTCTAACTCAATCTCCATCAGCACACGCTGTGTGTAGTATTTGGAGCAATGGCAGCATAAATTCTCTCTGCTTTTTGTAGTTATTCAAATTCTGTGACATTTTGTGACGATCTGAGGGCATGTTTACAAGCAGTAAAAATATACTGATGTCATGAATAGAYTAGAACCCAGATGCCTATGATTCAACTTCAGCTGCCAATTACTGCTATTTTGAATATAAACAAATCTGAAAGTAAAAACATCAAATTAAGGATATTAAATATGTTAAGCAGATTTTGAAGTATTACCCTATTTCTACTTTAAAGGGAACTACAAATTCCAGAAAAGGAATAGAGTTCTTGCCTACAATTAAAACAGTAAATAGTATTATATTCTGTGTAGCTCTTAGGAGTTCGGTCCCCCACCGTTATCTGTGGGGTGCTTCACACTGCCACAGTAGGGCAGTTCAACATTTCAACCTCTTACTGTAAAAATTAACCTGTTTTTTCTAATACATTTTGAACTCTGTTCACAGAAGCCCACATTGCATGAAATTCACAGGCCCCCACAGAGATAAAATAATTCTCCTTTTTGGTGCACCGCTGAGGAATGCTAAAAATAGTCAAACATACCAGGAAAAAAAAATTCTTTGGGGACTGCAGTGTCTCTGCCTCGCTGCAAAGAAAACAAATAGATAAGCATATATGTGTACAATTACATCCAATTTCTGTATGCTACACCAAGTAGTTAGTCTGCATTCTGGAGATTCCTGAATCTCCCACCTATCTAATTATTATACTTCTCTATTCCAAATGTAGAAGAACACTGCATTAATCTCAGTTGCTGAATAACTAATAGCTGCTGTTGCTTCCATTTACTGTGAGAACATCTTAAATATTAACACATGTAAGAAGCATATAATTTTGTTTAATATATAGGTATATGTGCACATATCTAAATGAAGACGCACTTACATGCGCACATGTGTGTGTAAAATTGTTTGCTGTGAAAAAAAATCCTCAATGCCATATATACTTTGTTGTCTGACTTCAGATTTATTTGGGTGGAGTCTTGCATCACTGGCATAATGCTTACATGGAGAGGTTGGATTGACTTGAATCTGAGTCACTAGGAGGACAAAGGTTTTTCATTAAAACCTTGCTGATTAGCCCTAAAAATGACATTGGTGACCTTGGAGAGAGCACTAGTTTTCTTCACTAGAAGCATGGAAGATTCGAAACTGTTAAAGTCCTGATGTGCATATATATACACAGATCTCAACACTTTGATCTGCTCTACTCTCTTCTGAGTTATTTTTTGGAATATTTTTAAGGAAGATGTATCAGCAGTAAGACCAGTTATAGTACATGTCATCTTGAAATGTTCCTATATACTACTATATACGTGGAAGGCATTGAATCACACTTTTACAAACAGCATAAAAAACATATCAGAAGTYGAATAAAGGACATGTATGTTCATTACTGGTGGTGGTGAATTTCTTTTTGGATGCTATGTGTTTTAACAGCCCTTTATTCCTGTCTATATGCCTCTCAAAGTGAAAACAGTTTTATTAGATGTTGTGGCAGCCTTCAGATTATATTCACACAAACAAACAAGATATTACTCGGTGCCAAAACATTTGTATGGGTACTGAACAATCATCATTACAGCAGTCAACATTAAGCATTCAGAAATGGTTAACACTCCGAAGCGTTTAGGTAGACAAAGGTTTCAAAAGTAAAAGAGGTTTTAAAACTTGTTTTCATCAATCTACAGAATTTTTTTCCTTTTTAATGAAAGTATTCTGCTTATACATAAGATACCATCAACACATCCTTAAAAAAGGGGATATCTAAAAGTGGAAATGTTAAAGTGTCCTTTAACCATTGATATTAAATATTAACCCGAATTAAGAATAAAAATAAATGAAAACCTCTGATAGATATTACATCTATATGTRGCACACTTTTTAACATTCACTATATATGAGAGTAATCATGTTTTTATTCATGCAAATGTTCTTGTAGGAAGCACCTGTAGTGAACATGGTGTTGTAATGAGATATGTAGGTCATATCATAGAGAATGACTGTAAAATTTAGCCACTTGATGCACTTGCAGGTGTGAAACATCTCAAAGGCTCTGTTCTGATTAAATGAATTTCAAATTCTGTGACAAGAATTAACATGCCCTGTGCAGGACTGGGTGCTGAACACGCAAAGATATTTATAAATTCCTCTTGATGCTCTTAATATTAGGGTAATCAGTTTGCTCTTTCCTTTCCATTTGTAATATTTATTTCATGTAGTACAAGAGATTGCCATTTCAAACTATCTCTGTTTGCTTGGCTTAAGGAAAAAAAAAGACCCTGAGGTTTTTTTTAGTACATCTGTCCCCTAGTCAGTGTCTTCACTGTTATCTCTAAATCATGAGGCTCAGGACAGCACAAGGCCAAGGACAGAATTTTGCTTTGCATATTCTTTGTGTAAGCTTCTGGTTTTCATAATTTTTTTTTTTTTTAATTTTCACACCACAGTCAACTTTAACTCAGAGGATAGGTTTCAACATCATGCCTGCCTCTGTCACCAACAGACCAGTGGCCAACAGAGGGACATGCTATTCATGGCCTCCTCCTTCCCTCCTCCAGGGCTTACCTTCATCTCCTTGCAGACCAACCACTTGGACCCAGAGCAAGTCTCAAGCTACTGCTTTTCTCAAAAGATGCCTTAATTCTCCCTCAGTGTTCCACTTTTCTATATCTTAATCTGACTCCTATAAAGAGTCTAGAGTTACTCAAGTCTGAATGACATTCCTAATCCACCAACAGTTAGAGCTGAGCCATGGCTCAAGGCTTTCCTTATCCCATAGTCCAGAAATGAAGCTTGGTATCTCTCTCAGAAGAGCCCAGGCTTTATCTGGGCCATCAAGTCAGCCACAAAACCATGCAAGTTAATTGGAAGCATTAAACTGAGGAGGATTCGGAATCAAGCCATGACCGCTATTAGCAACTGAGTACTGGGGTAAAGGTGGATAATAATTTTTTACTATACATAATGATTGTCTTAGATTTGCACATTAGGCAAATCCTCAACAGTGCATGGGGTCACCAGAAATCATGCTCTGAGGTTCAGCAGTTGCACAAATACACAGAGAGCTTATGTGAACCAGAGAAATGAAACCTGTCCGAGATCCTAAAAGCTCCCAAACCGACATGCAGCTTTAATGTGAGCAACTGTAAGATGATTTATTTTTTTTCAGATCAAATACACAAAGTTCTGGATGTAATTCTGTTAAGCAGTTTTACATCTTGCCACTAGGACTTTTTTTTTTCCTCTGTGCTAAGCTTTAATATCCTTTCAAATGCATTAATGTGTCCCTGGAACAGACGCTTAGAGACTCCTGCGCGCTTTGAATATTTCCACTTTAAAGAAGGCTTTCAATACGTACTGAGACTCTACGTACCACCTCCCTGGCACCAGAGCTTGTAAAACACTTAAGGAAAATGCCTCCTTGCCCAAAACATGTCCAAAAAGAAAAATCCTGCTTCAGGTCATCCCACAGTTAAGGAAAAAGAAAAGATGGGACCATATAAAACACCTCTTGGAGATTTATGCAAATATTTGTTTCCTTTTCAGTTGAATCCCATCTCAGAGGTTTGCATTTGAATTTCAGGTGTGAACAGTTCGCRTATGCCAAAGAGAAGCTGGGGCAAAACAGGTAAACTCCAATCAGATTCTTTCAAAAAGCTCTGTGTTCTTTTTGTCTTTAAACGCTATAATGCAGCTCAATATAATGGTAAGAGTTCATGTATTGGAAGGGTTAATTTCAGACAAACAAAATATTACTTTGATTTAAAGGTTCAACATGCAATGTCTGCACTCCAAGTCTGTGAATAAGCCTGAGTTCTAACGAGCCTCGCATACTTTCATTGTTATTGCAAAGAATTTCCACATTGAATATAAGACTTCATATTCCTATCCTATAATGACTCATAGTAGACAGGTAGGGCAGAAAAAAATGTCATGGAATACTATTAAAAAAAAAAATTTGTTTTGTAACTTGATCCTCTGGACTTCTCTAAATGCTTAGTTGAGTAATTTGGTTAGACACTCTGGTGCTTCTGAGTTTTATCTTGAAAAGACAGACTGGRAGAAAGTCTTGAAAACTAGTCCTGCATGCAGCAGCAAATATCTTCTAGTGCTCTGATCATATTGCTGTACTAGCATGCAACTACAGAATTATCCCACTCTCTGCATGGATCCCAAGTGCACTTTCAAAATGAGTTCTTTCTTTCCTATCAGCACTGAAGCTGCTTGGTAAATGCCTTTTACAGATCTATTGACATTCATGCTTTTAAAATAATAACTTTATGGACACTCCAGATAATGAAATAGAGTTCATGAGAAAATGTAACTGACCATCTACTTACTTGTGGGTCTGAGGAAGGCTTTGCACAGAAGCWGGTAAAATGAAAATGTGGCGTGCAGGAAGGATGTGAGTATTGATTTGCTATGCAAACCTGACAAAACTCAATGGCAATTTTGTAGTTTGATGAAAATAAAAATTAAAGCTAAGAATAACAAACAAAATGATAGTAGTATAAATAAACCACAAAACTACCACAGCATGTAAGCTGAAGTGCAATAAGAGGCATATCATCTCTTTAAGCTGAATAAACCCCTCCCAAAAAAGAAAAAAAAATGTACATACAGACTCTGAGTTGCAAAATCTTGTTTTTCTAAGAGATAGGACTTTCTAAGAAGTTCTGTAAAGTGCATCTAAATGTGCATTAGCACATGGCATGAGGAAAAAAGAGAAGAAATTTGAGATGTGCATGCAATCKCAGGGCTAGAAATTTACTGGGATCACATGGATGTTGTGGGATAGCTTCCACAACTGCAGTGCTGCAATAGGTGCTGCRCCAGAGCTTCAGGAGGGATGGGCTAGGATGGAAAGCAGGAAGAGTTTGCCTGAATGCAAAAGCAGCAGAGATGCCTGGAGCTCTGCCTAGGGGTGAATGATGAGCCAGCTGAGATTTGTGGGTCAGGAGCAGCGTGCAGGCAGACATAAGCAATGTTGCAGTGAGTGTCTGCTGCCCTCACTACAGCGCAGTGGAGTTTGGTGAACCCCTTTAGGTTTCTAGGACTGAAGAGAGGGGCACAGGAACCAAAGACAACGGATTTTGCATTCTATGCTTACCACAGAAAAATGCTCAAGTGAGGACTCTACAGAAAAGTGCTAAAGACAAAGACTTCTGCTTAACAGTTTGTTCTGTGTCAGAGGCAAGTCAAAGGAGCTTGCAGTAACTAAAGTAACACTAGAAAAGAAGGGCAGAGCTGGAAGTTTGCAGTGTACACTGCCAATAAGTCAATATATTAAGGAAATGTAGCTATAAATTTCCTGGAGAAAAACATATTTTTTCTATAAGTTAAATTATGTTCCATGTTTTCTGGTAACATCTATTTTAAACTACACTGTACTGTAAAGGCAAGATTTTAGAATGGTCTAAATTAGTCTATGGTGATTACCCACATTGTGCAACTTACTACTGTTTTATTAATGCAAGATTAAAGATAATACTTYACTGGAAGAGATAACAGCAGAATTAACCTCTATTTACCTTGACATAATAAAGATTTAATAAAACATCGGAAAATGTCAATGAACAGCATAATTATTCTAACATGAAATTTAAATGTAACTTAATTCTGCATTCTGCATATTTAATGCTTTAAGATTAGTCATCATTGTTCTTTTCTCCTTCTTACAATGCATACTTAAAAATATTTCAAGCAGACTCAGACAATTTGCTTATTAAATGTATACTAATTTATTTAAAGTTTCAGATGCATTAAACCTAAAACTCCCTTTTTTTTTTGGAAAGATATTCACCAAACCCCTGCAACCAATATATATCTCCATATCTCACCCTTGTCCAAATTTTTTACTATTGAATCAAAGAAGATCCTTGCAGTTTTATTATATCAGACAGGCATCAAAGGGGCAGAACACATAGGATTGAAAAATAACACAGCTGCACTTTGCAATGCAGTGTTCTGTATCTGGCCGTGTTTTGTTGTTCATGTAATACTTTTCAATAAACAAAGATGTCAATCAACTTTCTTTGCAGCACATCACATTTCAGATTTAAACCACTTCAGACACAGAGCTGCCCCAAGCTCACACGTTTAACAGATAAAAATTCAGCTTTCTGTCAAGGCARAATACAGTATTGATTGTAGACTGTATTTAGGCTGGTGTCTGTTGGAGCTATATTACTTTCAAACTCATACAAAGTCCACTATGGAGACATAGCACAAAAAGTGTTTCTTGATTTTTTTAAACTTTGTACATTGATTAGTGGCAATTTCTAAATAAATGACAAAAAAAAAAAATGCAGCCAGGGTTAGAGTCTATCCAGAAATCAGTGATGGGGGAAGTTACAAAAACACGATAGTAATCATGAAAACTTTGATCACTTGATTTGATTCTAGTGCTTTGCAAATTAGCATAATTATTCAAACATGCTTCATTAAAAATCACGACTGTACAAGTCCTTCAGTTTAATGATCCAAGAACATACAGAACGAGCTAAGCTTTAAATAAATACATCAACTTTGTACTAGATGGCCATGTCAGAGACTGGCAGGTTATTTATTTTAAATAAAATACTGAATGCTCTCTTGTTCCTTGCACAGTGTAGGAGACTGATGACTTGCTAAAAGGTGCACCATGTTAGCTAGTATATTTTACTGTTTATCCTCACATCCACCTGTGCTTCTCCTGGGATCCCATAAGGTTGGATATCATGTCACTCCTAAGCTACTGGGAGATTGCCATAAAATCCCAGTAAATCTTCAACTAATTACATTTGAACTGTAGGTGTCACAGTTGATTTTGACCTTTAAAGTTTGGCAGAAGTTTGACAGTCTTTAAGGCGGTCCCACACTCTGCAATACTTTTTCTGTCAAAATTTAAAGGAATGAATAGGCTGCAAAATTAAATATGCATTAAAAAGTAAACAAAATACCCTGCTTATTAATATATAATTTCCCAGAAAAATCAAAGAAATACACTTATCCATGGCAACCAAAATCCTTGAGAATGTGCTGACACTCGCCTAAATCTGTAGCTGACAAAACACCAGTTGGCATCATTGGAGGGTTAAGAGAAACTTAACAAATTTGACAGAGGAAAGGGAAAACAAAATCCAAGTTAAGTTGTCACTCTCTGCTTAATTTCATATATACATATATCTTGAGACATAGCAGAGCAGCTCTTGTGAGCGGCTGTGAGTCAGGTTCCTGTTGATTGTTACTCTTAATGTGGCTGATTTGTTTGGGACTTTGCTTTTCTAAGTATTTGGTAACTGATTACCAACATTTTATTCATCTACAACAATTACCTCTGCAGTGAAGTATCATTTTACAGCCCCACTTCCACCAAAATCAAACAAAACAACCCTCCCCCTAAAAAGCTCCCAAACAACAACAACAGCAACAAAACYCACAACTGGCTGCCAAGAAAAACATTACATAAAATCTCTCCCTGCTGGCTTTCCAGCCACAATTGCAAATGTCCTACTGACCAGACTGTGAACATCCCAGCTGTCATCCAGGGACCTTTAAAAACTGAAACAAAGCCGTGAGTCAGCAATACTAATAGCTGGCAGAGAAACTGTGGAATCATGGAACTGTAGAATGGTTTGGGTTGTAAGGGTGCCTTGAAGATCATCGACTTCCAACTCCCTCTCCTGTGGGCAGGGACATCTTCAACTACCTTCAAGGTTGTTCAGATCCACCACATCCAACCTGGCCTTTTTATTTTAAAAATTCAAACAGAAATTTTTAAGTCAGGAAATCAAGGATATTAACACTTTTTACACTTAAAAAGTTGGCCTTATGGGTCCATAAACATTGATTTAAATGAAAATACTAAAATACTTTTGAAGTAAAAGGGCATGACTTCTGAGAGGGTTCATTCTTATGTTTCTGCAAATTTTACATGGATTTTTTCCATACAATTTTGAATTAAGCTTAATCCAGATTTGAATGTCAGCAACAGATTATTAATGTCATGTGTTTCATACTGTCTACATGTTGTTAGCTATTATTTGCAGAGAGGCAGTTTTTGAAAACTCTTGAACCAAATGTTATCTTTCAGCATTGAGGATTTTGTAGTTTAGGGGGGAAAAAGACACAGTAGGTTACGGCAAACTCACAAATTGTTTGGGAGACAGAAGTCTACAAATAATTATGCACACTCAAGTATTGTTTTTTAGTCCTTAGGGAAAATTTCATATTTATCAGGTCACTAATAAAAATGATTGGAGAGTAAAAGGTTGAGTTTACTTTGTTTTACAAAGATAGGGTAAAAACAGTTAAAAGTTGCAAATAAGGGAAATTAATTTCAAAGGAAAGGTCAAAAATAAGAAAGAACATCTCTAAAATTATTTAACTGTTGAGAGCTAGCTACTCTAATTATTTCACAATTCCAGCTACCCTGTGGGGTTGGTCAAAAGAATTTACTGCACAAGACAGGACTGGCATTCTCTGGAGAGATCCTGGTGCTATGTACACTCTCCTCTTTTTAAAGCAGGCTACCCAAGCTCTCTCCCTCCCATTGGAATGTGCAAARTAGTAGGAAATTAAAATTTTGATTACATTTCTTTCCTCCTCCATGCTGTAATTTTCAATCCCTTCTTTTCCTGGCCTCAACAATGATCAAGCACAAAAACACCACATGGTAATGCAGAGGATTAGAGCATTTCCCACCACCCTGCCCCAACCCAATTAACCTCTTTTAATTAATATTTCTACTGTGTTGCTTAATTTGCACTTCTTATTCTAGCTTTTCATGCCTTCTTTTCCTCACATTTTGAAGACACTCAGGTAAAATTTATCAGTAACAGTCTTTGAAAACCAATTCTTTTGTAATAATAATTTTGAGATTATAATGGTTACTCTGCCATGAATTTAGTGTAAAGACACACATGACATAATCAATGGAGAAATTCRCAATGAAGAGCTTAAATTCAGTAGCACGCACCCATACACTCAGTTTATTTAGGCAGACCCTATTGGGAACACTATCACGCGGCTACAAAAGAAAAGAAAAAGCCGCTATAAAATTTAAAAGTCCTTCTATCATAGCAATGTGAGAGGTTTTTCAGTTTTAGTCTTTGGGCAAGATTTTCTTGCTGTATCACAATAGTACTTTTTTTCTGGTGACCATGGGGACAACATTTTTGTTCAYGCGGGAACCCTAGATCAAATGGTAGCTGAGAGACTATTTTAAATTTATGTAGCCTCAATTTTCAGCCTACAGGTCATTCAAGCTCAACATTTCATTAATGAAATGCTGTCGATATTTCCTTGATATTGCCACAGGTTGACATATGGCATTATTCCAGCGTAAGATTTTCACACATTAGTGACTGGAAAATCAAGAATATTCCCCAAGACACCTGAGGTATGATTAATTCTCTAATAGTCTTTCTGTATCAGTTTGAGAGGAAGAGAGGGATCTTCCAGGGACAAAAGAAAGTGGGAACATTAGAAAGAAGACAGCCTTGGCTTCTTGCCTGGAGCACTGACTTGGCCAGCTGCCCCACATGACAACCTTTGCCATCCTGAAGCCCAAATAAGATGCCAGCAGCAAGGCAACAGCTTGTAATGTACCTTGAGCAGAAATAATGGCAACATTATCCCATGAAAGCATCTGCGAGAAAGAGGAGTTAGTGCTAAGGGTAAAATAAAGGTGAACATCTTCTATCTGTTGGGTTAGGGTTGGGAGTCTGTCACCATTTTTGAAGGTTAAAGCAAAGTTAGAGGAAAAAAAACAGTGCTGAAGATTTGTTAGAGGAAGTAGATGCTCAGGGATGTCCTCTGCTAAGTTGAGTATTAAGGCCAACATTCACATGTATGAAATTAAGAAAGCTGGACAGATTTGGCATCTGAAAAGGTCCAGGTCTGGTCCTCATCAGGTATGCAGGGACATCTTAGCAATGGGGAAACAGTTGTCAGTGAGATTGTCATTGCTGAGACACCCAAAGCCTCCAATTTAGAGTATCTATTTTTGTCCTAAAGTAACTGCGTTTTAATAGGATGAAACTCATCAACTGCACACRAGCTGGCAGGCTGAAGAACAATTAAACCACTTTCAGGACCAAGCTTTGCAAAAGAACCCACACTTGTTTCCCAGTTTCCCACATTGTTTTGTATTTTTGAGGCATCTACAATCAAAGAGCTAAATGGCTAAAACAACCTAAACACAAAATTTGCAAAATTATTTTCTTGCTGGCTAAGCATGTATCAAGCAGCACCACTGATGAAAAACAACAGTTGTTTTTTAAGCCCTGAAATTTGTAATGGAATTTGTACTGAGCTGAAATTTGTAATGGGAATGCTGACAAGGCCACTAACCAGCACAGATTTAGCAGTGCTGCTACAACAAACAAAGTAAAGCAATATTAGTCTTGCACACAAATTAGGCTGTCTAATGTATGGAAGTCCACTGTCTCCTTCTAACATGAACTTCATTATTAGAAAGTTGGTTTGGATTGCTAAGCACAGAAATGATGAACATGAATGTCAAAGACAGCCCATCCAACACATTAATTTCCAGTTTCAGGGAAACAGGATGTGCACAGCTAGACAGAGAGAGACAGACGCAGAGAAAGGAGTCCTACTATTATAAATATACAACATATATTTAACTCATCACATCTCTTATGCTATTTTTCATTTGTTGTCAATGTGGTATAGGCAATGTTTTTATACCCCTGTTTATTTATATATGAGTTTCTCTTACTGCAAATTACCTTTGCTGCAGAACAGATCTTTGCTCTTTGATGGGAAGCACAGCTTAGTTCCTTTCTGTAGTGTTTTTCCCATTCACTGTGGGCTCAAGATTGCTGAGCCAGTGCAASAGCAGAAACCAATGCCTTTTAGTGCAGAATATTGACAAAGAGACRGAATGGAAACCCAGCTCTTTGTAAGTGGAAAATCCTTCTCTGGAAAAGAAGGTGTGCTGTGGTTTAACTGCACCTGTCAACTAAGTCCCACACAGCTGCTCACTCACTCCCACCGCAGCAGGGAGGGGGAGACAATCAGAAGAATAGAAGTAAGAAAACCCTTGTTTTGAGCTGAAAACATTTTGATGGATAAACTAGTACGCACAGAAGCCATGCACACAAGCAGCACAAAAAAGGGAATTTATTGACTTCTTCCCATGGGCAGGCAGGTGTTCAACCATTCCCAGGAAATCAGGGCTCCACTACACTCAATGGTGGCTTGGGATGACAAACACCACCACTCTCAGTGTCTGCCCCCATCCTTCCCTCAGCTTTATATGCTGAGCAYGATGCCTTAYGGAGTGGAATGTCTCTTTGGTCAGTGTGGGTCAKCTGTCCCAGCTGTGTCCCCTCCCAGCTCTTTGTGACCCTCAGTCTACTCCCTGTTGGACTGGAGTGAGAAGCAGAAAATACCTTGACTCTATGCAAGCACTGGTCAGCAGTAATAAAAACATCCCTGCATCAACAACACTGTCTTCAGTACAAATCCAAAACCCAAAACATAGCCCATACTAGCTGCTGTGAAGAAAATTGACACTCTCTCAGCCAAAACCAGCGCAAAGTGTCTAGGATCAGCCATTACAGACCTTAARGTCTGGTGAAAATAAAAGTTCTTCTAAAGTGCTTTTTGCCAGCAGTGAAACAAACCAGAAAGAGATGCACATKAGGGGACACAGACCATCTCATGGTATATRATGGATATGCCAAATTTCAGAAGCAGATTTTGAATGAGAAGAGTTGTAAAATTTTTCCCAGAGGCTCAGTTGCACATCAAGTGCAACGCCATCCTCTCCCCTCACCAATCTGCCAACGCTTGAAAAGAAGAGGCTTATGAGGTGTTCTGGCCATGTTGGGTCACAACATGATGGGAAACCAGAACAGCATGAGAAGAGCCTTGCAGAAGCTGCACACATGTGGTATACACCAATGGCAGAAAYATGTTCTCTAGAGTTCTGGAGAAAATGATCCTTAGACTCTAAAAGCTGGTGCAGCTTTTCTTATCTCTTGAATGATGYTATTCTGGGTGCATTTAAGCCAAAAATGATCAGTAAAACTGGTATTTGACTAAAATAAAATCTTGCAGTGCATATACAAATACAATTAGTTCCTCAATACATAATTCCATTGAAGTTGTATGATTTTACCAATATATTTCTCAAGAAGTATTTTTTCTGTGCAGTGACTGAGCAGATGTGAAACATTTTGTTCTTTCCAAATGAGCACCCAGGGTATATCCTCATTGAGGTTAGAGGCCTAGCTGTCTCATCAAAACAGCATTTTTCATGGTTTCTACTTGTACTTTCCAGCAATGTTCAGATATAATAAAWGTATAGCCTTTTTTCGTCATAGCACTTATTCATCCAGATTCAATTCAGTACATACACATTGCTGACAATAACAGAAATCAGAAGAAAAGATTGCTCAACTATATTCCTATTTGCCAAAGGAGATGCTTTCTCTAAAAAAAAAACAGATTTAAATTTCTTTCTTCTCATTTTGATCATCATCAGAAATGACCATCAAGACAGAAGCAGAAGCTTCAAAATTCAGGTTTGGTCTGAGCTCACATTTAAAGTTTTGAGATACTTCAGGATGCTAATTTCAAGATTTTGATTTCTATCCTTGCAGAGATGAAGTCTCATCATATTGTGCAGATGTAGGAATATGSCCAAACTCCAGACCCCACAGGTCTTTTACATTCAGGGTGATTGGGCAGATCCACAATCACAAATTTCTGTAAAATTGCATATAACTCCAGCATGATAGCACAAATGAATAATGTTCACAACTGATGCTGCCCAGTAACCAAACTGCATCCAGCTTTTCAGATCAACAGAAAAGTTTCAGGATGTGAGCTATACTGAAAAGAGCATCCAACCAATTTATAAACTTCCTATTGGTCTTTAAAGCAGAAAACACCATGAGTGGGTTGTTAGATGAATTTAGCAGCAGGGAAGCCTGCAGCTCATCAGCTTTCTCTTCCTCAAAAGTACTTATTGCAGTCAAGAGGAATTATTGCTGGGGTTCTCCAAGCATGGTGATGTTTTTGTTATAATAAAAAACTCTGAACAATGCAATTGCACCCCCCACAATTATCATTTTTGTTTCTCCACTGCAATGATGCGCTTTTTATGATGTGCAAGATTTACAGAAGCTTGTTCATTTACTTATGATGACCACAAAGTCTTCATCACAAATTCATGTTTTGCTTTGAAAGAAAAAGACTTTTGCAGAAATGCTGGTCATGTTGTCATCAACAGGACCCTTCTCTTTAGCTCAGCAGTTTCACAAGAGTTTTCTCAACAAGCTCCAAATAAAGAAAGAGGCCTGAATGAAGTCTGAAGACAAAGCTTTCAGAAGTCCTATCCTGCATGTGAGCACACCTAGGTGCTGATGATCTATGACCCTATGAGGAAATGCTGGTGTTTCCTTACAATCATTTTGGATCTTTGATCAGGCTTGGAAGAAAAAACTCCTACCCTCTGTTGGGCATCTCTCTCTCATTCCTAGCCAATATGTGGAGTAGAAGGAGAGATTTCCACCAGTGCCTGCACAGCACCAGCAGTGTTAGTGTATACAGTCAGTTTTTAGCTTGTTAGTAATTTGTCACAATCAGTCTTCCCTACACATCCAGCAGGAAATATCTGGCCATCAGCACTGCTGAGCAGCATCATAAAGTAATGAATTGACATAATGATCAGTAATGGAAGGAAAATGGTTATATATATATCTATAAGAAAAAGAGAAACAGAAGTGTGACATTTCAAAATTTAAATATTCCTTCATTTTTTTTACTATGAAGTATCTGAGAAAGGTAGACAAGAAAAGCAACTTTTAAGCCAAATCCAAAAATGGTCATTTCAGCAGAAACAATTGACAGTACRAGAAATAATCACACTTCACCTCACTGTTGATTTGATTCTTGAATGTGCTTGGTGTGTAAAATAATGCAAGCCTATAATAACAGAAGACAGGTAAAAAGATTTCCATATTCTGTCTTGCTACTCCCTGGCTGGAAGACCAAAAAGATATTTCCAACCTCTAGATATTTTTTTATTTACAGCCTACAAAACAGATACAATAGAACAGAATCAAATTGTGACATTTAATTAATATTTRTAAAGCAATAGAACATCAGTAGACAATAAGAATTACATATTTGCCAAGTACACATTTTSTTCCACGCAAAATACATCTGTCAATATCTGAAGGAAATGCAAGATGTCTTTTATTCTGCTCTTGGAATGAACCTATTTCCCTTTATAAAATGTGTTCAATTTTATAGCAATCTTCAGAGACTGGTTCCCCCATCTTGTTGCTGATTAATGCCTGAAAAATTCTTCTGTGTTTAAAAAAGTGGCACAAATRGGGTGAGGACTGCCCTGAAAATAATCACTTGACAGGCATGTTATTCACATGATACTGATAAAGCCCAGTGTTGTTTTCCTTGGGGCAAATGAATCTTGCATTCAACAAGTCAAATATGCTGCATGTTTAATTTACAGGTTAACAAAATTCAAACCACTTCAAGAACTACAAGCATACCATAAAATAAAAGACATAGGCASGACAGAAGCTGTACTTTTGTTCATTGATAAATTATTTTCTAGAATTCACATTAACAACCACATTACTGAAGTGCTCTCTAGCCCTCCAGTGTTACAGTTCAAGGTAATATGTGACAGACTTGAACATTCTTAAGGAAGAAAATCTCCAGAGTGTGTAGATGGCAGCTTTGCTCACTGGGAGATTACAGTTGCTTTTATATCTGTTACAAACCTGCAGTTACACTGATAACTTCAAAAGTGGAATATTATATGTCATGCTAAAATTCTCCACCAGCCCATTATGTCCTTTCTTTGTTTCTTCTATGCTTTCTTTTTTTTTTTTNTTTTTTCTTTATTTAGCTATTGCTGGCTTGCCAGAGATCTTGAACTTGAGAAAGGTTAGACATCACAATGCTGAAGCAGTTTGTGAGCATCAGCAGATTTAGCTTGTAATTTCATTGATCTATGTGGGCTTGCTGTTTGCAAACCAGCTGCTGCACTGTTTCCCCACAGCTACTGATCTGAGTAGCATTGATTTTTTCCCTTACATTAACATAGCATTACTTCTTTAATGGGCACTAAATGACTGGATGTAAATACAAACAGGGCTTCAACAACAAAAGAGGGAAAAAAAGCRTTGGTTCTTTTTATTTAAAGAACTCTATTAATATTTTTCAGGAAAAAAAATTAAAAGCATGAGTTATTGATCAAGATAAATGCTATTTTTAGTGTTGTGATTTCCACACATTTCTTTTGCCAAGAAATAATCTTTTTTCCTCACTGTGTTTACTCATAGTCCAAAATGTTGCATTTATAAAGATTGCCTTTTTGGCTCAGTAAAAATGGTAAAATGGATTTTTTTAATAAGCATCATAGAAAGCAACACAAAATGTCTTCATTTTGCTTATTCTAAAACTAGATGAAGCCATTTCAGTTTTGAAGGAGATATCATCTGTTAACTCTCATTATTTWWAAAAAAAAATAATGAACTTCACTTTAGAAAGAGTGGATGTGAAATCTGCAGTGCACCATGAACTGAGTAYCTCACATATAATATACTTAATTTAAGGTCATAATCTTCCCCTGTGCTACTTCAGTCCTTTAGTGAGTTGTGTTTTAAAGAATCTTACAGAATCACAATTCAATGCAGTGTAGAAAAGACAATAGGGAAAAAAGTAAATTATAAAACCTTGACTAAACTCAAACCAACCCCCAGAGCCAATTTGCTCAGTCACTTATGAGTTAACCCAATCAGCCAAGGGTTCCTGATCATCTTTAGAAGCAGGTGACAGCCAGCAGAGATATCCATACCAGAAGGAGATGCAGGACTGAGTGTTGTTCTTGCTGACCCTTCATGAAGAAGWGACGGGTTTGAGAGTGCTGGGAGGGAACAGGCAAGAGCTCCCAAAGAACACCAGTGGTGGGTTWCAACTTCTGGGCTGCAGATGACAGTGGGCAGCAGTGCCAGTGCTGTAATTAAGAGTGCCTCTAAAACCAGACACTCCAGCAAGATCTAACAAGAATGGGATTTACTTTTAAGTATTTATGAAGAGGATTTTTATCTTTTATGATAAACACAGTTCTTGTTGTGGTCATGCAGCTGGATTGCCCTGAGGAAAAGGTCCAGTGACCTGACAAATGGGAATTCCTCATTCTTGTGTAACTCTGTCTACTCCTATACCTAGAGAGAGCAAACCATTCCACTTGGCTGCTGCAGGAATATCTATTGTATCCCTACTCAGAGAGCAGATTAATTATTCTCAGCAGAATATAATGATGTAAAATATGGTGGTGGAACTGAAAATAACCCATAAAATGAGTACCAAAATTTATACTTATCCAAGGTAAAATATATGTGTGTCAATCTCACCAATCTCTCCTACCCTCACAGTCTTCTTGACTTGACTAGCTAACGTTAATGCCAGTTTTAATAGATAAAATTTCCAAATCATTAAAATAATATTAAGTAACACTGACTACAATGCGAACCCTTAGAGCATCCTACTGTTAACCTCTTTACACTYATAGGAGAAGACTTCCAGTGCAAATTTTCCTCCATCGTTTACTCAGTTTTTATTCCGCTGAGAGATTTTGCCCCTTATTTCAGTTATATTTTTCCCTTAAGAGTCTTTTATGAAGGATAATATCAGGATTTTTTTGAAAATCCAAATAAATTATGTTCACTGGGTCACCCTTATCTTCTAATTTATTAACTTTCTCAAGGYGCTTTAGCAGGTTAGAGAAATATGCTTTCCCCCTACCAACGTTGTGCAGGTTTGCCCTATTAGGTTACACTTATCCATATGCTGAACTATTCTATCCTTAATTAGGCTCTCAATCAGTTTCCCCAGAAGCAAGGTGGAGTTCAATGGTCTTAATTTCCAGGATCACTTTTTGGTCCTGTTTTAACAACAGACACCATATCAGAAATTTTCCAGCCATCACTGATCAATATCATATCTTCCTGCAAGTGGCTCTTCTATTCTGATGTATATTCTGCTATCTGCATTAAATTATTTTCCCTTTTTACATGAGTCTACCAAATTACTCAGCACATCCCTTGGAAAAGGCTACAAATTTTGCTAGTGCTGCTCTGCCTCTAATATATTTAGCTCTAATATATTCTGTATAACTATTGAACTCTTTTCCCGAGGTGAGTATGTAAATATAGTTTTAGTTTGATACTTTTGTTAGTTTTAATTATTTTCCACCTACAAGTACWCAGATGAGCAACTATTCACTTCTTCCTTCAAAGTCATAACACCAGTTTTGCAGTTTTGGGGGATTTGGGGGTTTTATTTTCGTGGATAGACATGGACCATAAATCTCAATGGATTATTTTCTAGCTTAGCTTTGAGCATTCTTCTTGGACAAAGAGTGGAAAGGAAGTATCAAATCCTAACACCATCATACATAATAACTGGTCAGACTCACCAGCAATATCCAACACTAGGAGTTATTAAAACTGGATTTCATATGAATCTGACAAATGACAGAAAGAAAGAGGTTGTGAAAAGGTATAGATTTGTATTCTGGTCTTGTAGGAGATGTTCTCGGTCTATGCTTTAGGTACACAGGTCTTAATGATCAGGAAATATTGTTGAACACGATTTTTAGTGAAAAAGTATTGAAAATTCCCACTGAAATGTGTACATGGCTAAGTAAAGGTCAGTAAGCTATTGAGTAAACCTGAAGTGCTCACATTAGAGGATTAGAACTAAGAATTTTCAGCATTCAGTGAAGTCAGTGGATTTTCCTCTAGAATTTGAGACTTACTGTTGCTAGCAGTCAGATCTGAGTTTGAATGGATGAGAAAATTGAAAAGGAACTTTTAGTGAAAATTATGGGTTTGGTTATGAGCCAATATAAAGCCAATATAAAGTCACCAAGTATGAAAGCCCAGGTTTGAAACTGTGCCTCGCTTCTACAACAAAACCCAAAGCACATTATCTTCACCTGGGTTTGAATTTCATTACAAAAATATCACATCGCTCTAACTGTAATTATTAAGGCACATTACTACTGCCTTTGTTTTCCCTTCAGATAGAAGTTTCAGTTTCATCTGTGTTCAGAGATTCTATGTGCTGCACTGTTAAGCACAGATTTCTGCTTAAATTATAATTCTATCAGCTTTAACATATGAAAATAGAACACATTTTAATGTGTGTGTTGAACATTAAATCATTTTTGCTTCAGGGAAACTCTGGTAAACAGTAACTGTCAAAAATTATAATGACACAAAATTAAAATAATAGAAAATAGTCTGTAACAACAGCTTTTCTAATCATGTTAACAGAAGTTCAGCTCTGCATCTTCTAACTATTCCTTTACAGAAAGCAGGAGGGTTGAGTGACAAAAGCTAAGGTACACAATTTTACACCAATGAAGAAGAAGAGCTGGAAATTATCTTTGCTACCATTCTTTGCCTGCTTACTGTGAACTGCGCATCAATCAATGTAGGAAAAATGGGACCAAATTAATATATGTAATTTTTTTTGTTATGACAATTAGATATTCATTCAGGAATTTTAATATGTAAACATTTTTTACACAAAAATACCAGAAAATATAAGAGTATCATTTAAGCCCTGTAAACTGGACTAACTTCTGGAAATCTGCATTAAGTGAGAAAGAAGCTGATCTGAAGAAATTAAACTGCAGCAGAAATATTGACAGGCATATAGATTGAATTACATGAATATGAGATACATATAGACTTGGAACAGTTCTGCTTAGATCAATGTCAAATGAATTTCAAGATTACCTTAGTAATCTTTGGTTTTTATGGCTCGTTTTATTTTAGATTTTAATTTGAATTAGTAATATGAAATAAAATCACTATTTATTAACTTTCACTTACAAATAAAAAACATCAAAACAGTAAAAGCTTATCTGAAGTTTAAACCTTCCATTTTGTGGAGGCCAGGTAACAATATAGTTTACCTCTATCATGACACAAATTATTCAAAAGCAAGAAGTAAAAACTGATTCTTAAATGTTTCCTCCTATTAACGTGGCATATTACCGATGCACAGAGGCTGTATGTGTATGGTGAGGTTGTATTGCCCCCTATAGTCACTCTGTGTCATCTGGGAGGGGAGTAGGAAGAGAAAGGGAAGAGTGGGAGAAATTGCCAAAACTACTACACCCTTGGTTTGGATTCACACTTTGGAAAGGGCRCGGTGGGGAGCAGTGGACAAGTCTTAACGCTGCCATGCAACTGAATAATTTGGATGGACTATTCTCCAAGCTCCTAGAGATGAAATAAAATGTACTCTCAAATTCAGCTTAGAAGGCCAGTGCAGCCCCTTTGGTCTGGCTGTGGTTGTGGTGCCTGTGTTGGATGCTGGTATCTGCACGCTGGCGGTGCACCAGGGTGCCAGTGTACCTGCCCAGTGGACTCAGGCGCAGGAGATGTTTGGCTTTGGTTCACTAGCAAAGGCAGGAAGTCCCACACGTGATAAACTCTTTTCCTCTCACTGGGCACATCTTTGGTGACTTAGCATAACAGGGACATTTAACTCCAAGGCACAAAGAACTCTAAAGCTAAGTCTGAATTTTGGTGTACACAGAGTGCCTGCCCTCTGAGGCAGCTTCAGCACAGGGACCAGAAAGAAGGAAAAGGCCCAGATAAAGGTTCCGCTTCAGCAGTAGGAGCAAATGCAGGGAGCACAGACAGTTTGTTCATGCTGCCCATGGACACTGGGGTTATTGCTCTTTTAGGCCTGTGAGCCTGGGTGGAACAGAATATTTCCCAAATCTCTGTAGAACAGTATGCYATTCTTTGCCCCCAGCACAAGGACAAAACTGCATTCCTGGTCTTAGATTTTTCCAGTCAAGAACATCTTTCTTAACTTTGCTGTCAACTAAAAATTGTWATCTCTCCATAAAATTAATTAAATCTCAGCTGCTATCCCACTACTCTTCTCTTATGAACATAATTATGCACAGTATTCAGTATATATTTTAATAGGAACAGACACAATTTAACAAAGAGCATTAAATTCTTTAGGATCTCTTAAAAATATCTAATCAACTGTTGGTGCTAGTGTGCCAAGGATTTTATAGGAATGGCAAATATTCAATAAGCTCAAGATCAATACCATCCTCCATAGGGTGCAACACACTGTTATCATTTTATTCTTATTTCTGGGGACAGCTTTTTTACTACCACTATTCCAGGCACACCTTCAGCTAGAAAAAGTTAGCACTCCCCCTAAGAGGTGATAGCTCTCATTTTTTAATCTCTTACCTCTTTCCCTCTGTTGGTACAACYCTGTTCATAGTGACACAAGGGACTGATTGGAGAACTTATGGTGATGAAATCCTCTGGTTTTGTCTTGCCATATTATTTTTAGTTTGGGTCAGTTTTTGAGGCTCACCATGTAGTAGCACAAGGACTTKCACAAGGGATAGAATAAAAAGAAATAGTAACAGAAGGTTATGGCAACAGCCTAATTTTATGRAAGTGATATCTTGTGCCAGTTGGAGGGGGCTTTTTTCTATGTATGCTTAAAGAATGTGGGTTGTCCTTAAAATGTACTTATATTTTRTTTGGTGTGGGAAAAAAGTATTAGGAGTGCTCCCATCCATGTATCTTAACAAATATTCTCTGTCTAGACAGAAACTATAGTCCTGCAAAGTGGAGCTGAACAACTTGCTTAGTTTTTGTGAATATATGCCCAGACATAGMCCCATATTAAATCTTTACTTTACTATGATGACTAGACACTCAATAATGACTAAGCGACAGATGAGATGTGATTGCTGCTTACCAAGCAGATCAATACTCTCACTGCCTYCTGATGTGGTGGGGTGTATCCTGATAGTATTCAAATCTTTGATTACCTTACTCTTAACTGCATGCTCTCTGAAGCAGAATCAGTTTTTTGTTCTATTAACCCTTTAGCTAGCATGAATTCTGCAGCTCATGATGGTACGAAGTTAAGCAGAAATATCTTCAAAACTATACCCCCTAAAATTGTACAGTATTCACCAGAGGTGTCTTATTTTCTAGTTGTCTCACCTAGAAAACTGACCTTATTCTTGTATTTTTCAGTCTCTCAATTTACTTTTCTTCCATCTTATCTATACTGAAGTACTTTTGCTTACTAGATATCACTGTCTGGTATTCAGCTAACACAAACTTCCAACAGTGATCGTTATTCATCCATTACCTGTTTTCTTTTTGTCTAAATTGCACCAAACATTTTTCTTCAACTGATCTAGCCCAAAGGACAGACAAACAGTATGTCCTGCTACTCAGGAAAATGGAACACTTTCATGGTACTAGCAGCATTTTATGCCTTCATGCTAAAGAACCAGAAATCACCATGTGACACGAGTCTGGCCCCGTAACCAGCTTTCAGCTACAGTGCACTACCTAACCAATGCAGAAGACAACGAGACATTTGGGGAAGCAACATTTCTAAATGCCAAMCATACAGAGATGAGCCACTAAATCTTATGAATTATCCATGCAGAGCAGACAGAACATTTGTTTTCAAGGTCAAATGAGAAAGATCCCCTGACCTGTATGGTAAACTACATGTTAATACATTTATCCATCTTTGGAATGTAAGGGACAAAGTCAACACAGAGAGAAATGAAGCAGTGGGGTAAGTCTGTCAAGCTACCAAAATCATTATGCCATCTGTTTTACTGGCATTTTTAATGTCTGTGCAGGGCATACTCATTGAAAAATAGACCTCTTATTCAAATTTGAGTTTCTTCCAAACTAGAACGCAGTATCAAATATATTTACATTCTTTGGATAACTCTTAATTGATTTTGTTTTATGTACAGCTTTTTTCATATTCATTTAGTCACCTCAGTCACCTCATAACTAATGCAACAAAAAGTAAAACAAATGAATACTAAATTTCTTAAAGGGAAATTGCAGTAGTGTCCCTTAAAAGCTTCTGCACTTTCCCCCAGCATTCACAAGGCAGGATACTGAAACTGGCATGGTTCTGTTAAAATAGTGTGGTTTTTGTGGTTGTCAACAACAACATTTAAAGGATAACAATTCAGAAAAGAAGCAAGGGGGTCAACTGATTCCTCCTGAATACTTTGGACAAACAACACTCAAGTTTGGTTACTATCCTGATGGGCTGTTGAAACACAACTCTTTGACGGTTCAAGAGAAGGCTATTGTACTACCAGGGAGCMGCCTAGAGAATGAATGCTGACTGGAAATGTCAAGTTTAAACTCTCTAATAGTGCAAAGTACCTCAAAAGTTAATGCATATCCATCCTATAGTCCTTTGCATTAGCAGAATAGGTCAAAARGATCTTATTGGGACTCAGAGAATCCGTTTCTCTTGCTTTACCCTTGCCTTGACAGGAAGAATGACTAGGCTCCTTTACAGGGCACTGTCCCTGCCTTGCATTTCATCAGCCTCATCATACGAAGGTCTGAATTTCTGACTGTTCCTACTASCCATTTTTCTCCCTCCTGCAGTTCCAGTGTGAGAAGCAAATTCACCTTTTCTATTCCTCCCACTACAGTATTTCAAAATCTGAGCTGAACCATGAACTTTTGTTAGAGGATTCTACCCAGAAATACAAAGGCTATGACACATGGTATATGCAATGTAGAAGTATACATACATTACAGTTTTTCCTAATCACTGGGATAAYATTAGATAAAAATAATTTTGAACATTTGCATCCATGATGACTGTAAAGTGTTAGGATCTTGCAACAAATATTTCAGAGTATTCATCACTGTGGCTTTTGATATCTTTAAACAGGCAGTTAGTTCAATTTCTTATATATCCATGTCATTTTTCTTTCATATTAATACTCCCATATGACAAGTACATTACTTAAAACTGCTGAATTGATTTTCAAGAGGAATCTTAGTTTACATAAATTGTCACATTTCACAAAATCAAGAAAAAAAAAAAGCCAGATTCAATTCCATCTCTTGTTAGGAGCATTGAGAAATATACTAAAGGAGGAAAAAATTATAAGCTAGCAGAACAAATCATATTGTTTTTACAAGCAGCTGTGAAAAGACAGTCCCTAAAAAGACTGATCAAGAAAAAAATCCAATAGTTTAATATATTTTCTCCTCTGGATGATTCAAGTTTAGAAATTGAACACAGCTTTTAGAGAAATTGAAACTAAGATAATTGCACTTATTTTACCACAGGTACAGCATCTCTAGAACCACTGAAAGATGTCAGTGGTGTATCTGTCCTAGAGATGCTTTCGTTCTGGGGACACATCAGAGAAAGAGAAGCATGAAGCACAACATTACTGATCAAAATTTGTCTACACTGGGGTATCTATTGAGAGTTTTTAGATATATTCAGCACTTTATTGTGGCCTGCAACCAGACTCTACTCATGCAACAGGTTCTGACCCTGTTCATTCTGTGGTATGACTGTAGTAAAATATTTCCTTTTTGTTTACTGTATTGTACTAGCTGAATCTCCACTGCTATTTACTTCATTGTGAAATCAGTTTTTATTTTAGTTTGCCTTTAAATATTGGGTTTCACATTGATCTCTCCTTTCTTCTTCTTTCCCTTCCCTTCCCTTCCCTTCCCTTCCCTTCCCTTCCCTTCCCTT
>JACDOX010000004.1:4339465-4354465 GCA_014549065.1 Cardinalis cardinalis
TCTCCTTCAGTTGCCACTGCCCTGTGTCTAACTGCAGTAAAGAATATACTTTCATTTCATGAAGAAATGAATACAGAAATATCCTAATATTCCAACACTTCCCTATAACTCTGGGATATCACCACATGATTGTATTATACGATGTGCCCACGCCCTATAAAGAAGTCYAGTTGCTCTTTATTGTGTAGTTCAGCTCTCTTATCTGTTGTGTTTTGTTCTGTCTGATATGATGGTGCAGAATAATAAGAGCATTAAAATTGCATGATTGCATTATTGTAAAAATACCACTGCTGTTGGTCAAGTACTAATGAAAAATGAATGCAATTCCTCAGCAAATTTGGACGGCCATTTTAAAAGCAGTCATCTAAAACCAGGCAGTGTTTAGAAATGCATGACTACAATGTTTACCCATGAAGAAAACAGTGTTTCTTTATAATTCCAAAGAACCATATGTCTCCTTTAGTGGATCATACCAGTTTCTTTCATGGAGGCTAGTAAGGGTCATTAAACACCAATGGGTCTCTGAGTCCTTCTTCAGAGTCAATGACATTGTAGGCTTCACCGGGGATCTCATTTTACTTCTGTACAAGATCTTCAGGGCAAGGGAAGCAAATGAACTATGAAAAATATAATCACTACTTTTACTGTTGCTTTTTTCATCATAAAAATTCCATTTATTTAAATTCCATTAAAAAACACATTTGCCTCCTGAAAGCATAAATATATACTTTTGCCATAATTTTTCATTTTATAAAAGAGTTTTATCATTCTTTTGGGGAAAAAATAAATTCTCCATCATAAATATTACACATGTTGTTATACAAAGTTTGGGACAAAGCAAGTGATTAACAAAGTAAATTCTTCTAGAATGTTTTCTCAGACGTAACAGGAAAATGTTCCTCAAGCACCCGAGGGAATTAGCAGTCTAACATCCTTTTTCAGAAGTGACTTGAGCACCAAGGTTCAGGTTTTCAAAAATACCTGGGCCTTTAACTCACATTTTAATTTAAGAGAGTTAGGCACTCAAAACCTATGAGGAGCTAGAATTCAGGATGAAAAGCCTTACAGAAAGTCAAGGGGATTTGAGTTATCAAAGGCTAGATTTTTAAAAAGTATTTGAGGAACTTAGAGGCTGAGATAGGTGTCTAGCTGATTTTTTTTTCAAAGTAGAGTGAAGAAGGGTTAAGTCCCTAACACTCCCTGAGATGTGTGTTCTTAGAAAGTGCTAACCACACCTTTGGATCTAAACACCTTTTAAAAAAGTTTCCTTGAACTGGTTTTGAAAGTGGTTTTATCATCTGAATGCAATGATTTATCCTATGCCTAATTCCTGACCTCCCTAAGATTGCCATAGACCTGCTTTACACAGCTAATTTTGTGTCATAATCTTGATGGAAATGGACAGAATTAGAAAACAAAATCTTATTCAAACAAAATTTAGTTGGCATTTGGATCCAGAAGTTCATAAGGTTTGAACGCTGAAAATAACAGGCASTTCTGCTCCACTGTGATCATACCTGGAAGAGCTGTTAGACCCTGAGAATGTTCAGCTGCAAGAATTCACCCTGTCTATGCTAAGCAGCCCATAGCAGCAGCACGTCTCTATGAAGTTATACTGCTAGCAGTGCCAGAGTCTGACAATATGAATGACTGACTTGCTTTCACCACRTTTGCCACAGCTGGGAAGAAGATGAGGGGTACAATGTACAAGGAATTTCAACACAATGCAAATCTGGTGAGATGCCGTTTCAGACTTTGATTTCTGAGGAAGCAGAATTTTTTTCTGGTTGTATTATACCATGGTTATCTGCAGCTCTATTCTTTTAGCCCCTGACAACTTATTTTTTGCTTTTATAATTTACTCATATAATTACCTAAATATAAATTTCCCTGTAACAGTTCTCAGTATTCACCCTTTAAAATGAATCCATTCTTTAGTACTGAAAACATTAGTTCCTTCCTGAGTCAGGTTTGCTTTTTTTCCTGTACTGACTGGCTTCTGAACACAGTGCCTGATGGTAAGCTTTGTCAAGAGATGCTGAGATATAAAGAACAACAGGTTACCTCATAATCTCTTCTTGTTAATGCTTGTTCTGGAGAGCACCTGCTGTCTTTAAAAGGGATTTGAGTGACCCAAGATTAAGAAGTCTCCCTACAACAATTACTGTTCTTATCACTGAAGAATACTCATACCAATGTGACATCTTCCTGATGGTTTCAAATTCACAGACTGAGAGAGAGATAAGAGTCAAAGAACCATACAGTGTGCAATTATAAGAAGACATCAAACCAGTCCAGTACAATTCCATTTTGGAGAAGAGTAGTGCTATTAGACTAATTGATTTCTGCCTGGAAAGTAACTATTAGGAAAAAACACCCTCTGATTTCATTTAAAGGAATTTTAAAATGCAGTGGTGCCTAGAGTATTTCTAATCCCCTTTCTGTATCAGCCTTACTGGGCAAATAGCAGAAGGGGCACAGGGACACTAAATGGATCACACAACCTAACATCAGCAGAGATTCAGAGAATAGATTAAATCTTGGGAGTACCACAGAATATTCCTTGCTATTTCTTTGGTTTAAAACATACAAAAGTATGGACTTCTGTTCTACTGAAGTCAATTTTGTTATATAAATAAAGGATTACCTGCCATGACACCCATCATAGTAYGTCCCTTACTCGTCAAAAGTTTTTCATTTTTTCAAGCCTGGTTAACCACTGAGCTTCTATCACCATCACTTGCATTGACATTATTTGTTAAAGCTGGTTCTTTGAAACATTATCCAAAGTCATCAATATTTTGAAAATTAATGTGGGAGGATGACATTTTCAAGGAGATTGTACCCACTGAATCCACCCATCTTTGCTTCTTTCCAACATTCTAGGCACAAAAAAAAGGACACAAGGTATAATTCTGTTTCCTCTTCCTCCCTCAGTATCCTAAAGATGATGTTTTTAAGAAATGCAAGAAAAAAAAATCAAACCCATATATCAAAAACTACTCTTTCATACAAACTGAGAAAGCAAACTTGCTGGGAAGCCTCCTTTATCCAATCTGAGGGCATGTTGAGGTCTCCAGATGATCAGTCTTCAGTGATGTCTACACTATCTAATTCGTTTACATGTTATATGAAGCAAAATGCAATTGACCTAATTTTATTTCCAAGCAAAGAAAAAACCACTAGTGAAACTCATAGGCTGGTTAGAAACAGAAATTAATTCTTTCAAATCAGATGCAAATTATAGGTTTGCCAGAAGAAATAAGTAACACAAGGCAACAGTGAGAAAGGGTAATTGAAGATTGGCATCCCGGATGCTCCATGATGGAAAGCCAAGATGGCAGTCTGGCACAGCTGAAGAAAGTTTTGGCTGTCCAAAGTCAAAAAAGCAAAATGATCTGACATTGATTTACTTTTGTTTGGCTCTGTTTAGGATATCTCCAATGGAAGAGAACACAGTTCTCTGCTTRTAAGCTCTCTATTTAAAAATGCATTAGAATATTTTGCTATAATCATGCTAATAWCAAAACTTGAAGGATAATCTCAACGTAACTTCAGAGTACATTTTCACAGCTGTCTTCCTGATATCAGAACACCTGATATTCATTGATTATATCCACAGTGGTAAGAAAAAAAGCACAAACAGCACAAAAAAATAATTACTAATTAATTAACCAAATTAATTAGTAAGCTGCAGCATGCTGCCAAAACCRGGGATGGCTAAACATTAACTTTACTAAAAGTCTATGCATCTACCATGACAATGAATATTATGTTTCCAGCACTGCAGAAATTGAGTCAGCTACATTGAAATCCCTGGTGATACATGGTGATCTACTGAAACAGACAGAGACAAGAAGGTAGACTTCTGTTTGTCTGGATTGGACACAGAAATCCAGACTCTTCCAGTGATCAACAGACCAGTTATTATACAACAAACCCCACTGGCTCCTTCACAGCTTGCTCAGCTGTTGTGCCACTATGTAGTTAAGAAGCCTTTAATCTTCAGGCTGACATAGGCGTAATGAATCTACAGACTAAAATTTCATACCCAATTTGGCTGAAAGCTAATTACTGCCTGTTATTCTAGCTACTTTCCTCCAAGTAGAAGAGTGGGGGGGACAAATTCAAATGCTCTCTACTTTTACTGCCTTTTGCTTTGTGSTATGAACTGCAACTCTGAAAACACTAGTACAAAAATAAAGTTATTTCTATGTTTCAAGAATATAAAAGATTGTCAGATAGTCATAAAATGCTGCTGGTCAAGATGTATCCCTCAAAATATAGGCTTMATTTAATCCAGATTAAAATTCTGTTCTCCAGGTTCCAGCTGAGAACATGTTTCTACAATCGTTTCCACTGAAATGTGCATTTTCAGATCTAAGCARCAGTCCCCAAAATGGGGCTTTGTGATACTGGAAATGAGTCTGCTAAAGGCAATTAGGAGCTTTATGCTCCCGTGTGTAGCTCTTGAACTCCAGTGGGACTGTTCAGATTTTGCAAAGTGAGAAACATGAATCAGCCTTTGCAGGATGAGGGACTTAGTGTAACATCACTAATACCATCACAATATGCTATTTAAAATTCAAAAAAGCATAAAGATTATTCTAAGTGAAAACTGTTGTTCATTAAGTATAATACATCAAACAGAATGAAGAAAATATGACAAGAGAGCYCGAAAAAAACCAGCAGTAAAATCAAATCATGTGGACATGTATACAGCATGGTTTACCAAAGGTAAAAGAAAATACAAATATGCAAGGAGATAATGTGKTTCAAAGTTCAATAATCACGGAGGAAATATGAATGAATAAGGAAAATTATATCTTTAAAAAGTAATATTTGTGATGTACAAGATATTTGAGCAAGATTCATACGTATATTTTTTTAAATGGCAAATCACAGCTTTCAACAACAAAAAGCTTTTTAATAATCAGAGAATGGTATAAGAAATGTTCTTAATGAAAGAGTTGCACTGTCTCCTGACACAATATCCTTTGATGACAAATTGTGCTTCAAAGCGAGAGCCAAGTTAGTTCAGATTCCTATTCTGAATTCCCTCATAGGAATCCATACCTTTCTCTTTCTTCTGACTATAGGTAGACCTTGAGCAGTTGGGAGCCCATGAATAAAGCCTACCCTTTCCAACTTCTTTCCTATGTAATACTTTTCTGTTTAATGTAGCTATTTATTGGACACTGATTTAAGTACTTCCATATATTTATTTCAGCTTTTTATTTCAGGAAAAGGACAACCATTTTGACACATTTTTTCAAGTTAACAGYAGGTTTCAGCATTTCTGATCATGCATTCATATTCACCACTATTTCATAAAAAAAAAAAAGGCAAAAAAAACCTATGGCTTTTGCAGGAGATTTCATTTATTTCCAGATAATCCATTAACAGTTTTTCCACACTGTACACTTGAAAACTGTTTTGCATCTGTATGCTACTTCCTCCCCAGTTTTTGTTCTCACCATCTGACTAAATCAACTGAACTCCATCCAAACAATTTTCTAAAGAATGTTGAAATATAAAATAAACTCRTTTGTGCATTATAGGAAATTTATCCTATGAGAGCCGCCTTTACACATYAGCCTCACCTTTTTCAATCTTGAAAAATGTCTTTGGAACTGAATTTGCTGCTATATGAGTTGCATATACTTCTGATATTCAACTAGTTAAAATAGTTGCTGCCCATCTCACCATAGTTTTTAGATAACTTACAAATTTTAGAAAGGTCAGATTCACTAGAAAGCAAGCAGATAAGAAGACAAGAACATAATCATGCTGCTCTATAAGTCCATTGTGTGGCTATAYCATTAACGTTATCTGTAACTCTCACTGCCTTCTCTGAGGAAGAACATGACTTACAATATTGAGAAGACAATACATCCTGAGCACTATTTCTAAGCCAGGGCCACTTTGGAATAGCTCTGATTTTCAGAGCAGAATGCCAGAGTGCTGGCACAGACAGAGCTGTGAGAGCTACCAGAACCCTTGGTCTGATTCAGCACAGAAGCTCCCATGTGTTTTAATAATGAAGCTGGTCTCCAGAAATGACCAGAAGAAACTTCCTATTCATTTATCACATTGCATCCTCACATGCACTCAGCTTTATTTTTTTGGCAGTGGCCAGCCACGGCCAACTGGGCTCCCGGCACTCTAAATTATACCAGGGCTAAGAACCCTGTAAATCAGGCACAGAACTTTAATGTCACCCTTGGCCCCCACAACCATCAATCCTTTATCCCTATTAGTCACAAACTGAATCAAGCCCAAATGTCTGCAGTTTTAAGCAAGATACCATCTTTGATGGCATCATGACCAGTTTCCCCCAGACTTAAACTAGTCCWGTGACATAACAGCTCTCCTCCCCCACAGCCTATGGAGGTGAGAAAAAAACAGAGAGAAATAGGATGTTTTCCATAAAAGAGAATTTATATGCAAAAAATTGTGCTCCTGATACAACCAGTAGTCTACAGCAGCATATTTTTAGGATACAGATAATTCTGGCTTAGTTCCACAAAATAAATGGTAGAGCTGCCTCAATTTAATTACCACCCCATGAAGAAATCTGACAGCCCCAATGCAGTGCTTAGTAAGCATTTTACCTCAGACAGCTTGAAGATGTATTGTAGAACTGAAATTACAATACATACCATGACTTGTTCTGTCATCCTACTTTGGGAATGCAGCATGCRTGTCTCTATAATGAGCTGTCTGATATTCACCCACTTCACCTGTAGCAAACAGGAGTAAAACGTAAGTAACCATAAGTTGGCATATTAGTTGAATGCTAGCTAAGATATTCATTTGTGGCAGATAGTTTCAGATGATTCTAACTATCYATACAAGTTTAATACATAATTTACATATATTTACATTTTGAAAACATTTTGATTTTTCTAAGTTATTGATTATTACAATCTGGGGAAAGAAAAACTCAAACCAAAACCAAACAATTCATAAACTCTSCTCTCTTCTTCTCCTTCATACATTTCTGCTTACAAAATTCCTAGAAAGTATTTTAGGGACATAATTCCTACTATGTCTAGCACATGATAAAATATGTATAATTAAGAACACATATGTACTTCCTGTTAAGAAAATTAACWCTGTAAGAAAAACTTTTCTCTGTTACAATCAAACATTAGAGAAAAACAATATGTTAAAACCAAAAAGTAACAAAACACTTTTAAAAGCTTACACTAATGTTTTTCTGTCTTATTTTGTAAATAAAAGTATTTATGCTTAAAAGTATATKCTAGTCTGCACTTCCATGTATAATGAGTATATTGATATTATGTACCTTTAAKAAAAATCCAAACAAGTGATCCATCTTTTTTCCAGCAGAAGAAAGATTGAAATTTATTTATTCATATGAAGTCTTACAGAGAAAATTGAGAAGCTTTATTTTCATTTTAATTATGCCATTACAACAGAATTGGACTGTGCCACCCTTCCTCTGGCTAAGCAATTTTTWGGAAGCGTGTGGAAAAGCAATGAAGCCCAGGCTAAATTTTAAAACACCCACCTCAAGGAACCATGCATATTTATAAGAAGACCCACCTAAAGCATCCAAAAATCAATGAGTTTTCATTGAATTAATCACTGACTTAACACCACTGTGAGTTAAGTTTCATAGACTGAATAATGCTTAATGCGATCTCAGAAGCCAGGAATTGTGGAAAAGAACTGAGATGATTCTTCTGTTTCCYATTTGGATTCTAAGAAAAAGTCATTGCAATAAATACAGGTAGAAAAGAAGTTTCAGATTTTATTTGAAATCTTGGAGTCTRGATCACACTAGTATTGCACTCTACAGTACCTGTAATACAATCAGTGCTCATGAGTTTAGGAAATTATTAAGAAGATAATTTAAAATTTAAAATTTAGGATTGAAATATCTTTATAAGCAGCAAAATACCAACAATTTGTGAAATGATATGTTCATTTATGCTTGGTCCTCCTTTTTCTTCTTACTATACCTATGTTTATTTAGGTCAGCACTCCTTTCCTTGTGACTGCCTCTGAACTAGGGATCAGATACTCAAAAGTAATTGTGCAGGTCATACATGAGAAAAAATGTTTGGCATTGTATACTTAGCTGTTTCTGAAGTCCAACCTTCTCTAACACAGCTCAAGTTAAGAATATAAAAGCCAAAAGGTCAAGAACCCTAAAATGTTGCGCTGAAACAAGACAACCTAGATTACACAAAAAAAACCCGATACATAAAGGTCAGAAGATAAGATGATCCAATCCATTCTAAAGTTCAAATATACTTGAGAAAATCACTTGTTTTATGATTTATTTTTAATTTTTAAAAAATAAGTGGAAACATCTGCAAGATAAAATAGTTTTGATTTGCCAAATGTTGGCTCCCTTACAAACCCTGTGTACAATTAATTGGATTTGAATCTTATGCATTATTTGGAGTATGAACTATTTTTCAAACTTYATTTTCTTTCTCTTACACAATATATCACTCTTTCAAAAACAGAAATGTTCCATCACTTTTCTTCAGGCTGACAGGGTTACAGAAAACAGAAGCACCTCAGGACTTTGAAAGCACTTCCCAGCCACTATTACTTGAACGTGAGAGTTTTAACTCTAAAAGAGGCATGATGTCCAAAAAGAAACAATACTCTGAAAAAAAAGATGAAAAATTGTAGATTACTTTCACAGGCTCTTATTCTACAATGGAGAAAATATCCACATTCTAGCCAGGCTTCTTTGAAAAGAATATTTTCCTTTTATASAGAGATAAAAAGCAAAGCTTTCAGGTCAGAGGCTATAGGGGAAAAGAGCTAATGTCTCCCCTGCTTTGATGTTACAAGTAGTGCCTCGTTACAGAAGTGTATTAGAGCTACCAGTAAACTGAGCCAGCATGTTTAATAACCAGTTTCAGCATGGGTGGCACATGGATCATCCTGTACATCACACAGCAAGCAGTCATGTGCATTACCAACAATACATAAACCTTTACTTTAACATGTTTACRTTCCTTTAAAATATGGCACAGCTAAAAGGTAATTTTTGATTTATAGATACCTGAAGAAGACTTCTTTAAAGTGTATCTGTAACAGCTATAGACAGCAAACTAGGACTAGGACTGAGTGTTCCTCTCTGGCTAACATGTAACATATAATGGGGTTTGTAGTAGTGTTTTGTATCTGGAAACAGCACATTTCAGTCTCTGAGTACTCAACACAACTGTGATTAATGGTGTTTGGAGTCTCATTTGCTTTTGAAGCTGAAGGACYGTAGATTGGAGGAACCAGCCCAAAATAACATGGTCTGGTGCACTTGTCTTTTACAGATTCCTGGGAGCTGAAGGACCAAATGCAMCAGCTTGTATTGGTCCTAATGCACTGATGCCTCTAATGGAACAATTTATCTATTAACTCACATTTTGGAACAGTATATCTCAAAATCCAGAAAATGYTAGAAGGAAGTCAATAAATATTACCTTAAAAATAAACAAAAATATTAATTAAACTTTTGATGTCATGTAGCTCCAAGCTGTATAACAGTAGGAAATACCCTTAGGAAAAACAAACAAAAAAAMCAAACCTCAATTATTTTTGGCTTACTTTTTTTTGTATCCATGTAAATTGAAACTTCTTAGGAGTACTAATCCTCAAATTAACATAAATAATGTTTATTCTCTTAAGTATTTGATAACCTCCAACAGACTACTACATACAATAAAACATAATTTTTGATTGAGTTTGCTATAATTTGGGAAATTATGTTTGTTTGGATATTATTAGTGAAATACTAATTGTTGAGTGAGACTACTGATTATGCAAATATGAAAATTACATTAATACTATTTATATATCCTGTAGTTTGAGCATTTCTTCACCAAAATCTCTCAAAAATCTCAGGTAATCAGAAAGCTGAAATGATATGACCCTATATTTGAACCACAGGTAGATAAACCCTGTGAACTTTTCTTGTGTATGCAGGAACTTTTCTTGTGTATGCATCTCTGTAACACTCTAGACTTCAGCCAGAAGTGAGCCACTGCAAGAATGATAGCAGGGCTTTGTGAAAGAATTTCAGTAGGGAGTCTCTGCAGGAAAGATGGAAAGATGGTTCAAAAGAAATGGAAAACCAGTAAAAATACTGGGAATGGAAAAGTGAAAATAAACATGAGTTCAGGGAAAAGCTAAGAAAAAGGGAATTTAAAAAGCTAGATATATGAGGAGYGTGGATATAGAAAGAAAACTGCAAAAAATAAAAACTGGGATACCTTAAATAGAGAGGAACAAGGGAAATACCAGTTTCACTAAATGTTTCYTGGTACAGCAGCAAAGAAACAAATCTCTCTCCCTATAGGTTCAGGTACCTGCCACAAAAATTCCAGGAGGAGTTTTTGAGCCTGATTATTCTTAACAGATTTCCAAACTACATTTTTAGCTTTGTAAGTTTTATTTATAAATATATTTAAGATTAATGATTCACTGGAAACACTGGAGAACACAATGTCCTAAATAACCACTGTTTTCTAGACTTGGTTTCCACACAGGTAAGATAGGCATTAACTAATGATATTGGCTTCAGAATGCTATGAAATCACACTTTCCCTCTGCTGGAAGCTACACCTCCAAAAGTCCAAGTGTCTGAAGGGAGCTCATCTTCCTGTCCCTCTCACTGTAAATCCWCTGTGCCTTCTGAGGTCACATAAACTCTTCACCACACAGACATAAACATGTTCTGTATGGAAAAGAGGTGCAGCACAAAAGGCTGACAAGCCCCRCTAAACACCTCAGCAGCAGAGGGCTATAAACTGGGACCCAAACCCAAGCTCTTAACAAGGACAACAACAAAAAATGTGGACTTTTTTTTCAGTGGAAGGCATGACACACAAAGATTACAATTTTTTTCTCTCAAATGATTGGAAGTGCCAATGCTGTGACGGACCACATCTCTTTTTGTYTCAACATCTATTTTGAAAATCTCCAGATTTTCCAGATGTTTATAGGCTACCTCCTTAGCAACACAATTGTGAAACTAAAAAACTCTCTGCTCTGATCTGCTAGTTTTTCATCCTCCCTCCACACCAATTTCTGCCTGACTGCTGAAGTATCTGCAATGGCAGGTAGGTTCCCCAATCCCTTGTTCTTTTCATATGTTAGCATATGAAAAGCATATCTACTCCATCTAGAATCAGAATGCTTTTTAGATTTATTTTCTCCCCTTTCTTTTGGAGAGCTCCCATAGTAGGAACAGAATGAGCAGGCAAGGGTTTCCAGGTGGGAAGTAAGCAGGGTAATTTTTGTGTGCAAAGCAAGGTAAGGTGCAGGCATAGGGATCCCCAGCTTGGTGTGCTTCCTCCCCCAGAACACTTCTTTTTTGCCCTTGTTTATTCTTCATAATGAGTCACTGGGAACAAAGACCACCCAGTCTTTGCATATGCTTGGGGAAAAGAAAWAATAAACAAACAAATGAATAATCTCTACTGCTACCAAGAAATAGYGATGAGATTTTCTTTAGAAAGCTATGTGACTTATAAACAATATACGACTGCCATGTGCTAAAAAGGAACAAGGTCTCTAGTGGGAAAGAAACGAAGTGTTATTCTTAAAAGACAAAGTCAGAAGATACAAAAGGGCACACATCATTTCCCTCTGAAATTGTATGATAAAATGACAGCAAAAATCAGCTTAGAAGCAACACGTGAACTAGCCTTCTGTGCCTCCTGCTCTCTTCCTTCCAAGACTAAATGGATCTGTGTCTCTCTTTTGTCACATTGTTGTAACTTTCATTCAGTCTCCCCACTTCACCTTGACCGCAGCTGAACAGTGACAATATGTTTCTTGTTCTTCACACTTTTCCCAGTAAGGATCACTGACAGCCTCTTACTTTGTATTTTCTCGGCTTTTCAGGCAGGGATTTTTTTCCTTCWTTTTTTCCCAGCCATCATCACTGCTATTTGGATGGAATTTGGTTCAATTTCCATTTTAAACATGAAATGTTTGAATTAGCTCATAATGTCTCCCAGCTTGCAGAGGAAAGAGCTGGTCTTTAAAAAAAAAAAAAAAAAAAGCTTCATTTTTACAAAATAATAATGAAAAGCTGCAGAATAATCCTAAATCATTTTACACTGCACATAGGACTTCAAAATAATGAGAGCTCTTCAATTTGGAAATGATTGGGGTTCTAGGCATATGAATCAGACAGAGCTGTAAAATTATTAGAACACGGCAACATCTTTCGTAAGCACTTCAATTCAGAGGTGATCAAAGATTCTGGACTTGCAGAGCAATTTACTTGGCATTTGCAGGAAAGCCTCACTCTTTCAAACTGAAGCACACTTAACATTATGAAGAACTTCAATAATTTTAAATTGGCGTGTACCATACATGCCTAGAAATCCAATTCAGGCTTTAAATGAAAACACTATAACTTCAGAAGTATGAAGAACCCACCCACAACAGGACAGCATTCTAGCCTTCCCAATTCAGCCTAGCTGTTATTTCTCCCATGCTAGGTTTTCTGGCAGGAGGAGTTGCTGAAAACATTAGAGGTGAGTGAGGTTTTTTTCTTTTTATCCTTGCCTTCTGATCATCTACGAATGTTTTCCTAAACTCTAAACTTCTGGACAGCCTTAGTTTGCAAGCTGATATTCAAGGTRTGGTGAATGCCAGTTTGAAACAGTTTTAAATATTTTAAATTAAAAACAGAAGACAATATTTAAGCCAAATCAAAGATGTAATATCTTCCCAAGCGAACCTTTAATTATGATGAGTATAAGTTTGCAAATTATATACATATATATATATATATTTAATTTAGCTGAGCTTAGGCTTGCATATAGCTGTTCTTAAGGGAAACACAGAGTACACTGAGTTGTGAAACAATATTGACAGAACAGGAAAATAAAATTAAGTCTAAATTTTAAAGATTATATCTGAACTACAGAAGAAAAAAAAAGTCCCCTGAGCAAGACAGGTCTTGTGTCAACCCAGTAGACCCTTTGCTTCCATGCAAGTTGTTGTGTTATGTTAAACAGACTCCTGTCACCAAAAAACTTGTCATGCCTCTCACTTTTGCATCTCATGCAACCACCTTTCCAATCATTCTGGCCAAACAAGGACCCCTTCCTTGTGGGTGGTCACATAAGAGCTACAGTCTACAGAAAYTCAATATCAAACTTATTGATACAGAGGCAGGATGGTGGGAGATATWTATGAGGCAGCCAGTGATATTTCAGGTAGGATGAGGTTTCGACATTCAGTTCTAAAAGTATTCTATTCAGCTCCAACCAGATGCTAGAAGGACATCAACACAAGTTTGAATAGACCTTGATAATGCTGGGGAAAATTGGTGCACCAGAAACAAGTAGGTGGAGGGAACTGATCAGATTAGGTGACCCCAAATGTCTCCCTCAGGCTTTAAAACCACACAGAAGTTGTTTTGGCCTCATGCAGGTGATGCAGTGATGGACAGAAAAGCCCCAGACAGCAAAATCAACTTTGGTCACAAATGAATATGACTTGCTGCCATTATTTTAGATTTTACCACCTGTAAGTAGCTTCTGCAATGTACAGCATACCAAAATACTTTTATTTGGGAAGGAACTTCTGGAATATCTGGTTCAACCCCTAATTCAACAGAGAACCAGCACAGATCAGGTTGCTCAGGATTTTATACAGTCAAGATTTTAATATCCCCAAGGATGTAGTTTTATAAATCACAAATACTCTTCATGTTCTTCATKAAATACTCTTCATGTTCTCCCTCTTCTAAATTACAGTATCCTAGAATTAGGAAATTTTAGATTTTCTACCTGAGACATTGATAGTCAGACCTGTTTCTAGGGATGAAGCAGACTATAAAATATTAATGTGATATAAACCAATGCAGGTGCCCTTGAATGTTTTTAGTTCTACTGGAGTTCATGTGATCCACGATAAGAATTCTGTTCTATCCCCCACGGGTTATAGCTTAGCCTCAAGACTTAGTGGATGTGTGACTTTGTGTGAATTTAGTGGAGACTATGATGTCTATAAACCCTTACAAAATCTCACACACAAAAAAAGGTATTAGTAGGTTTCTACCTCAAACTATGCCAGGCTCAATGTCAGACAGCAAAAGTGCTTACAAATATCCATCATAATGTTCTCAGGCTTATAAAATTAATTTAGCCCCTTGTGGTGCAGTCTGACAGGAACTAATACGGAATGCATTTTAAAGAATGCATTCTTTTTTCTCAAACATATAAAAGGACACTAAACCTCTCCAGAATCTTAAATAATGAAACTTCATGTGTGACAGAGCTTGCGGACTGAACCACAATTGCTGGACACAAAACTGTATGTTTCAAATGCATCATAATTATTTTCTACCAGGTTTGACTTTCCTTTCCTACGTTTGCTATGTGTGAAGTTTGAAAGCAAACTTTTTTTGTAAATATTAGGAGAGGAATTGTTGTCATGGCTTCAAGTGGGAAACTATCTAAGTGTTCACTATTAGATCTAGATCCAGTCAAAAAAAGATGAGACCRATAAGCACATATTTTCCAATACCTAAATTATTCATAATTTTAACTGCAGTTTTAAATGACATTTAAAAATATTTTATTTCATTTCAGGAAAAAAAACCTTTTTCAGTTTACAATAGCATTTAACTTTGATGCTTACCTATTGAAGTGAACCATATGGAAGAGAAATGTGTTCCTAACTTCCATGCAGCTRTTGTTCAGTGCTGTTCTGTAAGGTTGTTCAAATAAAAGAGAAAAGTAGTTAATGCTACTACAACTATTCTTGTAGTAGCAAGATGACTGCTATAATTTTTGAGCCAAAATCTCAAAACTTTCATGACAAGACAAAAATCTAGAACTCCTAATCTGTAAATAATATTTCAGCGTCCTCAGTGTTGAAGATTATTGTAATGCTTTGAGCAGTTTAATCCAGTAATTAGAACTTCCCTTTATGCACACAGAAATTATCTGAAATCAGCTGCCTTCAGCCTTTCCAGAAACCTCA
>JACDOX010000004.1:4359465-4372832 GCA_014549065.1 Cardinalis cardinalis
TTATCCCATATGTTTTATGAGGCAATGACCTCTACCTTAAATAAGCTACAGACTAAAAYTAGGCTAAATTTATCAATGCAAAGAATGAGAGAAAGTGAAAGACTTGGCAGCAGTGCACACAGCAGTTGCAGGCACTCAGTGTGGCAGCTGGGGCTCTTTGGGAGAACTGGAGACGTGGTCCCTTGCAAACATGTGAAGGTCGTTTAGAGTGCCTTCAGGTGAAGTTCATAGGTGCTGGTCACAATATTGTYTTCATCATATTAAAAAAATAAATGTTGACATTCATTCTGTGAGTACCTRCCCTTTCTCAGATTATCCAAGAACATCTTAAGCAAAGATCTGCCCCAGTCTTAGGGGTGACTTGTTCTCTGCTTCCCAAAAACCTGGCACATTTTGGGGAGAGAGGGGGTGGAATTCTTGGTTTTATTTGTATTTATGAGTAAACTGAGGCATTGGCTGTACTGAACTAGAGTCTGATGGCAGTAGGGGGCTTCTGTGGAAAGACTGACAAATTGCTGGTGCTTAGGGGACAAGGCAATGAAACTAAGCAGCACRCCCATTGCTTTACAAATGCTGCGTGGAAGGGTCCTTTAAACCATTGCATCTGAARAGCTACTTTTTATACTCACTTTAGTATTCTTTCACACTGTCAGAGTGKTGTCCATACAGAATGCACTTCAGTATGAGTGAGGATGTAGCTGTAGTGCTCAACAAGGGAAAATGGTAGAAAATGCTGTCTTTCATTGTTTTACTTCTATGGTTCTTGGTCTTACCTGTCAGGACTCTTGTAACATTTTTCCCTCTTGACATATGAGGTTTTGCCTATAAAGACAAAACACCTGCACCTGTTAAACTTCCATAAGAGTTTGTCTCCTTTGCCAGTCACTCTTTCTCACCTTTCCCTGRATAAACTGCAGTGCAAAGCAGTCTTGCTTAGCCAGAGCTCAATGCCACAGTTCCTTGCTTTCCATCAGAGAGGGAAAGAAATTTCAGGTTTCCAGTACCCAAGACACATTCAGGCACAACTTATTTAAAGTAGGCTGTGCAGCATGGACAATATCAAAGAGGAAGAGGAGTCTGCAGGGAAGGGAGGGAGAGAAGGAGATGGAAATGAGACACTGGGCAGGAAAAGAGCTAATTTTAAACTCTCTTCCTCATAAACACCATCACTTCTTGAGCCACAACGCTTAGACTTTTGGCTCTTTGCCTTTGCTGCTTTTTCTGAAGGCTGCATTTTAAAATGAGCTTTTTAGTCAGATGCTTGCTAAAGCAGCAWGTGGCAAGAGAGCTGAAACTCACAGCCTGCCCTTCACTGGCCACAAGCCGTGGCAGGTGACACGTGGTCAGTGGCAGGAGCTCATTGCAGGGACTTGTGGCCACAGCATCCAACTCTTCAAGGAGGGGAGCAATGGCARGCAGGAGGACCCTGGTACTGGCAAAACAGCTCTCAGTCACTCCAGCTATGAAAGAGATGGGGCAAAGAAAAGACAAATGACATTATTTCCATCTGTTGCGATACAGAAGCTTACACCACGGTGAATTAAGCAATCCACTTGATGTAACAGGGAATGCTGATAGAAACCTAACCAACCATTCTTACTCCAAACCTTCACCTGGTGAACGCARTATCAGTTTTGGGGCTTTAAGCTTCTGACAAAGTGAAACATAGTATTGTGCAAAAACATGACCTTTCTGTTGTCAAAAATGGGATTTTCAAAGACACGGGGCATATTGAAAACCTGTGGCTTGGCAACTACCAGCGTTCAAACATGAAAAAATCAGAGCCCTTCTAATCCAAAAGTGCTACTTCTTTACCTTGACATACCTGAACATCAACTTTAAAGGCACAAACTATGTAATACCTATCCTATAAAGGATAAGTATAAACAGAGTAATATGCTTACTAATAGTTTTTTTAGACATGATTAAAACAGCTGGTATCTACCACACAAAAGCAGTTGTATAACAGAGACAGAAAATCTTAATCCCATCTGCGAGGCCTTTAAAGTTTCCGCTAGGATGAAGGGTGCTATAAAAATATTTTTAAGCCTGTAACTAGCAAAAATGACTTCATTATGATCTCATGTGCTGCCAGAGCACCAATTAAATTGACTTGATAATGTTATGATTAGGCAGTACTTTTCATCAGTTACAAAGCTCTTGATTGAAGAAGAGATTTGCAACACTGAAAGAAATGACCTTGTGATGCGGATTTTTATCAATGACTTTTTACCTTGCTGGTTTCCAATTACATGACAAATAAATAATAGTACTTGCAGCTCCTATTATACTTCTGAGGATCCCAAAGTACTCTGCTGATTAATTAGCTTCACAAGAGCTGTGAGAGTTAGATACATGTTATCCCATTCTTATTAACAATTCAGAATTCAAATGTGATGTCTTTGCCCCATTCAAATAAATAGCAAAAATCCTCTTGACTTTAGTAGGGGTAGGATTTCACTCAGACAATTTAAGCAGTTTGACCAAGGTCAGAAAATTTGTCTGCAAGAGAGCTGGGACATATCTCCTTTCTCACTATAAATGAACTTAAGAAAAATATACCTAAGGAATTACACTCTATCCTGCACTTCCATTGTCAAAAAGTCACCTTTAAAAATCATTACATACCTCTATGAACTTGATTTTAAAAAATAATTAAAGCAAATTAGTTTATTTGGTGCAGAAAAAGACAGCATATCTTCTACAAAGCATTCTTTCAAGTCCTTTTCAGTCTATAATATAGAAATTTGAGAACACTTGCTTTTAGTATTTATATGAACATATACATTGAATAAATGTGTATTTGTATTAAATATGTTCCAATATTTGTCTCAGCAGGAATTCATAGAAGAAAATCAATGCACAATACAGGAGTCAACTTGGAATTTCTCAGCATGTGCTAAGGCAAAATCAAAATTAAGCAATTACATCATAATAAAGAATAATTTAGAAAAAAAAAAAGCATTTATATTCCTTGATGCTCAGAAATGTTTACTGCATGGTTACAGTTCTTTCTCAGAGCTAATTGCAGTTTAGGATACAGTGCTGTGGGTGTTCTACACATTGCACTGCAGACTCCTTTGAAGATTTATAGAAAAGGTGAGATAGAAAATTTGTTTTTCCCTTTTCACTTGTGGAACAGAGGTGAGACAAAAAAAAAAAAACTTTATGGACTCAGTTCAAAAAACGTAGTACCACAGCAATGATTGCTGCACTGTGTTCCTCCTTGTCCACCAGGCCAGCTGGTTCCCTACCAGAGAAATGGAATCTGAGCTACCTTCTTATATTTGGAAAGAATAAGTCACCAACTAATCCTTTGCTGAAAGAAAAAGCATCCAAAAATTCCTCCTTTTCAGGGATTACAGGCAAACTCAGTGCCTATCCCCCAGTTTGAGCAAAAAAAAAATTGTGATAGCAGCCCTAGCTCATTGCTTYTTGCTTCTTCAGAAGGTATTCCAAGGGTCTTGCTGTGAATGTGAAAGACTCATCCTTGATTATTAAATGTGGACACAGTGATGAAATGTAATTCCTGAGCTGGTTCTTCTCTTGTAATGTTGGTGGAAGCAGAGGAGACCCTGGAAAGGGAAAATGAACTAGTGCAAAAATGTGTCTGTGTGGAGAATGGGAAGGTGATACTTTCAGATAGTTACAGAGACCTATGGGAGATGAGACACTTCTGGCAAAAAAAAGAAAAAGCCAAATACCCAACCCCCCCCACCAAACAACTAAAAAACCCCAAATCCCCCCAAAAACCGAGAATGATCCTTAGTGCTGACTATGCAGTAACCAATGTGTCAGAAAAACCAAAGCTGAGGATTGCTWAAACAACTACAATTAAAAGCAATTAATTAGATAGTGTGAGTCAGAGCTGGTTAGTCTGCAGGGTACAATAAGGATTGTGTGGGTAGACTAGCCCAACTGGGCCCTGCATGGGGATTACAAGATTTCTAATGCTCTGACAATTTCACAATTAATCCAYTCTTTTAAAACATCTTTACTCTGGCAATGCCTTTTTATTATAATAAATTTACATTATAAGTTTTGAATTTTTTATATAATATGAATATATTATAATAAGTTATGTTATAAAAGTACCTCTATTATACAACCATGTAATTTCATTTGGCCAGGATGCAGTAAGTGCAGTAGCAGGGAGAGGGGAAGAACTTTACAATCAACATTTAATCTGGCTGTCAGCTCAATAACAGAAAAAAAAAAAAAAAAGAAGCAAGTTTTCACAGTATCCACAAAGGCTCTAGGCAATGTGGACCTTAGATCTTAAATTAATGCTTAGAGACAAAGCAAAGCATAAGCCATTTTACAGTTGTACACAGGTGGCTTTATTGGTTTTGACCCATAAATGCCAAATTTCACATAAACCATGGTGTAACATAAAAGCTTCTTTCAAGTCACCTTTTGCAGCCAGCTCAAAAGTCATGTACTGCTCTCCACAGGATTTCAAATCCTGGAATCGTGATTTGGATTGGATGGGATCTGAAAGATGATCTACTTCAAAACTCCCTGCATGGGCAGGCATGCCACCCACTAGATCATGTTGCTCGAAGTCCTGTCTAACATGGCCTTGAACATTTCCAGGGACAGGGCATTCACTACATTCACTTCTCTGTGTAATCTTTTTCAGAACCTTTCAACYCTCAGAGTAAAGAATTTCTTCCTAATATCGAACCTAAATCTCTTTCCATTTAAAACTGTTCCCCCTTCTATCACTATCTGCCCATGTAAAATGTCATTCTCTTTCTTTTTTATAAGCCCCTTTAATTACTAAAAGGCTGCAGTGAGATGTGCCTGGAAGAGAGAGAAAATTCTTTTCTAGTGCTGAACAACCCTAGCTCTCTCAGCCTGTCCTCACAGGAGAGRTGCTCCTGACCTCTGATCATCTCTGTGGCTTCCTCTGGACCTGCTCTAATAGGTCCATGTGTTTTTTATGTGGCGACACCAGAGCTGGATGCAGCGCTCCAGATGGGGTCYCMTGAGGGCAAAAAGGGAGAGAATCACCTCCTTCACCCTGCTRGCCACCCTTCTTTTGATACAGCCCAGGATTCAGTTGACTCCCTGCCCRTGAGTGCTGGCTCATGTCCATCAGAACCCCCACGACCTTCTCTGCAGGGCTGCTCTCCATAAATTCTTCTCCCAGTCTGTGCTCATGTCTGGGATTKCCCCAACCCAGGTGCAGCACCTTGCACTTGGACTTGTTGAACCTCACAAAGTTCTCATGGGCCTACTTCTCGAGTTTGTCCAGGTCCCCCTGGATGGWATCCTATCCTTCAGGTGTGTGAACTGCACCTCTCAGATTTGTGTCATCYRCAAATTTGCTGAGGGTGCACTGGATCTCACTCTCCCTGTCRCTGATKAAGATATTAAAGAGCACCAGTCYCAAGACAGAGCCCTGAGGGACACYACTCATTACTGGGCTGCATCTGGACATTGAGTCATTGACCAYAGCTCTCTGTCTGTGGCCATCAATTCAGATCCTAGGTGGAAAATCACTGCTTTTTGCCATCCAAGAATTACTGTTTGGCAAAGCAAGCTCTCCATAATGTGGCATTCCCCAAATCCATGTGCATTGTATTTTAGTGGGTTCTGGCATATTACCAAACTATTACAAGCAATTTAGACTGGTTATGCCACAAAAAACTACCTGTACACACAAGCAGGCATAAAATTGTTAGCATGGTTCAATTACATTCTTTTTTTATGGACATAAAGATGAAGACAAAATCTTGGAAGGMTCTGTGCTGACACTTCACAATTAGGGTTTGAGTAAGTGGAGACACTTTTATGACAGATATAAAAATAAAACAAAATCCCCACAGGATTTTCAAAACTTTTTATTTATGTTCACAAAGCCTGGAAAAATTCTGAAGAYGTGCCTGTAGGAAGAGATGTTACTACCTGCTACTGGGATATTAGCAATAAGATTTATCACCTCATTCCAAAGACTCCCAGCAAGAAACTGTGTCCCACTGAGTTCGGCAAAAACAGATAAAAGGTTTGACCTCCAGTCTCTAATAACAGCAGTGGACACCAAACTAGATCATCTGGCTGGCAGGGTGAATTAGCTTGACCACTAAGTGGGTGTGATTAAAATCTGGAATGGACAGACTTTCTCATAGACAATAAGAGAAGAACAACATAGATCACTCCATTCCATGTGTCTTCTGGCATACCATGATTCACTTTTGGAAGAATATCTTGCAAGGCTGGGCAAATAAATCATAAGATCTAGTTGTCTGCTAAGGCTGCAGCTGATGGAGGAAAAAACACATTGTGCATGATTCTATTAAGACCAAAAATGGCTACTTGATTTTCTTTTTCTCTCACGGAAAAGTTTGAAGCTGGAAAACACAGAAGATACTAAAAAAGAAACAAGTAATTCACCTGTAGCATATATATATATATAAAGCTTTTTCTTTTCTCTTGGTTATTTCTGTCTCTTCTCCCTTCACCTGTACTCTTCTCCTTTATTGAATGCAATCTCCAAGAAGCTTAAATCAAATACACAAAGTCACTAAGTTCAAGCAGATTTGAAATTAGGTGAAGAAAGTTCACTCAAACTTACAGACTGTACTTTTGGCTTCACCAGTTCTGAAAACAAAGATAAGCTATATCCATAGGGGAAAAACCTGAAGCAACTCCTGAAATGTAGATAGTCTTTTCAAATGCAAGTGATTTTAATAAACTTCTCTTAAAATGTCCTTTGACTTCCTATTGCTTGATAGGTGGAACGGAGCAATACAAACCTCAGAAATCATTATGTCAAATATTTTTACATTGGTATTCTTACAATCATCATTTCATTAATATTCAAGATTTGACATCAAGATTATGGTTTATGAAAATGCTAGGCTCTGGTAGTTCAAAAGAAATACTCTTTCCGTACTTTTTTTCTGTTAATTCTTACAGAGCAGCACTTCTTTTAACCRTCTACATCCCAGCTCAGATGCTGTTTCTCTTTCTTTCCAGCAAAGAATTGCTTCTTTTATTTGGCCAAAATAATATGATAATCTATTTTTTACTTCTGATATGAATTTGGAGTATTGTATGCATTTTTAAAGCTTCCAAAAATAGGCTAAGATGTGGTTTAAGTAAGGATGATGTGATGGGCAGTATTCAAASAAATATATGCAGCTGATGTTGTTATGCTTGCCATTAACATAGCACTGCAAAGGACAATAAAATAAGCTGAAGCAGTCAAGAACTTAATACTGAAGTGAATACACACAAGTTGTAAACCTTGGCAGTTCGTACAAATGCAAAAAAATGGTAAAAATTAAGATATATAAGGTGAGGATTCATAATCTATCCAAATACTGAAAAATATTTTGCATAATTCATATTCTGATACTGAGTAATTTTAAGCTAAATCATTCTAYTTTACAAAGAACATTTAGCCTCTTAATTTAAATGTCCTCTCCCCAAAAAAATAGTCAGTGACCCTTAACCATGTTGTTATTTCCAGCATATATGTGAATAAGCATGCTGAAATGTCACCATCATTATTAAAGAACTGCTTCCTTAGGTGTGAAGAACRTCATTTTCCCAGTTGAATGGAAGAAAAACAAAGCTGTAGGAAAAAAAGATAGGAAAAAGTGTATGAGTTGAAATAGAATGCAATAGGAATGCATGAATGGAGCATGTGAAGAGGTGGAGGGAGGAAAAGGGAAAAGAATATGTGCACAAGGTAGTGTTAAGAGTTCAAAAAAACCTGCATGACATGAGGGACTAGAAAGAAGAAAACTAAATCAAGAAATGGTGGGGAAGTATGCTGGTTAAAAAACCATCTGGGGACTRTAAGACAAGAAAAGCCCTTTGACCTCACACATCAGTCCTAAGTGTAACCTGCTCTTAAGTCCAGAAGAAAAATAAAAGCTGAACAAACCTATGATGCTTATAAAATAAGTAGATAATTTTCTATGGATATAAGATGTATTTTTGGACAATATAGATTTTATAAGTGAATGCATACCTATGTGTGACCACAAACTTACCAAACTGTTAGTTTGGGGATTTCAGGTGCAAAAATCAGCTATCAAGGGTAAAGGAACTGAAGTCATATTTAGCCTGACAAGTCTCTGTTGCCAAAGAACCAGAACTTAAGTAATTCACACTGCAGTTTTTGAAGCCCAAACTAAGCGCAGACCAGCACTATTTTATAAAATCAATATGGAAATGTCATCTGCAAAATCCCTGCCCACCCTGCCTATCCCTGTACCAGGTCATGTGCRTGCTGATTCACACTGCTCCTGCAAGGGGCAGGGTTTTGCATCCAAAGCTTTACCCTAGCCCTTTTTGTTGTTGTAGTTGTTGTTGTGGTTAGTGCAAACAGCAGAGAGAATTCCTTGTGCTTTATCAAATGGTTCATTAACAACCAGTGCTGATGAGTTTCTAATGACATTGCCCCAGTTGTCTGCAGCCTCCCTTCATTTCAGGCCTGGAGGCAATAACACTCACAAAAGTCTCGGGAGSTCCATCACCGTCACCACCAGCAGAGACACAGTGGCTGTAGTGACCAGAATCATCAAGCTGTGTTAAACTAGCAAGAGAAGGGACAAAGGGGGAAATCCTGATGGTCAAAAGTTCTACAAAAGGCAACTCCTGACACTCCTGAATCCTTGAGCATGTTGCTGTTAGATTTCTCTTAGCATGAATAAAAGAAGTAAACACTGACCCATAATCATAGCATGTTTTCTGACAATTCTCACTCTTTCCAGCTAAATATTAGCTGGAATGAAAGCTAAATATTAGATACTAAAAGCTAAAAATATATTTATTTGAGCTTTAATGATTTTTTTCTGCTTGTTTTTTTCCTAAGAATTTATTGCAGTAGGTATGCTGTTTAGAGAAAAAGAAACATTTTTTTTCATCAAAAGAACTGCAAAGATCCATCATAACATGGAATAAAATCATCTCACAGGTACTAACCTCCTACTAATCCACTACTTCATTGTCTTATGCAGTCTGCAGAGTATTAGAGATCCTTGTAAAAACAGAAATAACAGCTTCAGAATTTTTTATAGTTTGTGAAATAAATATTCCGTAGATAAAGCCAAATCAAAGCTGATGTTTTGAACAAGCAACACTCATAATAAAGATGTTATTGGGTTTATCCCTTTCCATATGTTCTTGCCCATTGCTTTTCGTTTGCTTTGAATTTAAATTTTGATTATGTCATTGAAGTATCATGAAAATACATACATAAGAGTTTACAGGGAAAACATCAAAATACAGTATGTATCAACCTGAGCACAAGAACTGGAAGAAACATAATTATTTTTGAGAAGCATGCAGATTGCAGAGGAATGTAATGGATGGAAGAGATGTCTTTTTACTGGAGGAAATGGTATGTAAGAAGGGGTGTTCCCATGATGGGGACTACTTGGCAAATCCTACCCCTATTTTCATGCCAAAGAACTGCCATGAAATATTTCAGTCCTGTCTTTACAGTATTGTCCTGACCTTTTTCCCGTGGGACCCCCCATGGGGGCTCAGAGGAGCCCCATCCCAAAGGTGCTTACCCACCAGGAGATTTGGAGGGAATGCCCACATCCTGGAGGACATKCCAGGGCTGTATGCTTCTGGCACACGTAAATAACAGGCTGTGCTCTGCTCTATGTTACTCACAAATTCCCTCTTCAAGCTTTAATGTCAGATGTTTCTATTCTCTCCAACTGACAACTCCAAGTAGAAGAGTCTGAGGTAATCCAAGAGAGTGATGAGCAACCATTGAATATCTGTGGCAAAGTTCATACCTGGCAGGAAAAGATGCAGTCTTCAGCACTGCCTACAGCAGCAGGAAGTTTCCTTTCTATTTACTTATCTAGGATTAGGAAACTCAGTTGAGCACTTTGACAGTCACAAGCAAATGTCCTCTTTAGAGATGCTCTAATCATGCCTTTAGTTCCTAGAATACTTCACTTCCATCACTTCCATCATGCCCAGGAGGAGTCCAAGAGACTGTTCTTGCATGGAGTAATGTCAGACACGGGGCCACTGTTGATGYCATTGTCTCTTCCTGACGAGAAGGAAAGAGAGCTGAGTGTGTCTGCACACTGGAATTGTAGCTGCTCATAAAGTCATTCTGTGTTCCAGCACATACACCAAAGGCAAGAGGGGACAAAGCTCTGTTTTAGGTGCCAGTGCTCTTTGCAAAGGGTAACAGATGGCTGTACTCCTGGAAAGGACAGACCTGCAGTACTGCAGTTCAGGGGCTGTATGGATCTATTCCCAACATAAAAWTCTAGACTGCATTTTGCACAATTGTCAGAAATGCTGGCATATCCTAAGGATTCTTGGGTTGTTTAGTGATTTCCTTCTGATCAAGACTCTCATCTGGGTAGTATAAAGGAATTTGTGATATTCTTTAAATACAAAGTCTTCATTTGCATGTGTATTACATTGTTTTTTATTAAGTGGCTATTAAATGCTTTATTTTTAATTATTGTTTTAAACTTTTACTTTCTAATAAAATTATTATCCTATAGTAAATATAAACAGCAGTTTAGTGTTCAGGTTTCAGACCCAGCCATTTGACTGAGATGGCAAAATTTAAAAATCTGAGTATCATAAATCAGATTTTTACCTGTGGCAACTCATTCTAAATGTGAGGCAGGCAAAAACTTTTTGATTACTAAAACTTCCTATAAAACAGCTGGGTAAAGAAACTAGCCTTTATATATGGAGATTCAAATAATTTTATAAATGCCATGAGTCCTCCTTGATAAATTACAGCCATCAAATTATAAATAATCTGAAAAAATCCCCAAAAAGTAAACCTAAATCCAGGTACTCAAATATAATTATACTGTTAAATTAGAAATATAAATTTCTTTATTTTCTATATAAATTATAGAAATATAAATGTCTTTATTTCTAAAGGAATAATTTAGAATTATGATTGATAATTTTTTCAGGATCCAAACTCCTTTTCTTGCATGAATGTGTGGGAGCAGAGAAACTTCTGAGGTTAGGAATTAGCCACTATAAATATTAATTACAGTACYTCAATAGAAATTATTCTATATTTATTATTACTCACTAAAACATTATAGTCCTCATTAGAATTAAGCTGTAATAATTAATTTTTTTATTCTTAATACTGTGGTACAAAGAAGCTTGGCAGGATGGAGCATATTATGTATTTTACAAATAATTCATTCAATAATTGGATTGTTCTGAAAATCCTTTCCCTTTAGTTTAAAATTAGTATTTATAATCACAAATCTTGGTAATATAAAAATGCAGAATTCTAAGCCTAGGCACAGTGCTTTTGGTTCTGTTCCTCTTTTTTTCCTTCACTCTCCTGCACCTGAGCATGTTTTCCTTGAGACAGAAAGAGGGATGCAGGATGAATGCTGAACCAAATCTTGCAAATGTTTTCTGGTTTTGTTTCCTCACATTTTCTTTTTCAGAATCCTAATGTAACACTTCCCTGCACTGCCACGTGTTAAAGCCCTGGCTCCTGAATTGTTGTATTTGGACAGCTATTAAGAAGCTCCCTGCATAAGAAATCCTCCTCCTCCTCCTCCTCCTCCTCACAGAATTCTGAGCCCTCGTTCCCTAATGGTAGCTGAGCAAAACCGTGTTTCTTTATACACACGGTGCAACTGCCAACAAACCAATTCTCTGTGTTTTCCTCCCTTCAACACTTTTAAAGGACTGTGATCAGGTTTTGTCTCTGTTTCTTTTGCACATACTTTCCTAGCTTTAAAGCAGTGCTTGAGCCCTTCCCCTCTCCCCTGTAAAAAAAAAAAATAAAAGGAAAAGGCAAAACAAAACAGGTAGAATTCCTCTGTTACTATTAACACCTAAAAATATCGTCATGAAACAAAAGCTTTGCTCCTCTGTCCAATTTGATGTCTTTTTCATGCTGCCTCAGTGATGGCCAAATAATTGGTTGTTCACTTGTGTCCTTGTCTCCCCCGACAGTTCCACAGATGCCCTGAACAATGCTCCAAAGACTGCTTTCAGTAGGGGCAAATCCTCATTAATCATTCCTGGCTGACAGCACAAGGGAACACCTGCATCTGGCGCAGGGACCAAGCAGGGGCTTCTGGGAGCACGCGTTAAAAAAGACCAACCAATTCAAGTTGTGAGGGTAGGCTTCTAACAGCCATGTGAAAAATCCCTCTCTGGCTGGATTTTCCTTTCATTAAATAGCTAAAATTAGACCTGTGGCTCCTGTTGAGATTAAAATATCAATGTATTCTAAGCAAATCAGGGAATGAACAGTACTGTATGTTATGATGAATGGCTGCTAAATTCTTTATGTCTAGATCAAGCAATGTTAGCATTAAATACTGATGAACTGTCACATAATTTTCATTTAGAAACGACTGCACTTTGAGCTTCATGTCCTGTGGCGCTCATAAATATTTTCTCCTGCTATATTTCACAAATAGACTACACTGACTACACAGATATTTTTAGCATGTAGTCCTAAGACCATACTGTGTACAAACTGTTTTCTGTGCAAACACATCAACCTTTCCATGCAAAGTATTATCAGAAAATGTTCATAGAGCTAAAAGGTACTGTAGCCACCCAGTGCTATAAAGCCATGTTCCAGCTTGCTATTCCAACACTTTCCTAACAGAATAATTGTCAGGTGGGGTTATTAAATTGTTTACGTTGTATTTAGAGTACAGGTTGGGATTTTCCTCCTGAGGCAAATGGGAAAGGAGTGAGGAAATAAAAAATAAGTTGTCTTTTGTTTGTTTAGTTTTCACAAAAATGAGTCAGGTGTTTTCTCTAAACATGTAGGRCCATTAAAACCTCCAGTAGGATTCCAGTTGATTTCAATGGGCTTTGGATCAGGCCCTTAGGCCCCACATCTGCTCTGAGATTAAAAAAGCACATCTCACATATAAACTGGAGAAACCACCATGGGCTAGGGATTACAGATGACTAACAATGTATTTTTTGCACATATGACTGAGCACAACCAGGCTTTGAGTCTGTCCATAAAATGTGTTCACATCTCAAAAAARCAGCCCTCAGCTGATACAAAAAGTATCTTTTAGAAAGCAGTCAGTTATCACCTATACACCATGGTGGAGATTTTAGCAAAGGTCAGAAGGGTCAGATCAGGGAGCAAAGGGAAAAAGTGAGGTAGGAAAAAAAAMCCCTGCAGAACTCTGAGCATTTAAACGCCACTAGTGCTGAGATGTGTACAGTGTAAAAGAACATGAAACACATCTGGGCTATGAATTGAATATTTAATTTGAGAAATACCTTCCTGCAACCTGATACTGAGGGAATTGATTTGGGAAAAAAAAGACCCTGAAACAGAATTTTAGAGTGTCTTTTTTTTTCTTTAACAAGAAGGAAAAGTTTCCATATTCATTTGC
>JACDOX010000004.1:4377985-4694809 GCA_014549065.1 Cardinalis cardinalis
AAAGGAAAGGAAAGGAAAGGAAAGGAAAGGAAAGGAAAGGAAAGGAAAGGAAAGGAAAGGAAAGGAAAGGAAAGGAAAGGAAAGGAAAGGAAAGGGCATATCACTACATTTGCATGAAATATTCAAGCCAATGAATGAGCTAAAACTGAAATATTTTATGAAAGATTTTTAACAATTAAACACACCAGGCAACACAAGATATGTCTAATAATCAGGGTGCCAATAGATTAGGGAGTTAATTAGAGAAGGAGATCCTCTTGGGAAGAGCCTGGATAATCAGGATTCTATTGTTTTAATATTGACAATGGAGGAGAGAAAGTTAATGGTAACGCAGTCACTTTTATTTAATCCTCTTCTTAAATGTTACTATTTCAGTGCCTGCTATCCAAGTAAAAATTTCTGTATGAATTCAGTCCCAATTCAGCACCTGCAGGTGCAAACCCCAAATAAATTACTGGGGAAGGGGCAGATGCTGACAGGATTGCAGTCTAGACTCCTCACTCTAAATCCATTTAGTGCTATTAACCATGACTGGGTGTAATAGCTTTGTGTACATTAGCACCAGGATAATTTTCCCTATTTTTCTAAATATCAAATGTGTGTATTCATACACACTATATAAAGAAAACATCAAAATGAGCAAAACAAAATGACTAGCAACATAATCTGTATTTTCAAATGTTGACTAAGGAAAAAAAAAGTAGGCAGGGTTTCTTAAAATAAAGCAAAATTATTCGTGGACTAAACGGTGCCACCAGACAAAGTATTTCCTTTTAGTACAAACAGATTTTACACACAAAGAGTACATGATTTTAAAAAAACATTCAGAAATGTACACTTCCCCTGCATGCAAACAGTAACAGAAATCCGACACAATCAAAAGATAATCTYGTTGAAGTGAATATGTTTGCTGTGTAACAACCCTTATTTTATTAAGTTGCCCAACACTTTTGAACCCTGATAAGGAAATGGACCTATTCTGAGGGCAACATAGATATTTGCTGCAGAGATAATTCTTGTTATATACATCTACTCTTGTTTAAATGCAATGTAGAAAGGCAATACGTAAACACAGGGAGGAAACAGAGGCAATGCTGAAAGTGATATTGAACTAGAGAGCCCTCCTTTGTGAAAGGAAATAAAGAACAAGATTATCTGGAAAGAAGAGAAAGTAGCACCAAAATGTAGTCAGAGCCAGGAGGTGCAAGGGAGGGACAGACAGAGAACAAAGTGGGTGTGTGGTGGATGAGGGAGTCAGGTTGCACTCAGAGGAGGCAAAGAGATCTGAGGGTAAAAAGCCAATTAATGGATTAAAGGGTAAGTATCCCAGTTCTGAAACAGAGGGGTGATAATATAGGCAGCTAGGGAGAGGATTAGAATAAAGAAGTGATAACAGTATTCAGCTGAGAGGGAAGGCTGTCAAGAAYTGAATGGGAAAAGAAGGTAAGACAATGAAAACAAAAAGCTGTCATTTAATCAAGGGCTGTGATGGTAAGAGCCCAGACACCACCACCAAAAAAAAAAACCCCAACACAGTTTGGTTTCAGCTCTAAGTGTCCTGAAATCATTGTTGGAGTACAGAGACAGATGGAAGACTTGGCCATGAGTGTATACAATCAAGTGGGTAACAATGAATTTGGAGCAATTACCAGATACAGATCCTCAGTGCGGTTCTCTGAACTATTTGCCACTAGGCAGTTGCTTGTCCCAAGTGTATTCAGCTGAGGATTTGCAACAAAAATACAGTATGCCTTTATGGAGCTGGATAAGGAAAGGTTGGTTATGCATCTCTTGTGTGGTGTCTCACAGTACCAAAAGATAAAACACTACTTATATAAGAATTAATAATTTTCCAGATATGTATTKTCTTTCTGTGCAGCCTTAGCTTCCACAGCATCTCTAACACTATCTCAAATGTACTTTGAACTTACCCCTTTTGATTAGAATGTTATAGAGGATTTCTAGRGAGGCATAGATGGAGATTGGTTTCTTTGGGATTTTTATTTTCAGTCCTCTTTTGCCTCTCTTTCAGCCCTCTTACTGTTTACACTTCACTGACCTGGCAGTATCTTGTTTTCTTCTTCTGTGTAATTTATTAATGCTGTGCTGTATTCTATATACTAAATGTGCCAAATCTATTGTGATATTATGGAGATAAATAATAACTGTCATGTCCTGKTTCTTCCAATAGAACATTTATGAGGACTTCAGAGTTGAAGAAGTTTAGCAATACTCTCAAGAGACAGCAGGAGCATTTTAATACAATCTGAATGAGACAAAAGCTTAGGTCTTTATACCAGAAACATATTTAAGCAATTATAGCAGTATGAGAAAATTTTAAGTGAATCCTTTTGATAAAGGAAAAAAAAAATTAAGAAACAGAAGTTCTCCCCTTGGGTTTGAAATTTTAGAGCCTTATAATGCTTCAACCTTCAACCAGCCTTAAAATCCATCTTTTCATGTATACCCTAATTTTCTCAGTGAATGGTGAAAAATTTTTCTTAGTAGGATTCATATAACCAATCACAGAACGATTAGAAATGGTGAATGACCATTTTTTAGGTAAAATCATGGCTTGATTTTACCTTAAGTTACTGRCATCTAGGGTAAAAAAAAAGCCATAAGTTCTCAGGATTACAGCATAGTAACCCAAAGACCACCTCTATATTGCTGTGCTTAACAAGTCCAGTCATTGTCTATTAGAATTTATGGAAGCCAATTCTTTTCTTCCCCTTTTAAATTTCTTCCATTTTGTATCAGTAATGTCTGACCAACCTTTAATTTAACTCAAAATATAAACTTGTAGACATCATCATGGATCATTGTCCATTCTCAGCCTCTTCCAGACACAGAATACTTCTCACTACATTTCAGATTTTTTCCTGCCTGYTGATCCTACCACACATTTGAATTGGGCAGGATTGCCTATTCCTCAGATTGGAACCACAAGTGGGACTGGATTTTGAACGCTAGCATGCTTTCAAGTGGGTTTTTCCAAAAGGAGTGAATTTGATACATAAATTTCCACATTGAAAATTTTAGAACACACACTCACCCACCTATCAATCATACCCTTCACTAGCCAGAGGCTATCACAGGAATGGATGAGAGACATTTTTGAGACACAAAGGTTGATTGCCTGGATTCTTGCATAGCATGTAGTCCTAGTAGTGAGGAGCAAATATCCATTGCACCTTCCCTCTCCCAGTCTCTCTCACCTTGGAAAAGTTGCAAGATTCTGAACAATTTCTGCATAATCAACTTTGCTTCCTCAAGCAAGGGCTTACTGCTTTTATCTTTTTTAAGAATTCTGCTCAAGTGTGACCTAGTGAAGAGACTGCTAAAGTTCTGGGCTTAATATCAGCCAACATTTGGGCAYGGAAAAGTATAATATAGGAAATTTTTTCCGAATTGAAATGGATAGGTACAACATTTTTATGAGTTTTGTCTAAATCTACAGTAGGTGGTAAAATGTTTTTTCCCAGTCTGGCAAAATATTTCCTTCCCAATTTGGAATTTGATGYGGGTTTTTCTGAAAAACTAAAAAGAAAGCTAAAGGGAACCTAAGAACAGCTTAGCTGAAATTTTCTCTAGAATAAAATGTGTTAACAATGGTAGAATGGGGTGATTTTCAATCGCACATATAGAAGAATTTGTAAGAAACTTCATTTAAATGCAGAGATCAATCATAGATTTAATCACAGATTATTTTCTCCTTTAATGTAGAAACRGTTTTCTAAGTCTCAAAGAGATCTGAAATATCTTAAATTATTTTAAAAGTTAACTGAAACAGGGAAAACTGTGTTAAATTCTTATTGTTTGCTATATCTGCACTAAATGTGATTATAACAACATTTCAATTATTTTTATATATTATGCTTTTGTGAAGAACGCAAATAAATACAAACTTTCCTAAAAATAATATTTTGATATTATATAGGGGRATGGAGGGAAGCAGTAGAATGATTACTTTGCAATAGGACACATCTCTTGGCAATATCATTTTTCAAAGATAAAATTGAAATCAACAATTTTAAAAATTTTATATATTGGAAGCTTCTGTTTACAAAACAAAAACCGAACAGAAACTCCAAAAAAGAAACAAAAAGAAAAGTGTAATGATTGAAATAGYATGTTTGGGACACTCCAGGTGTGACTCAACTGAAGTGAGTTCATCTGCAGTTGAGAGTTTCCAGAGTCTTTGCAGTGACTCTGCGATATGAATGATTAAATAATAATGATTTATCAAAACTGAAGTTAGGAACTCATGTGCCAAGAATTACCCCAACAAACTTAGGTCTGTGAATTGTATTTAATGTAAGATGTTTTTCAGGGTTGCCATAGAGTCAACAGCAATTCCCCAATGCAATATTATCCAGGCTTAAGCTAATGAGTTGAACCATCCTCTCTCAACAATTATTTTAGCTTAAATTTCAAAAATTTTAGGGCATAAATGTAGAGAATCTGAGTCTCTTTCAACCATTTTACAGAAAACACCTATGCATCATCTAATGCTAATACTAAAAATCAAAACGGTCCATATTCCTGATGATTGATCACTGATAGATGGCTTAYAGGTGTATTATGAAGGCAAAATGCTATGACATCTTATTCCAGGAGATTATGAAAAGCATCTGGAACTGATTAATCTGAAACTGAGTTTGTGCTGGAAAATCACTCTTTAGAAGGCCACTGAGAAATTACATAYGACCAAGTTTATGCAAATTCACTATAGCAGGCTTCATGGAGCCTAAATTCCTTCAAGACTGAAGTCATGTGCCACAGACATCTATTTTCTGTCCACTGCCTGAAAGGYATCTTGATTGACTGGACTTCTAACTTTGACACTACAGTGAAGTCTGTGTACTTGGGATCCCCATTCCCCAGTATACTTACATGGTAAAATAACCATCTAAGAGGCCTGAAAGTACCTGGGTCACAGCTGGGGTTGTTTCCCCCTCAACCTCCCCCCTCATGTTTAAGGTAACCTCTATATTACACAAGGAGCAGAAGAAATTTTGAAAATTRAATATAGAATAAAAAACACCCTGCTCCCAAGGGTAGCTAATGCAGTCTTAAATAGACAGCTATCTTTGTTAAGAAATCTGATTTTTCAGGAGAAAAAAGAAAAAGAGTAATTYTCTCTTATCCAGACAAGAGAAGGAACTGGCAAAGTGCCACAGTAAATTACTGGAGAAGTTGAAGAAGATGGGAATTAGAAGGAAAGGTGTACAGGGGGAAGGGAACTAATTATACAAGACAGAAACAGGTTATAGTCACAGATTTATCCCTTGTCTGGGACTGCTAAAATTTTTCACGGCTTATTCTTGAGGCCCACCTTGTTTAATCAGAAAAGAAATCAGAACTGCTTGATGAAATATGCAGATGACAACGTTGAAGGTATTTTTCAATACAAAGAATTATCATATCATGCTAGGAAAGAAATAGAAGATTCCTAGGACTGGAATAATGGAAATGAGTGACATTTAACTGTACAGAGTGCAAGGTCAATCACTAACAGTGTAGTAAGAATTTTTGCATTGAATTTGGAGCTCATCAGATGGAAACAGGATAGGAAAAAACAAATTTTCATCTTTTGAACAATTAATTTATTAATGAGGAGCGTTACAACATGGCTAAGAAAAAAAAACAACAACCAAAAAAAGTAAACAAAAAAAAACCACAAAAAGCCAAACCAAACAACTCCAAAATCAAAAACCAAATACTACCCTGATATCCAAAAGGCACTGGTGTGCTAACAGGACTGTGTTCTCAAACAGAATATTTTTTTCTTGATATGTTTATTAAAGAAAGAGGGAACTATTAACAGAGCTGCTGAGAAGAGCTATTATCTTGACCAGAATAGTATGGATCTTGTAAGAGAAAATTAAAAGGCTGACTTTTTTTAAGGAGCACAATGGAGTCTGAAGAGTAATAACTGGCCTTATTTAGAAAGAAATTCACCTGGGAAGACAAAGCAGCCCCAAAGATGAAGGTACAAGAGCAAAGGAAAATACTATGGCCGTGAGTAAGCTCAAGTTGAAAGCTGAGAAAAAAAAAAAATCTCATGTAGAATGAAGTTCTGTGAGGAATTTCTCAATAAGACCAGTCTTTCAGAAGGGATTTAATATCTTCATTGCTCCTAAGAGCAGAAGTATGGATTATAATTCCAGAAGTCCCTTTGATTAGGAGAAGCATTCTGAAAGCARAGTAAGGCTAAGATCTAACAGCTTACTGTTTGTGCAGATAATGTTTAGACAAGTTATTTAACAGTAAGAGGTTCTTGGAGACATCTGTAATCTGCATGCATGTGGCTGAAATAATAATAAAMTAACTTAAGTCCCAGCATTACCATGTAAGGGAACTTTTTCTCCCTTTGTACATGAGGARTAAAGGAGTGGGGTGTCTCTGTTTCTTTCACCGTTAAAATACTGGCAGGACTCAAATGAAGTGGGCAAGGGGAGTAGGTTTKGCTGTGTCTTGGGGCAGTATATCCCAAAGAGCATCCGACTGTTGTGAAGCACAATTGATTACATATAACATTAAGGGCAATCAAATGAGAACTTGCCTCAAAGAGGCTCTTCAGATAATCCTTGTGAGCTTGATCAAACCACAGCAGGTGTTTTTATCTTTTCTCTGACAACCCCAGGCCCTAATACAAGAATTTGTCTCATAAGACTCTTCCAAAGTAAAGATCCAGATATAGATTGGTTTTGGAAGGTAACATTTCTCAAGATATTCTTCACCTTTTCATCTCCCCCTGCCAACTTGCAAAAACAATACTGAATGACCTAATACTGCAGAAACACATTTCAAGATTGTGGTCCTGGATTTCCCAATCGCGATCTAATTGGCTGAAATGGTTTAAGCCATCCATCAGAGTGGATCTTCTAGCAGATAAAACATTGATAAGCTAATTTAGTGCCAGTCAAACTATTTCTGGAAACTCACTGTCTCATGATGCAAGATGGGCAAAAAGTAAACTAAGACTTTTAGTTTTCATAAGGCCCAGAAGAGCTTCTGTTCTTTTGCTTTTGCTGTTTTTCTAGCTTTCATAAAAMATTTTCCTTCCAAAACATGGAGAGGTCTCTCTGACCCCCAAAATCAAAAGCAAAGCCGCCTGCTGCAGCAGATACTTAGGACAGAGTATTACACTTCCCTGGTTAAGATGGTGAGAGGTTAGCAATTGCAAAGCCTCAGGGCACAGAGTATCCAAAATTTTGACAATGTGTCATTTGCCTTGCTAAATAACTCCCACGTTTGGACAGAGAGGACAGAATCAGTAAAGGCAGAGTCGCAGATTTTGGCACACCTTCAGAGGTACTTATTAGAGTTGCACCRTTTCATTTGCACAATGACTGTACTTTCTGTCTGGGCATTTAGGAGTCAGAGCAGGAACAGAACCTGACAAGCSAAAAAGAACCCTGAAGTCTTGCTTCAAAATTTGGAGGGACCTGCTGAGTTTTRTTCTGCTAAGAGCAACTGAAGATGTCAAATGATGTGTCTTTAGGAGACTGGCTGCTTTGTGACCTGGACGTATATGGATGAGCATCCTGCCTGAAGTGCCAGATCAAAATATGAAGGAGGAAGAACAGCAGTCTGTACTATTCATCTTGTAACCAATCAAAGGAAAATTGCAATTTGTATGAGCTCTGATACATCATTTGCCAGCAGCTAGTAAGTTGCCTAAGTAGCTGAAGGAATAAATTTCAAGTGAAAAAAGGGAAAACTACCTAATAGGACACCGAGAGAGAGGTGAAATGTAGACTTACACATCTTAACAGAAATAATAAAGGTGTGGGCAAAGCTGTCAGAGTCACTTCCCACCGCCAGCTAACTGTGAGTGAAGGCACTGATAAAATTGGTGGCAAATCAGATGAAGTATCAGGGCTTCATGCAACATAAGCAGTTCCTCACAGGAAGCATAGGATATTCTAGAAATGGAAGACGACACAAAACAAAATATGTATTTTGAAAATTCAAAGTAACTAAACATTTATTTGGTAAAGAGGCCCAGGCTTTTTTTATCCTCTGCCTTCTCATCACAAAAGGAAATTCAAAAGCAGTTTTCATGAGACTCTCTGTACCTCCTATCCCCTTGAGGATAGAAGTTCAAAGAATGCAAAGAATAGTACAACATTAGAGAAACAGTTTTCACAAGGTTGTGCACAGGGCCTTGATCTCTTAACATAGTCACTGAGCTGTAAGACACCCTTTTTCTGGCTGGAAGAAAAGGCTGGGTTGGACACCACCCAGATGCTCAAAGCTACTCAGATCTGAGATAGATCTCACAGATTTATCTCTTCTGCCTCTCTTAACAGAATTCAGATCCCCTAGCATCTTCTGAGAGGCTTATCTCTGAGTCAATAAAGACTTCTAGTATGACCATTTGATAAAGGTATAACCTGCCACCATTTATGAAGCTGTTTAAGAAATCCACCAAGGAAATCATGAACAGAATAAAAAGTTTAAAAAAATAATAACAAAAGTCATAGACAAAAGAAGATTTAAAACCATCCAGAAAGAGCTTTACATTACAAGTGCAAGACTAAGAAAGAGTAGGACATGGTTTTAACCCAAGTTGCGTTTACCAYGTAGCCTTGTTTTGCCACGTGTTCTGTCCATTGCACAGGCATGGACACAGAGGCACCAGATGGGTAATGCCAAAGCAAATGGGCTCATTTACACCCACCACGGGAAAATACATATGGAAAATCACCCACAGGAAAGGCAATCATTTGAATGTCAATGCAATCATATGTACAGTTATATAAAAAGCAATTTTTTTTTAACCTGTAAATATAGCTAACAAATCCTACGCTGGATGGTAGTAGTGTTAAGACAGAAGTGGTATCATTCCTATCACCTACAGGAGTGATATGTGAGTTGATAAAGCGAGATACTCAGCGGGAGACAATTTCTACTAATTCAGAGACTGACCTGAGAAATCAGAAAGAATATGTGCTSTTCAAATAAAGAAGGAATCCTTTAGGTTCCCTCATTTGGAAGAAGAGAACAGCCAGTAAATAGTAAAAAAATTAGAGGGAGATTTTAAAGCTGAGAGAGATGTCAATATAAGAGAAAAAGAACACGAAAAGTCTTTCTGTAATTATGGGTAATATTTTGTGCTATTAAACTAAGATGCATTTGTTTGGGGCAAAACCAAACAGGACCAAATGATTGAAATCTGAGTAAAGCCAAAAAAAGGTATAGCTTTCACTAGCAGTATCTCTTCTCATAACTAAGCAGACACCAAACTAATCTTCAAAGTCACTCTTAGGTTCACAGAACTAAAGGTGTTGATGCTCTTTGCAGATACAAAATATTTTACTCTTTTTTAATATCTGTGGTGGAAACTTGCAGCTAGTGAACTTTAAGAGTCTGTTAATGTAAAGGAAAAGCATTGAAGGAATTTCAGGATTTGTCTCTCAATAAATTCCAATTAGTTTAAAACCTTCCACATATGCTGGAAAATGCAACTCTGTGACTATCTTTTATCTTGTGTCAAAATAATTTCCCATAATTACTACTTAGGAAGCCTTGGGTCAAATTTTCCTTTCACTTACACCAGTGAAATGAGACTTGAGCTAAGTTTCTTTGCTGTCTCCAAGACAAGAATTTCGCTCCCGGTCTTTTCATTAAGTGCTGTGTTTAAAATAAAAGACAGCATGTCAGATCATATAAACCTTGCTATGTCTGACAGTGCTGTAGCCATTACACAAAATCAGAATCTAGCTTACTATCACAGATGATTGTGAATTTTTAAGAAATATGATCAGAAAAGAATATATTCACTCCCACCATTACTTCTGTCATCACTAACAGAATACAGGGTTTTTCTCCCATCTTTGTACTGTAACTTTAAACAGTGTTTTTTTTGCTACATGCGATGTATTAGTTCTCTTAAATGTCCCTGAAAATGTCACAGGATAATGCAGAGGCTGAGAGTCATATGTAAAATTTAGTGCTCTAATTGCCTTATTTATTTTAAATGGAAAGGAAATAATATTTGAGTGCAATGTAAAATTGATTTATAAAAATAATTATATATATGTGTAAACTCACATGCTATTGACACATTTTTTTGAAATGTGGACACACATTTCAAAAATTCTTTGCCCTCAGTTAGAATTTARTCTTTTCAGTACTACAATACACTGTTTTATCTGCTCCATCATATAAATTTGTACATGTAAGTTCTCTGCATATATTTGGATGGACCTATGTGAAATTCATGCATAAGGAACACAAATGCTTTGTTTCCATTTGATCTTTTAAGCTTTCATAACCATATACATATACTAGATACAAAAACGCTTTATTTCTTTTTTAGAAAATCCCCCTAATTCCATTGTCATTCTCCATTGTTGTGACAAAATCTCCTTATCCTATTCAGCCACAGCTCAAAATTGCATGCACACATTCGTACAGATACAGAAACACAGTTGGGCATAAGATGGCTTTGGAAATCAGTGCATAAGGCATCTCAYGCATTGAGCACAGCCAAGTATGTTGTCTATGAAGTTTCGCAGTGATGACACTGAAGAAGCTTCAGGAGTTACACTGGAGCATCCAGAGTCTCCTCAACATCCCTGTCCTCAAGGCAGAGGTAAGTTCCCAGCCCAGCCTTTTCTGCCTGGTGCCATCTCTTTGCTGTCAGCTCCTCATCTTTGTGCTGTCCTGCTGCCCATGGCTTTAGCCTGCCTAGAGCTTGGCTTCTGTGGRCTGGCTCTCCCTGACCACTGCCTCCAGCGTAAGAGTGAGCTGTAATCATCTCAACAGAGATGTTACGTTGAGTCTCTCTTCTCTACTTAGCCAACTGTTTTCACAAAACTTGTAGGAACCTCAAACTTTTAAGGTTTCCAGATTTTCRGCAGAATGTCCCATGGCTGGACAAACTACTTACCAGCAGGCTAATGGAAAGCATCCTTGGGAAACAAAGCTAAAACCAGCAATACCCACATATTCCAGGAACTGTGTGCATTTCAGGCAGCAATGTTATTCCTGTTTATACTCTTCCTACCTTTCCCTTTGCCAGTGGAGAGTTAATGAAGCAAAATTRGTGCTGCAGCAGCATTACAAAGAAAAGCACTTAATTACAGCTACAGATCACAGCTGATCCTTTGCAAGTACAASTCATCATCTTGTTGGCTAGTTCTGCATTTTCCCTACCCCAATTTTTGCTCGTTCCTCCAGACCCTCAGAGCTGTATCTCACATTATCTCTCTTCTGGTACAAACCTCCCCACACAACTGAAGACCCTGCAGGAACCACCTGATCTTTCTCAGCTGTGTGACAGTGCAAACAAAAGAGCAGCTGTCCACCTCAGGTACTCRCCACTCATAACAGTGCCATTTCCCAGGAAGTCATTAAACACCAAATATTTAGGTTAACACTCTACTGAGAATAAAAGGAAAATCCACTCAGGCTAGCCCTCAGTAGAATGAGTAGTTGTTGAGCACTTGATACACCAAGTATCTGTACTGAGAAAGACACTGCATACATACAGTATAGAAAACTACAACATAACACCTTTCCTCCACAACATGAAAATGCAGGCACTTACGCTCATTTTTCTGTATGCCCAGCTGTGGGAATGGGTGGAAAGAGGTGGAATGGGGAGAAGTCTCTTTTCCTTATTTTAACTTCCATCATGTATAAAGGCAAAAAATAATATCTGTAAAATCTGTGGGTTTAGTCACAGTCAGGACTAAAGCATGYTCAGCTTTGCAAAGCATTGAAGATTAGGCTCTGTAAGGTTCACACATTACCACTAACCTTAGTTTAAAGATAATAAAAGGTTAGGGAGGAGGCAGAGATGAGGGGCTTTTCCTTCCTAGCTAGGAAACAAAGCAAAACCCAAACATGATGGTTGCAAAAACCTGTATTCCACAACAAGTCCTTAAGACTCCCTTGTGCTACATCAGCAGCAGTACATCCTCGATTTTTATTGTAATCTTGTGGCTTTTTATTTGTAACTTATATGAAAAGAATCACATTGATTGGGGCAGATTTAACTCAGTAAAACCTATTCTACTGAGATTGTCTGTGCTAGGTGATTTTATCAAGTTCTCTTTTGGTTTCATTTTCTTCCTCATCCCTATCCCCAGGGGAGACTGCAGCCCAGCTTGCAAAGCAAATTGCCCTAAATTGAGTTCTTTCTCTGCCATATACAGGCCTGCCTTTGGCTCCTGAGCCTGAAAACTTTATGCATTCTTATTTTTCTCCATCTTCCTTAACACCCTCCTTCTCTTTCCAATTAAAATGGAGAAGTTTGCACCGATACCTGCTCCCAATTAAATGAATACTGCMTTACCAGCCACACACTCCAGATCTCCTTTACCCTCCCTTCATTAGTCCTATTCCTCTGAGGTTTCCTGGCTGYCTGCCAGGGACTTATGGCAAGAATTCAAAATCTTGTACACTTTATCCCCTCAAAATCATTCTTGAATTTAAGCAGCCTGCTCCTTGGGCCCAGCATGTGAAATGCTGCTAACAGATTCAGAGGGGAGGGGAGAAAAGAAAGAAAATGATTTATTTAAAAGGTTAAAAAGCTTCCATAAAAGAAGCTAAGCTAAAAGAGGTTAAACTTCCGGGCTAATTGGCTTCCATTTCCTTTTAAAAATTCTTTCTGGAAGACAACAAATGACAGGAAGGTGTTCCTGTTTTATTTAAGCGTATTCATGCCTACAGAAAACGCATCATTCTCTTAACACCTCAGGCATGTTCACTACTGCTCACTCAAATTATACACCCAGCTCAGAAAAAAAGCTAAGCAGTCAGAGGCTTAAGCAGCTGGGTTGTTGGGGGATTTTAGGCCTTTTTTTTTAAAAAAAATAACCATCTAATTTTCCAACAAATGTGAGCACTGCAGTACCATGGCATCAGCCACTCTCATCTGACACTTTAAATAACTAACATCATGTCAAGCTGTCAGCAACAATAGCCACACTGGCAAGTCTGAAAAAGCAGAGGGAAGTGCTGCATCCTCACATTACTACTTAAAACTATATAAACTCTCCTCATAGACCGTGCAACTTTCCTGCCTTTATTGAAAACTAATTTTTCAAATGCATAATGTAGTGGCTGAAGGCCCTTGTGTGGAACTATGTTTTTTTCTCGTGAGCTGATTTGAAGCAGTCATTTAAAGCCTTTAATGCAAAATATTGATATTAATGGTCTGATGCTCCATGACTGCTTGTCTCTAAATCACACTCAGAAGGTCTCCTTCCCTGTACACTAGAAGAAGCTTTTGTCTTTTCAAATGCTTCAATATTTTTGTAGCACTGTTGTAGTCTTCACAAGAGAGATTTTTAGCAACCTGTAAATTGATTTACCCTCTCTAGCAAAGCCAGGTAAAACATGGGGTCTGCAGTACTGAGTTTTTGCCTTCTCTTAGCTGMCCATTTCTCAAAAGCCACAGCTTCCCAGGTAATACTGAATTAGTGAGATAGTTTGTAGGAGTTARGGTGTGCATGTGTGTGTAGGTGTGTGGTGGTTAAAAGTCTGCTTTGAAGGATTTTTGTGACTTGGAGGCTTTTAATTTTCTCCATCTCTTCATTTCTCAGCCATTATTTCTTGATGCAGGATGATTCCTGCCTAAAGAAAGCAACTTTCTTGGAATTTTTTTTTAAATTGAAGGAGAAAAACCATCTATTATTTGTGAAAGCCACTTCTGATCTTGTTYTTTCCCTTTTGTTAAAGGCCTCTTTACTAATTACTGCTTCTCATTCCCATTTACAGATTGAAACAGAAAAGGGTATTATAACTGAGATCTGGTTGTAAAAATATYGCATTGTAAATAATACAACATTTAAGTGTTCCAAATCTTTCTGTAATATCTTATGGCATTTACTCAAGCCATGTCCACAAGCAAGTAACAACATTCACCCCTTCCCTTGCAGACAGGTAACAAATAGCAAACTGTGCAGGATCAGAAACAACACACACCATTTTTAGAGCCAACAAAAGGAAAAAATAAAGTAACAACTGTGCAAAAATACACAGTGCATATATAGCACTCCATAACACCTAAACAATACCTTCTATCAGATTAATAGAATACGCTCTGGGAATTCACAGTTTATTAAAACACGATAAAATAACAATTATTAAATTAATTACAATATACTGTATCTATACTAGAAAGTCTCAGAAAGGAACAACCAATATCTGAGTGCTAGAATACTGTTGGGCTACATTCCATATTACTTATAGCCTCTGCCCAGGAAAGGCCACAGATAATACAAGCCAAGGACTCTACTAAAGAGCTGCAGGTTAAATAATTCATGGATAAGTAGCATGGGTATTTTGTACTACAGTACTTTGTGGATATTTGTGTGACCTGCAAGCACCACCAAGCTACAGATGTTATGTAAAGTGTTGTACAAACAAAGCAGTAATGTTGTATTCAGCAACCATGCTAATTTAAAGATGGGCCTTCAAAAATATTCAGGTCAGGATTTAAATCTTGGGGTCTTTGTTGTTCATTTTTAACAGATTCTGTCACTATTCCAAGAAAAAACATAATCCTCAAAAAATATCTGTCACTCYGGCATTTTTAAGTTTGATGCCATCCATCAGCAAGCAACAAGAGCATGACCAGGAGGAAATGTCAGGCTTTAAAAGTTAGCTGCCAAACTGAGATAATTTTTATGTTTCTGATTCTTGGAGTGAAATCAAAAATCTGTTATTCAGTTCCCAGGTTCCTTAAGCAGTACATGGGGAAAATGGGGTATTTTAGACGAATCCAGTGAGGCCCTGAGCTGTGAGCTACCTAAAATTATTATATTCCACAAGCAGTTGCCTACAATGCATTTAAGGAGAAAAGAGCAGCCCTTTACCTATATTCTCCACCCTCCTAATTCAGGAACTCAAGCAGTGCCTCTGTCTGTAAGCAACCAGAACCTTGAAATTTATTGCTATGTTCTCACTCCTCAGACTGGAGGCATCCATCTTTGACACAGCAAATCTCAGTTTTGGCAGTTCCAACAGCAAGAGTGGAGAGCACAATTTCCATCCAGAGTAGCCTTGCATCTACCAGTGTAAAAGATAGATTTTGAAAAGKGAAAACTTGAACCTGCTCAACTAAAGAAAGGAACTAAGCCCAAGCTTAAAGATTAAATAATTTTTTTAAACATGCCATTCTATAAAACAGTAAATTTTTCTTTAAAAAGCATGGCAACTTCCTCTGCATCACAAAGTTCTATTTATAAAATATTAATTATAATCCAGTGTTCTAATTATTATCTTTAGGCTAGAATCCCTTTCCCTCAACACTGTGTTTCCCAACACATCTACTATTTGAAGGAGGATCTAGAGAGAGAAAAGCTTGAGAGACAGGAGGATCTAGAGAAATAACCCTTTGACATGGTCCTCCACAATATCCTTCTCTCTAAATTGRTGACAGATGGATTTGATGAGTGAACTGTTAGATTGATAACAAAGTGGTTGGACAGTCACATTCATAGGGTTGTGATCAATGGGATCATCAATCCCACTGGAATAATTGAGAGACCCAATGGAATCATTGAGAAGTGGTATCCCTCAAGAGTCCATATTGGGACAAGTAACATTTTATATCTTCATTAATGGCACAGAAGGACCCTCCACAAATTTTCAGATGACACCAATTCAGGGGTGTGTCTGACACACCTGAAGGGTGGGATGCAAACCAGAGAGACCTGAACAAGGTCAAGAAATGGGTCCATGTGGATCTCATAAGGTTTAACAAGACCAAGCACAGGGTGCTGCACCTGGGTCAGGGCAACCCCTGGTATTAAAACAGGTTGGGGGATGGACAGAGCAGAGCAACCCTGCTGAGAAGGATTTGAGGGTGATGGGGGATGAGAGGCTGGACATGACCCAGCAATGTGCACTCACAACCTGGAAAGCCAAGCATGTCCTGGGCTGCATCCAAAGCAGCATGACCAGCAGGGAGAGGGAGGGGGTTCTCCCCCTCTGCTCCTCTCTGAGATTTCACCTGCAGTGCTGCCTCCAGCTCTGGGCTCTCCAGCACAGCAAGGAACTCAGCCTGTTGGAGTGAGTCCAACGGAGAACCATGATGATGATTAGAAGGATGGAGCACCTCTCCCATGAGGAAAGGCTGAGAGAATTGAGTCTGTTGAGCTTGGGAAAGAGAAGGTTTTGAGACCTCATGGTAACATTCCAGTACCTGAAGGGAGCCCATAAGGAAAACAGAGAGGGACATATAACAAGGACATGTGGTGACAGGACAAGTGAGAATAGCTTCAAAGTGAAAAAGGGTAGGTCTAGAGTAGATATAAGAAAAAAATCTCTGTCAGAGTGGTGAGGCACTGGAAGAGATTTCCCAAAGTTGTGGATACCTCATCTCTGGAAGTGTTCAAGGCCAGGGTGGATGGAGCTGTAAGCAACATGGTCTAGTGGAAGGTCTGGCCTCTGCTCAAGGCAGGGGTTTGGAACTAGATGATCTTTAATGGCCTTTCCAACCCAAACCATCCCACGATTCTGTGATTCTTCCTACAGTAGTCTGACCACCTTCAAGTACATCAGGTTTTCTAGTAAAGCTTCTTTATTTCACATGCTAGCGAATAATTAATGTCTCTGATGACTCCAAGAAATGCAATAACAGATCTCCGTCTAATATAAATTAGTAAAAATGGATGCAGCACTCTAAGACATCTCCGTATGTATTGAGTTCATACGAACTTCCTTAGAAGTCTGAAGGTGCTTTCCATTTCCTAATTTGATAATTAATCATTATTATGACTATTCTTAACATCCCTGGGGGAAAAACACTTCATAGCACTAAAARATATGACATTTCTGCTACAACTGTTATGATCCTTTCAGAAAGGAAAACTGAGGCATGCAGTGAATAACTTGTGCATGGTCATACACCCAGTCTGCAGCACCAACAGGATTGAAATTTCAGGTTTCTGACACTCTGTACCTCGGTAACCACTCTTATGATACATTTTCTGTCATAGAAGATATTGAGAATACTTAGACATGTTATGAAGTGCTGAAACRTATAAAAAAACAAGGAACAACAAAGTAGCACCACACAAATACATAATAAAATATGTATATTGTGTAAAATTAAAAACATTTAAACTTCWCTGATTCTCCTAATTCCATCCCCAGGTGTAAAACTCATGRTGCTACTTGCCTCTTGAACCTGAAYCACAGGACRCGCTTAAACCCCACAATATCTCTTGGTTCTACTTGTGCATTGTGTTCTGAAGTGAAGGGCTACACAAATAAGACATAGCATGCAGCCTGGGCAAGGAAAGTCTGCCTAGGAAAAGCCAGCCCAGGAGCCAACAYCACACTTTTAGAAATAACAATGCCTGGACATACAATGCGGTCAGGTGCTGATTAGCTTGGCCTTTTAATTTTCTGAAGAGTGTGAGAGCAAAAGTGAGAAWTCAGTGGCAGACCTGTGGCCCTCCCAAGGCACAAGAAATGTACTAGAGATGGACTGCAAGTGTTTCTGGACAAAGAGTGAAGGTCTGGATTCACTGGGCACAGATAAGTGCATGTCTTCTGGCTACTAAGAGTCTGAGATCATTGTGCTTTTACTTGTCAACTGTCACTCCACTTACCTACTTATTATTAAAAATTATTCATTTAAAATAGGAAATCGGGAAAACTAGATTAAATCTGTATTTATGTTTAAAGAGTAAGATGCTAGTATAATACAAAGAGAGGCAAGTCAGCTGGTCAGTGGTACTTTTGTTCTAAGAGAGACAAAACCTCCTCACATTTGCTGATATCTTCTCATCACTGAACAGCAGCAAGTTACTGCCAGCCAAAACTCAGCAAAAGCTGTCTCTTCACAAACAGGCAGCAATCCAAGTTGCTCTATACAGGGCAACATATTCCAGTACCATCTCCTGATGAACTGGAAAGCATTTTTGCAGCGAAGTGAGATAGCACTGATCATTTGACTGCTGGACTTCTCAAGGAACTAACACTAACATAAGTAAAATTAGACCAGAAACAAAACAAACTTGATGGTTCTCTAAACTGAATTACCTCAATTCAAGTTTCAGCAAGCATCAGCCCTCTCAATGACCAAAGGAGGCAGAGACCACCTTGCCACAAGTAAAAGCTCTGGAAGTGGAGGAAGGAAATTGTGCTGCTGAGAGCTGCTAGCCTTGCTCAGCTGCTTGCAGAAGTGCAGCCAATGGCTTGTACCTCTCTTGTTTTCTCATGTTGTTGGTTGACTTACTTCAGATCTCATAAAAGTTCTTTTTATATGTAGGTCCTCAGTAATCAAGACAAGTTAAGAGGTGCACATTAACTTTTAGYGGCTCCATTGGATTTTTCTCTTGAAAATGTTATGGACCTTGAGTGTGCTCAGCACTGTTTACAATACACTAAAAACATTTCCATTTATTCTTTTAATCTCTACATGCAATTTAGTGCCTCTTTTTTTTTTTTTTACTACTGTAAGTCTAAAAGACTTATTCTCCCTTCAATTAAATAATTATAAACCCAGAGTAATTACCCTGAAATCAGTGAATTTTGTTGGTATAAAAACTGGAGGCAGTTATGTAATGAATTCAAAAGAGTTTTTTGTGTGAATTTTCATGATGATAAGTAAACCTGAATTCAAAATAGGAACTCATCATGAGAATATTTCATGGTAGGATTTTATACTCTCTGGTGTATTGATAGTGTTTCATTTACTACTTGAATAATCTATACAAGTATTTTAATCAAATAAATTTTGAAGTAAAGAAATACATAGCTCCAGAATCAGCACTGGTCTAGGTACTCCATTTCAAAATCTTCCATTATTATTAAAATRATTTTAATCATTTCTAGCTTTTCTAGAAGAGAGGCATATAAAAAAATATTGAAACAATGTAGATCTATCATAAGGGAACTTTAGGATGTAATTATCTTTGATCATTTTTCAGTGATTTACTAACCATAAAAGATGAGTCACAATGGCCTCTCAGGTTACACACAGCTTTGAAAGACTGCTAAGATCATGTAAAATGTCAAKGAAGAGAATATGGGTATGTTTTTCCTTAARTGGTTCTTCATTTTACTAATTTGAACTTCTTGAAGATTTACATGACTTGTTCAAAGCGCTCAGGGCTAACCACAGTTTATCAAACCATCTCTGCAAACATCTCTAAACAGAAGAGCTGTTTCAAGTCAAAAAGCATAGCACAAATTTATTCCTTTTGACATGACTTTAGACTATGGCAGTGCAGCAGGAGCAAAATGAAAAACTTTTCCATAACTCCCTGCAGAGCCCATTTCTGAGATGCAGGACGGCATTTCAAAAACTGATCCAAATTCAGAAGATGGGAAGCCTTCATTTGATCAGCTTTCATCATGCCACCAGGTGTTGCTGCCGAATTTGCAAAAGCAACAGGATCTCAACATGTATGATAAGTTAGCTACCAACAAAAAGTTCAGACATCTATCTGTACTACTAGAAAAATCAATTGTACATGAAATAAAACAGAGGAAGTAATTTATTATAAAATAGAGTAATTGACTGGACTAGTTTTGTTATTTCACAATACATCATTTGTAGTTAAAAAAGAGGTGAAAAGCAATAAAATATTTACTATTATAGATAAATCACATAGCAATAACACCATATGAAACTCTTATCAACTACACTTCCTAACTTCTGCCCCCAGATAGCTGTACAGCTTTATTTGCTTTGATAACACATGCATGGTGGCAAGGARTGGTGAATCACTCATATCCTCCATWCTTCAGTGAACTGACCAACCCTCTCCAGGGAAGTGAAATTATGGTCACACATCTTTAGATCACGCCTCAATAACAATTATATTCTAATGCATTTCTTGACACTTCTGCTATAATAAAGGGGGAGGGGGCTTGGGGGTTTTTGTTTGTGTGTTTTTTAACAAGTRCTTCCTCACATAGGTGAATTAAAACATCCATAAAACAAGCCATTAAATGACCAATACAACATAAATTTTCACAGGGAGCTGTGACAAACTCACAGACAGAATAAACAAAAACATTAGCTTCTCCCAGTCATTAATATGATATGTCACAAAAGTAAGGAATAAATTCTCCCACTCTACAAAATGAAATCAATATAGACTTGCCTATCAGTATAGAAATGCCCATGTGGAACCCTAAACAATGTTTAGCCAGCATATCAATGACTATGGAATCTCGACATCTAAATATCTAAAACTGAGCTAATCCCAAAGGAAACATCAAGGAAGTAGATGAGTCTGTAAAATCTTCTGTTTGGGAAGGCTGGATTATATTATGTCTTTCCTTACAGGCAGCAAGCACTGCTTGAGTTAAATAATACTCATCTTGGTTTGGGATGGTGAATTCAAAGCATTATTAGCTAGAGTACTTAAATAATTCCCCTCAGGAAATGCCTGCCTCCCTCTGTTGGCAATAGAGCGAACTTAGGAAAGCTAAGCTCCTAGCCTAAAAACATCAAAGTATTCTGTATTTACAGATTTTCWAATCAAAGCAAATTTTGGTTCAGTATAACATTTCACTTCTCAAATGTAACTGCTGAAAGAGAACTCATAAAAGAAATATCTCAGTTAAATCAATTTTTCCTATTTTATTTTGTAAGGAATTAAAATTGATGATCCATTTGCAGTTCAGATGCAGTGATGTGGAAAGCTTCCATTTTTTTTCCCAGCCTTACTGAACTGAAATATGACTTAATGCAATGTAGTACCCTCCTCATTATTTTATCAGTTACAGATTGAAACATGATCCTCCACAAAAAGAACATTTCAGACAGGTAGCATGATTTGAGATCTGTGCTTTTAAGKGGTTTAGCTTTGAACACAGTTTTGTTGTGCAGATTATTTGCAATAACTGAGTACTATAATGCCCAGTGCTTGGAGACCCTTGTTGAGCACCATAAAATAAATAGAAATTGCAAAGCAAAAGTAAATGCTAGTGGAAGAGCACACAACTGGAGAATTGAAAATCTCTGGTACACAATTTGAAATAGTTCCAGAGAAGAGAATACTTATTACTGAGTTAAAACTGTGTCAAGAAGGTCCAGTTTTCGACAGGTCRCTGAATGAAAACAACTGACAAAGAGAATCAGATTGTCTCAGTCTGCATTTGCAATCAATGTCAATTGTCCATGTCAGAGAATACCATCAAAAAATAACCCTATTACTGACAACAGCAGATTTTAATGCATTTCATGTGCTCAGTAATTTTCAGCTAGCTCAGATAAAAGATGTCAACTATGAAACTACATTGCAAAAATTTGAGTACTGTTCTGTCTTCTGAGGGGAATATGTTAAATAGAAAGTTACCTRAAGAAAGTGTAAAGAATTTTTACTTTATTTAGATGTTGTCAGTCTTGCGCAGTCTGTGATAAAAACCAGCTTGTTAATAAAATTTAGCCAAGGGAAGAAATTATGGAACAGGACCTCAAAGGCTAGTTTTAGGCTAAGAATTACAGGGACCAGGGACCATTTTCTGGTCCTATGGTCAAATGGCACAGTGTGACTTGCATCCATACAGCTTCTCTACTTTATCTCTAAAACCAGACTGGCCACATGCAGGCTGCCTACTGAGAACAGAGTTGACTCAGGCTACTCACCCTTCTACAGGTGGGGTTAAACTCTGACAGAGACCATGCTCACCATTTAACACTAGGAATGAGCAAAGGGGAGCTTTCAGGTCCATGCCCCAGCCCTGTGTGTCTTACCAGGATAGATGTGAGACACGGATTAACCTGATATCATGAGCAGAATGTGCTAAACAGCAGGAAGCACATTCCCTAAAGAATAATGCTTATGGAAATGGGCAGTATCTTAAAGTATAAATAAGACTGAAAATCCAGACTACAGAAGAGATACCTAAGGCATAATAGCACAAAATCAAAGCCATTTCGGTYGAGACCACAGACTTACACAGTCTATGAAAAATAGCACAATATCTGTCAGATGAAAAAAGATTAAAGACATGGACTCATTAATATCAGTGCATGAAAGTTTGCAGACACCAGTCAAGTATGCATAGCACAGCCAGAGAGGCTAACTGCAGCATGACTTCCTTGGATGGTTTTTTTTTCTGGCAGTATTGCCCATCATCAGAAGATAAATAGACTGTCAACCTGAAAGTAAATGGGACATTTATTAACTTTAAGCTGAGCATTAAAGCAATGAGTCAGTGGGATGTCAAAGACAGTGGTACCAGCATTAAAAGAAAAGAATGAGGTAATAAAATATAATTAAAAATACCTCAAAACAGAGCTGAAGGTAGACAGTAAACTGCTAGAGAAAAAAATTGCAGCAGTAATTTGCAGATACAAAGCCTTCTCTTCATCAAAAGCATGACACTATTTATGGGTCARGGAGTCAAAACAAACACAGGGAAGTCTGAAGACTTCTCAGCAATGTATTGAGAAGCTCTGAAGAACAGAGACCAGCTTAAAATCTAACAAGTCCACTGTTCAGATTCYTATAAAAGCTTGACTTAGGCAGAAGGAACCAAATTCACTAAAAGAACAGGCTGAAGCACTCTTTGGGAAAACAAAGGAGGATACTTTTTTTCCTTAAATTTAAATACATGAAATAGTAGAATGTCTGCTCCCAGACTGAAAGGCCCCAGGCATTATTGTTTCATTTCATTTACTCTATTTTTTTAATAGAAGACCAGATTATTGAACTAAAATCTTAAACTCACTGCTGTGCAGAGGTGCAGACCCAAGGCAACTCAGTATCAAAGTGCAAAATAAGCTGATTACAGATTGGTCAAAGGAGTGAACTGGAAAAATTCTCATAAATCAATATGATCAGAATTGTAAATCAGCCTTTTACTCACTCTGGCCACTGACAAAAGCTTAGTCCAGTACAAAGAAATTTGGTTTGTGTTTAGCCCATGACAAAAAGATTCATGTCTTTATTTACAGAAGACCAGTTTCAACTGTAAACAATGCAGCACAGAACCAAGGTCAGCTTAGCAAAGCACCACCCTGAAAGTATGTCTACTATTTTTAAATTAAAAAATGATGATTTGCAAACTAGTTACAAGCTGAGGGAAACTTGGTTGCTGCATGAATCTTTTCTAGAGCATTTGATAAAACTTCATGTGAATGAAATCCAAGCCTTGAGTTACTATCAAACTGTTCTTTAAACTGTCCCACTACAGAAAGAAAATGTAGGTTGCAGCAGTTCAGGATGATGATATGATTATTACTGCACTTTTCCAAGCCCCAAAACAAAATCAAGCCCTGGATAAATACAGGAACTTCAAATTATCCAAATGAAGAGTTGCCAAAGTTACTGAAAAAAATACTTTAAAACGGATAACTGAAAGATAAATCAAAGTACTGAAAAATCCCAGAGACAGACTAGACACATTTGATATTGCTCCTGGATAGTGCCATCAGAGAATTTATCTGTTCTTTGTTACATGTGCAAAAATACAGGCTCTGACAGTCCACAGAAACTTATATGGTGGGACAGAATAAATTGTCCCCTGGAGTAAAGTACTAGGGAGATGTATGTATAAATTCTAGACCATGATTTAAATTTTCCTGAGATAGCATTACTAGATTCCATTGCAGTTGAACAGGTGATTATGGGAATGTATTTTTGCTCGACAYAGAATATCTGACACAGTGTTTAACATTGGGCCACAATTTACTAGGGAGGACTTGCAACAATTTGCAGTGAAGTGTATGACCAGAGTGATGATCTTTAAAAGGCTGTTGTAGAACAATCTAGATCTAAGGAACATGAACACACTTATTTTAAGCCTCATTAAGTCCGGCCATTCCCTTCAGATTCTGTTAACTTAACAATAACAAGCAAATTATGGTTTCTTAAAAGAGTTAAGCATCCCTAGCCAAAATTTACTTTCTCATGGAAAAGTCAGCAGTAGCTCCTTTGCTTGTTTAAGGTCCAAAGAAACACCCCTGTACCCTGGGTATGGCAAGAGACTACACAATTCTTCTTGTGCAGAGCACTGGTTAAGAAGCTGCCATTATTAGGGCCCCTATAGAACTAACAGAATGATGGGGATGACATAGTGAAAAGGTAAATCCAGTAATGAAATTCCCTGTATCATGGTTATCAGGGMAGTTGCTACCTGCTTGTTCTTTTTCTGGCTTGCTTGATTTTACCCCTCTGAGCATCTACCTATCCTRGCACAAGGTCAATAATTGTTCCACTTTTTAATTAGGTGATGAGCTACACAACCRCTCTAGAAATTGTATTAAAGCAGTGGGGAGGCTGAATTTTGGATACCTGATCCTGTCAATACTCCATGATCATTAGCACCAAATGACTTACCTGGCTTCTTTTGAAAACAAGATAAAGTCTTATTTTTATGTTTATCCTATGTAAAGGCTTAGCTTCCCTTTAACACAACAGAGGCAAGATAAAATTAAGCATTCTGTCATCTACCAAAGTTGTCTGTATTAGCTCAGCTTCCCTAAAAAAATTTGTTTTCAAAAAAAAGTCTTATTTATCTCTTTTTTCAAATCCTCTGTGTTTATTCTCACTTTAAGCACCTATTTGTACACCAAACTAAGGTGTCAGAACCCATAAAGATAGGTGAGTTGGTGAAACATTCATCAAAAGCTTCTGGTCTCTTGGTTGCTTAAGAAGGAGACCAAATGGGACAGGCAACAGACAAACCTCAGCTGGAACTCCATGGCTGKGTTAGTGCATAACTTGTGTTCAAGTTTAAAATGCTGTGTGAGGGTGGAGCATGATGTCTCCCAACGTGCCAAGTAGGCTGCTAAGCTGGACACCCTCCTGTGAGGTAAAATGTTTCAKATTTTCTGTCAGGAGAAAAGGGAAAAAACCAGATGTACTTCATGTGTGTAAGTTGTAGTTACTAGGCTGTTATGAAAAAGGTGGATAGCAGCACCATGGCTACTACCACCAGTTTTTAAAGTAAAAGCAGATAATTGTTGCTCCCTCTTCATGTCTGTGCTTTGGACATACCTATAAGACCTAACCCAGCAGATAACTTGCAGGTTTAGTAATGAGTTTTCATAAACTTTAGTAAAGAAATATCTATCTACCTTGCTATTCATGGGAAAACAGAGAATCTGGAAACTTATGTCATGTGTTTGACCTGCCAAAGTTATCATGAGAAGTTATTAAACCTTAAGGAGGCACAACCTGACTGGTTGAATGCAAGCACTTCCAGAGTTTAGCTGCTCTGAGAGGAAATATCTGAACTGTCCTGAGTCTTGGGTGTTGGAGGAGTGCCCCCTCTAGCACAGAAGTGCCTGAACTTCTTGGGTTTGGTACAATAACTTAGAAAATGAATGAAGGATGAAAACAAAAATAACCTTTAATTTTTAAACTTGAGAACTACATGGACATGATCAGAGTGCCATGTAGATGCCATATCCAAGGCACAGCCATAGCCAAGGCTTCACTAGGCATAGTGAGAATAAAAGGGCTTATTTAATTTGGATTAGAATTGATAGGTAAATAAGCAATAATGGAAAATTTTATTTTGACCAATTGGTATGATCCACTTATAATGGATGCTTCTCCCTAAGCTGAGATGGAAACAAAACCACATGCTGAAATCAATGGTACACATTTTATTTAACAGTAAATGAGAGGTGGAGAGATAGAAGGAAACAGGAGAGAAGRGGGGTGGAAGAAAAAGAAAGAGAGGAAGAGCGGAAGAGAGAGAGAAATTAAGCAATAGATATCATCCCATGTGGATTCCTGCAGTGTCCCACTGGTCCTTCTTCACCCTGGCCTTCAGTGGGGAGGGGTCCCAGAGTGGCTCTTCTGGAGGTCCCACTTCYATRCTGTCCAGTCCTGGCTATCCACAGGGTGTGGGTGCTGTGCCCATAGTGAGAGATGGGCTGTGCATAAGCACTCACTGCCTGTCCCACAGTTTGCCATGGGGGGAATTTTTGTCTGGATGCCCTACCCAGACCTGCCTCACCAGGCCTGGAATGAGCATCCTCCTATTGCTGTCTGCACTGATCTCAAGTTCTGTTGTGGYGGCTTATCTTATGGGGACAGTGTTTTGAGACATGCAACTGCATCCTTACACCAGCCTATCTTCTTTTTCCAGAAAAACAGAAAACYTGAAATATTCTAATTTTCTTAAGGCTAAAAATAAGTATTTTGCTCTGGGGTTGTCTAGCTCTTTTGTTTATACTTCATTTTAAATGAAAACTGATGCTTGAAACAGAAAATATAAGTGTTTTGTTTTTACATACCAAAAGTAGCCAACATTTCCTCTGCACAGATTTCAAAAATAAATACCTGTTTGTTTTTTTTTTTTTTTAACGGTTCATGTTTGGGGGTTTTTTTCACCTGAGGCTATGCAACATATTCTTCCTTTGAAAATAGAAATAATTTACTTTACCAAAAACTCAACTCAATTTTGAGCAAATTATTATTTGAAAGAGCCTTTTTCTTGAATCTACCAAGAAAAAGGGACCATTCCACTGCTACCACAAGATTGTCTTTGTAGTACTGTAGCTGCTAACAATAAACTCACTTTTTGTACCAGAAGTCTTAAGGGAGCTATTGCAGTGAAGAACCAAAACAGCAGCTGTTACCCAATGCAAGTACTGGTAAGTATCAACTGAAAAATAACACACAAAAGAGAGCACAAGCACTTAAGCATTAGGAGATACAAATAAGCACAAAAGTGTATGCTAGTTTCAAGAAAATATGGTACCCAAAGGCACTAATAAACTCTATGGACTAAGTAATGTATTTAACAGTGTAAAAACAAAGCCTTTAGCAACTTACAGGAGTACAAAAGAGCATCAAAACTCACTAGCTCTTTYTTCCTTCCACTAAATAACAAAACTGATTTTAAAATAATTAAAAAGAAAATTTTAGTCTGATGACACTCATGGTACAATTTTTAAAAAATTAATTGGTAACAGAGAGTGAGGAAAAATTTAAAATTTTTAAAATGAGAAAGACTTAATGTTCTCCTTATGCTACTGGAAAAGTTTTAGCACAGTAATAATCATATTGTTGCTATCTAATGACTCCAATTCATGCCCAAATTACATTCTTGGAGAACTGCAAGGCAAAATTCATGATTAGATTTGCATGTTTTTTAGAAATACTATTACACTGAAATTTTGAGTAGAGGAACAATTACTGTAATGACATTTCCTTGGTAGAGGAACTGTAAACTGGAAAAAAAAAAAGAAAAAAAATTAGGATTAATTCAAGTTTTGAGACTCATTGTTTTCAGCAAAAAACAGCTATAACAAAAATCAGAAACCTAGAAGATGGATCTTCTTCTGGCATATGACTGATACAGTTCCATAGACTTCATGTTCGATTTCTACCTTCTAYATGACCCTTGTCCAGGACATGAAACAGATGTAATGCATTTGGGATTTTGCATGGGCATGGCAAAGACAAACAAGAGACTTCTTGTGCCAGAGTGTATGTGAAGGTAAAAGAAATTTCMAGGAACCAACTCTTTAGTGTCCTTAACACAAAGTTCAAACTGTGACCCAAACATTTCCAAAATAATTATGTAACTCATTCACACTGAATTAATGGATTAGGCAAAGACTGTCTGAGGCCTAAACTCAGAAATTTGTCCTAATCTTTTACTAAAATGTCTTACCCATGAGAATTTCTGCTTTGTGTGCAGGAACGCTGGTGGATTGSTGGTTGCACATGATTGGTGCAGAGTGCATTAGAACAGCTACAGTAGTGGTAAAGAAACTTTTTTAAAGAAAACACAGGATGTGGGGGAATCAGGGGTAGAATTAGAGGATTCCTTCTGTTCCTTTTGCTCTTCCTTTTGTTCCCTTTCTCTCAAAAGGCAGATATTCATTATGGCTTTGGAATGCACCCACTGGTGGTGGGTTGTGAATGGAAGATGATGATCCTTAAGCCCGGTCCTTTGGCTGAGTATTTATTAAGGACCTCTGACCCTAATGGTTTAATCGGTTTGAAGTATTTAATAGGAGACTTTCTCCACGGACTGAATTTTACTCCCGTTGAATCTACCTCCTGCTGAATATTATGTGCATAAGAGTACGGTACAAAGTCAAATGGAAAAACTGGAAGCTGTTTCTTGTGAACTGCGCTCAAAATTGGAAAAATTAACAAAACAGGATGAAACAAAACAGTTTGCTCCCTTTCTCCATATATTTTTTCTGTCATCTCCCCTACCTAATGCACAGTGGTAAAACCTGCTCTATGAGCCTGCATGCACTTTACAGATAAGAGTTGTGGTCTATGACAAAAAGTGAGCAGCACATTAGGAACATGGAAGATGGCATAAATGACAACTGGCCTTTTTTCCATTTGCCTATTCAGTAATTCCCTATTTTAAATACACACTGTTGAGCAACTCACAGAGGCTTCAGAGTACCTATGAGAATGGCTTTCCAACAGCGACAGACAAGATTCAGAATGAAAAATTTCACTGCCAGGCAAGAAAAATTTGCAATAATKTTCTGTAATACAAGCAGACTTTTTAGCACTTTTATTGCAGAAGCAATTCTAAATAACAGAGCTTGCCTTATAATAGCATTTCTATAATAATGGTGTTTTATAACAGAAGTGCTATTATTACAGAAATGGTATTATAATAGTAGTATTATTATTGTAGAATCTTTTCCATAACAGGAGTGCTAAATAAGCCCATTTGTACTATAGAAAATGATTGCAAACTTCTTCTATGGTGCTGAAAATGCCTAAGYCTTTACATCTTATGTGATCCAGATTTTCAGAAGCTTCATGGAAGTCTAAAATGATCTTTCAAAATGAATCTATTCTGCAGACCAACTGAAAGCCTTGGCATGGCTCAGCAAATGGTAGATCTGCTACCAAATTTTAAAATATAACTCAAATTCCAAACCAAAAGTGCTTCAATGCAGAACTTAGCAGAACATGTCTTTGGTAAGAGTAAAACATTTTCAGAGCTGGAATAAAGCACTAAAATGTTGGAATATCATCTGAGGTAATAAAAAKATGTAATATTCAATAACAGTTTTACAGCAAAAATGCTTTGGAAGAAATTTTATTTCTATATCAACCACATTAATATAAATTTCCTTCATCATTCAATAAAGTATATATTGCTTTGCCACATACTTAGAAAGCATTCATCTAAAGAATTTAACTGTATATATAGGAAATGAATAAGTAAATTTCAGTTTATAAAATCCAACCTCTTTTTATTAAAGTTATCTGGTAATACTTCACTGCTGAGATTCTAGTGCAGTATAGAAGACAGAAAGAATTTAAGTTCCAAAGCTATTGACCTTTTTAACATTAAAATAAAATCCTATATACTTCTAGGTTGATACAATCAGATTATACTATCTGGTTAAGGTAGAGTCTATGAAACAGTAAAGTAAGAAAATTCAATAAACTCATATCCTCTGCAGGCATTTTTAGATTTTTTAGACTGTCATGAAAGCTTTAGATGTGTGTTTGTATGAAATGAACTTATTTTATTATTGATTTCAGGCAGGAAGGAGTTTTGCTGGATCTTTTTTTGCAGCCTGCATGGCTAACATAGAATATTTTTCTTTACAGCAGTAATACAGCTTTTAATCACAAATGAAAATTTTCATAAAATATCTTTTTCTTAAGAGTGAAATATGATGTATTACACAGAAGGATCTGGTTTAAAATGCATATTTAAGATATAATTCTAATGTAATAAAATAAAATAAATTTATTTATTAGCTTTTSTAATGAAGTTTTAAAAATATACATTCCAAAACTTGGCATGCTTAGAACCCATGGAGTCAATAGAAATTATATATTCACTTCAAAAAATAATGGTAAGAGATTTGCAAAAGTGTTCTCACAAAAAAGCCACAAATCTAACCYTATCTCTGCCACTTCCTCTGGGTTTATGATTATGATGTTTAATCACAGGAACAGATATTTTTATGGTTAAATGTCTTCCATCCACCAGGGTTTCTTTCTGCTCATACTGAAGCTGAGGATCACTCAGCCTCTCTGAAGGTTTATTGCAAATTTTGCTCTATGTCTGAAGCTCAACAGGGTGCTTTTTCTCTCTACACTTGCATTTCTTTCTCTCTTTCTGTGATTTTTAATTCTTTCTACTCACTAGTTAGGTTACCAACAAAGTTTATCCATATTCTGCTATTACTGCTGTTTCTCCTACACACATTTTATTTCACAACCTGCCTTGTTTTGCACTACCAAAGGTAATACAATGGCTGTTTAACTTCTCCTTCAAATCACTGCAAAGTCCTGTGAAGTACCCTATGTCAAAATGCTRCTGATGGGTAGAATTACTGATGATATTTTCAAATTTAATTGACAGCAGGTAGACCTTTCCAGTGCATCTTGTTTTCCTGTTCCTTACATTATGTAGTCTCTTTGTGACATAGGATACCTATTTCTGTCTCTTTCAGGGGAAGGAATATACATTCATTCTTCCTGAACAGCCTGTTGGCAGCACCTTACACACAGGGAAGTTTCTGAGGTGCCCACTCATGCCATGCTTTCTCCTGCCAATGCTCTCTTGCTTTGCTTAGCACAAAAACCACTGCTATTCTTTTCAGTTATCCTGCAAAATACTTTTCTCAAACCTTTTATTTTGTTTTGGCACCTCTGTACATATGTGCTTTGTACACTTGACTGCTGTGAGTCCAGTCCGTGCCTAGCTTAAGCCATGCTCATGCCTAATTTTAGCCATTGTTTTATCTTCTCATAATTCTTTTAAACTCCTGACACATGAATTTATAAATAAGGAAATTAAAGTAAATGCTTAATTTTTTTTCACAGTTTGTTGATGTAATATTAACTACTAAAATAATATGCTCTCCCTATCAGGCTTCCTATGCCCCATAAGCAAATCCAATTCAAAATGAGATCATGGAACAGTGACCTCATTCTGAATGTTACCTTATGCTTTTGGCAGTCCAGAAGAAAACACCCCTAGCTCYTGTGCTGTGTTTCAATCCATTTGAATTTCTCCAGGGGTTTGAATATCTGCTGAAAAGCTCTCTGCAGCTCTGAATACACCAAAAGAGGAAAGGGAAGCAAATGCAGGGTGGGGGAGGAGAAGGGAAGGGTGTGAAGAGTGAGGATTAGCTGATGTAAAAATGTCAAGCTGCCTGAAGTGGAGGCAAGAAGGGGTCGAGGGTAATAAAGCCAGTTAGCAGAGCAGAGGATAAGAAGCCATATTTGAAATAAAGGAGTGATAATTTTAAGCAGCAAGGGAGAGATTAGAATACAGAACTGCTAATTGTATGCAGTTTGGGAAGGAGATGGTGGAGTACTGGGTTGAGAAAGACAAGGCAAAACCTAATACAAACCCTAACATTTTCCCTAAATGCTTAAATTAATGATCATTTCTTTCTGTACTAGCTTCCATGCTGAATGATGCACAGATTATACAGATCTCCTGATTCCTGTGCTTTCTTGCAGGAGAATCCTTACATGTATGAATATTTCTTCCTTATTTCCAAGCAAACTCTTTCCTTTGTCTTTTATAATAAGCTGATTTACTRCAATTCCTCTTGACTAATCTTCTATTTTGCATGGTCTTACAAATATTCAGTGTCAAGTATTACTTTAAAATAACCCTATTTCCTATTTTGAAGTACATGCTATAATTACTCATTTTATTTTGTAGGCTATTTGCTGGTATATTACTAACTTGTTTCCATATTTTACACAGCTTGCTGCTTGATAATAACTGTGCATAAAGGGCACAATGCAAAATATAGGCTTAATTTAGATTCTGATTATATTATTCTATCTTTTTTAAATACTTCATGCACTCAATAAACTGGCTTTGCTTTTTAAACAGTTTGAGTGGTCTTAAAGAATAGAATACATGCAGAACATCCCAGTCCTCACTGATTTCTAGAGTAGCTTTGACTCCTCATACAGAGGCAGACTGTAACATAAATCATCAGCATTTAAATACCTAACAGCATTTTTGTAATTATTGGATTTTACTCACATACCTTAAACAATATATTTGAAAAAAAATTGCTTCTTGGTTTGCTGTATCCTTATTCAGACATAACTGGCTTAAATGTAGACAATCAAGGATTCCAAGCACAAATCCACAGTATTTGTCAGTGGATATGCACCAAGGCTGAACTCTATATTCCTAAAATTAAAACTCAGATTGACTTCAGCAAGGTCAGCATTCACCCCATGAATGCAGCATCTCATGTTCTCTAGAGAATCAAGAAGAAAATTATTTAATGTAGCAATTCTTTGACAGGGAAAAGTCTAAGATACTATCTCAAATTGAGAGAAAGTAAGAGGTAKTATGAACAAATTGGTTAGTTAGGTAGCGAAAAATCACCATGACTTAGGAGTAACCACATATATTTTTAAAAGAATTCACACAAAAAATTGCTGGTATATTAGCAGTGGTCTTTAAATGACTGTTTAAATCTGCTATTGTACAAGGGAAAAGGAGATGGCATTTAATAATGGCAATTCATTAAAATGTCTCTAGAGGTGATCTGGGAGCTAAGGACTAGAAATTCTGACTTTATCAAACAAAGTGTTATAAATTAAAATTATATAGATGTTAGTAAACACAGGGAGTGGCAGAAAACAGCCTTTTTGAAAATGGGTGCTTCACAAATCTTTTAGAGGATTTTGAGATGTATGATGTGGTTGATCTCTTGCATAGATGTTCCTCACCAAAGGATTTAAAATGAAACTACAAAAACTGGGGAATAAAGTAGAAGATACTTTTAAGAATTCATTGTTGATTAAAGGACAGCAAACAATAATCTGAATGAAGACAGGCTTTCTTAAACTCATCTTAAAAATGGGATAAATATTGAAGTGAAAAAGCAATGGGATGACCCAAAATTATTCCACATACTGTATCTCTTGCTGGCTAGAAATAGGTACAGAAAGAGTATAGAATTTCAAAATAATTTAGAATGAGAGGTTATCTGTTCCCACTTAAAGCTGCACTATTTTGAAGTCAGATCAGGTGGGCCACAGCCTCGTACGGCTGAATGTTTAACATCTCCCGGAATGACAGTTAGAAAACTTCTTTGCAGCCTGTTCCAGCATTTGATTACACTTGATGTAACAAAACAAAACAACTTTTCACAGCCTAATTGGAATTTCCCTTGTCTGATCTTTTCACTATGTGCCTCTGAGAAGTTTCTGGCTCTGGATATCTGGTAATGTCCCACTGGTAGTTCAAGCCAGTGGCAARGTCCTCCCAGGGCCTTCTTTCCTTAAGGCCAAATAAACTCACCTTTCCCAGCTGTACCTTCCATGTTACATGTCCTTTAGCAGAGCATAAAATCAGAGCAGYAGCAAAAGTGCTGAAAAGAAGGCAAAAACCCTTCTCTCCATCTTTGCACTATGCAATTGGCCTAGATTGCTGTGAGGGTACCATGGTGACTCATATTCAACCTATCCACCAGGATCCCCAGGCTATTTCCTACAACCTTTCTTTTTATCCTGTCAATAYTCAGCCAGTTGACAACAGGGTATGACTCACTGATTCACTGAGTAACCAACTGATGAAACAGCAGGCGGATTTCAAAGCACTGGATATGAAGAATGCAGGTGGAATAATCAAAATAACTTGGTTGCCACTCAGGAAATATTTTGAAGACATTGCAGAGAATCACAAAACTGTTTATGTTCTCTTCTTGAGGTCAAACAAATAATGTTTTAACCATTCTAAGTGGCATAAAAGATGCTCCAATTCCTTAATCATCCAGAACTGGACCAAGCAGTCCAGATGTATCTCACCAGTGATGAGCAGRCAGCAAAGAAGGCCTCTCCCAACTTTCTGGTAATGGCCTCCCTAAGGCAACMCTGGATGTTCTTTGTGCTGTGGTTCAGTTGACARGGTGGTGATTGCTCAAAGGTTGCTCTTACAATCTTGGARGTCTTTTTCAGCCTTAATGACTCTGTGATTCTGTTATTGGCCTTCCTTGCTGTGATAATGCATTTCCTGTACCCGATGACCTTGCTGTCCATCAAGGCACTGATGTCCTCTGCTGAGCAGCTTTCCAGCAGGCCAGCCCCTAGTGTGTACTGGGACTGCTGTTCCCAGGGGCAGGATTTGGCATTTCCCTTTGTAAGCCTGCCTGGAATACTGAAATTCATCTCAGCTCCATYTCTTCAGCCTGTTTTCTACACACCACTCAGGTTCACATCCTCTGCAAACTTGCTGAAGGTATATTACTTCAAGGGTAAATGAATCGATTTTCACGCTGGCAGTATATTTACAGCACAAACKGGACGGGACACTTGGAATCAGGTCTTTGAGAGGTTTATTTCTCACATCAGTCTCATAACATTGTTTTACAATGTGGACAACTTGATGTGGCTATCTCACTGGTTTCACAGAAGGCCAAAGAAGCTTGATGTTACAGAAGAGCATAAGACAGATTCAGAGTAAATTTCATCTAATCACATAGAGAAAAGGCATATTGACAATAATTCTATCTAATAATTTTACAGCATACGTAATTCTGGTTAAAACAATGAGGCTTTTTCTAAATACAATAGCTTGTTCATAGAAACTTAAGCACAGCGCTCCATTCATTTTTAACCTTCTAAAATATACATTAAATAAACTTGTTGCAACTTAGAAGGTGAGCTAACACTAGCCTATTGTTCTATTTCTCACRTCTGCACCATGGCCTAGAAAACTTTTTTGTTGCTTTAGCATCTGTTCCCATAACTTCTGCTTAAGGCTTGCTTTCTTAATTTTCCTAAAACCTTCTGATTTTTATGAGTCTCCAACAATGGTACACTCTTCTCCACCATCCAGGTCCCCACACTAATAAAAGTGTTTGGCAGTATTGGCCCAGCTACCAACCCCAGGTGGACACCACAAGGTTCATAATTAGTGACTTGCTTCCAGATGGACTTTCTGCCACTGATCACAGTTCTCTGAATCTCGTAACTAATCTGAGCTGCACTTCGACAACTTCAGACCATTCCAAAAGCCTTACTGAAGATAAACACCTTCATCCACTAAGCCAGTCAGGCAGTGACATGAACAGATTGGCAGTGGTCATAGAGAAGGTAGAAAAATAAAATAAATTTACAATAAAACRGAAGACATCATTGTGCACTATTCAAGAAATACCTCTACTTATTCAATACAGCATATAACTCTCATCTGCCTTTTTTAAGGGGAAAAATACAATAGCAGTAGAAAAGTAGAAAAAGACAATAGTCAGAAGCATGGGAGTACTTTAAAAGAGAAAAAGCTTAGCAGACAGGACCTGACACAGACAGCATGTCTGAGAAATCCAAAGTCATGAACAGAGGGAAAAAAAAGAGATTGGAATAATTCATAATGTGTCATAGAATTAAAATTACGAACGCTCAGTGACATCATCAAACAATAGATTTTTTTAAAAAGAACTGCTTTTTACAGCACATGATATGCTGTAGACCTGCAGATTTTCTTTCTGAATCTCTAGCAGCATAAATGACTTCTGAGAATGACTAGACTAGCTGACAGAGAGTAGGTACATCAGCAGTTATTAAACACAGCAGTCCAACTGCAACCTCTCACTTTTGTAAGCCCTAAAGCACTGATTGCTGAAAACGCTGGGGTGAAAGCAATCCTGTATGTTCTTATTGTCTTCCTTAAGTGTCCACTACCCATCTGTGTAACAGACAAGGTGCTGTACAAGATATACTTCTGATACAACATATTTTGACCATTCTTAGGATTATGTCCTGTTAACTAGACCTATGAACTACAAAGAAAATGAAAGTTATAGTACTGAAACTCTGGGTTAATGACTATAACTATTTAGTAAGGCTGCTTTTAGGCCTGTTCCACTGAATAAAATTGTCTGCCTTCACACAGTGTGCCTAAAAGTATAGTCTGAAATTATACTGGCTGCTCTGACAGTAGGTACTTTAGAGGCTTGGTACAGATTATCAGTGGATAACAGAAACAGATGAGGGATGGGCATAGGAGGGGACCTTTCACAGCCATGGATCTGCACCAAATAGTGCAGGGCTCTAGAGCAGGAGAAAAATCAGATTCCATGGAAATGTATGTCTGTAGATAAAGCATTGTCTATTATCTCTTCACTCACCCCTTACTTTCAGCAACTTTGTCAATGACCTAACTTTAGAATAAAGCCTAGTTTTGTTTTGTACTCATGTGCTCATGTGCTTTGTGGGTTCAGACACCAAAGAACCCCAGGCATGTTCCATACACTTTTTTTACCCATTCTKATAGTACTTCATATTTGGTGGCTAGAGAAACAAAGGCAAATGCAGYGTACATATGACAAAATGTTCTGCCACCCATTCCAGGGGAATGCAGTCCCATCCAGTTTAAACTCACAAAACACCAGAATAGCTCAGCTGAGATATCTCTATCAGAATACTTGTTTCAAGATGTTAATATTGAGGAAAATCTCTATACCTAATACCTAAAAAAAAAGTCATAAGTACAAGGACAAAACTGTAGTATAAATCCTAAGAATTCAATGTTTTATAGATTTCTCCTGATATAAAAAATAATGGTGGATTTTTTTCCTTGCTCCCATAAAATTGATTTATAGTATATAATAAGATCCACATTTCATAGTTTGGCAGCTGGCAGATAATTCAAGGAAAATTCTTCTTTGGGATATTTTTCCAGGGCTGTATTCTTGGGATTTTTTTCCACTGTATTTTTGTTGACAAGCAGATTTCAACTGCAAGAATCTGACTATTCCTGGTTTTGGAGGGGATTTGCAGTACCTCTTTCAACCAGGTTCCCTTCAGCAATTAGTCTGCTGTCGAGCTTCTTTACTTCATCTCCCAGGTGCTGTTCATGGTCCATTTACATAGCCACTTCCTCCCTTATTGTGCAAAGGTAGCTTTCTTATTTTCCTTCTCTTTATCACTTTATCTTCTATTTATGGATAGGAAATTCACCAGTTATCAGATCATTACTTTCTAATAATTATTCTCTTATAGTTGTCCACATGAACTGGAGAGAATGTGGCCTTGCCAGCATAATGATTCCCTAGTTTTACTGAATAGACTCCAAAAATCCTACATGAAAATGGCCAAAATCTACTGAATACATGTCAACAGCTGTAGAGAAAATTGATGTAGTAAAGTGGTTAATGAAACTGCACCATTTAAAACTTGTCTTTGGAATGTCTGTGAGGAAACACCCACTAGAGGTATTAAGCACATACAAAATAAAAAATTCTTAAATACTATTGTTCCTTTTCTTTCCATCTGTAAAAAAAGATGGTTCAGTTACTGAGTTGAGAGGAGTGTGACTCCTCTTAAGGAAGTTACACTACTCAAACTCTACAAAACTCTGTTGTACTCTGTTTTCTTATATTGTACTTTTCTCACAAAGAGTTTCCCTCAACCTATCAAAGTGGGTTTTTAAACCATAGGTCTTTTGGGTGAATCATTAACTTTTCTTTAATAGTAAGCTGCAATTTTGGTGTTGAAAAACCAATTTTCTTTTTCTGTGTTTTCCTTCACATTTAAAACCTAACAAAAGAGATCACTTGTTTCATATTTCTGATATTTTCATACATAGTTTCCACTATTATCACTTTGAAACTCGAATGTGAGAAAGACACCAGTAGCTTAGGTATCATGGTAATTTTATGAGGATTTCAACCACAAAAATTGTGATAACAGTTAGTGCTTATTGTTTATTCTAGGTACACATACCAACATGAATTTATTTTTTGTACGTATTGCGTTTTTAAGATCTTTGCTATAGGTCTTGCCACAACTTAGAAATTCCAGCTAGGCAATAGTGAAACATTGTCTGGATATTCTGTGATGATAACAGGCAGAGAAGAGGTGGCAGCTGTTTTTTCACACTCAAGGACTCTGGGCTTCTTGTACCTAAATCCCTGGCAAAGTTTCCCACATCTTAAGAAATTACACCTTCCTTGTCAAGTCACAAGGATTTCATGAAAGTACAAGATCATTATTTTAGCATCTCTCCTCCTGCAAAGGAATCTTTTTACTGCATGTAGGAATGCAATCTGTAGATTGGTTACACAAAAGCACTCAGCTCCTTGCTTTGTAGTAGATACTGCTCTGTCTTTTTAAACCACAAAAAAATGGGCTTATGAGATCAATTTGGTAACCCAACATGAAAAGAAATCTATTCTGTACAGTCCATTCATAAATACATCAAGTTTCATACCATGACTATTTATTTGTTATTCCCATGATCAGTACTTCCTGAATTGGTGTCCCAGAACTGCACATTTAATAATCACAAACCTAACAATTTCCATCTTAGATTTATTAAAAAAACAGAAAATCACATCTTCTAAATTTCAAATCTTTTATTGCTTAGTTTACAAGGCTTACAATGTGTGAACACACACCATTCATTTACTGCCTTTTCTTACAATGCAAGAAAATTAAAAGGGAAAGAGGCTGTAAATGAAAAGGCTGTTGTAGATGGATGTCTTCTCAGTGATATATGTGATAGAAATGATTAGCATTAACTGATCTTTGTAAAGAATGTACAAGTATAATTCATTATAATGGCTTAGAAGTGCAATTAGTGAACGATAGTGTAAATGACGCTGTTGTTCATAGACCTACCCATAAGAGTAATTATATTTTGAAAACTACTTAGGGAAAAATTGATTGCATGGGTCCTATGGGCATAGATAATTGAGATAAAAATATGTAAACAAATACCCATTAATAAGTTTTACAGCAAATTTATACATTTACATGTTTAGCTTGTTTGGAAATATATATAAAGAATGAGAATTTTCTGGTGTTTCATTTTGAAGGCACATTTAAGTGAAAAAAATATTTTATGACTTTGCAAACAACACTATTTGATTATTCTTACATTGCACAGATTCATTTACTTTTTCCCCTCAATGTGTCCTAATATTTAAGAAATAGTAAAGTTCAGGAAAATAATAAACAAACTCGACTATCCTTAATCATTCTGTTTCAAGAATTTTCTAGTTCTGTAGCTTCAGTGTGGTACATGCCAGGACAGAACAAAATTTTCCTAGTGGTGGTTGCAGTTATTCGTTGGGCAACAGGAGCTGTATTTGGGGTATGATAGTAATATAAACTACAGTTTTACATAATAGTAAGTTTAACAGTATTTCATTTAGTATGTGTGTTTGAGAAGTTACTGATAATTAACTCATTGGGCTGATTCTCTAATTTCCTGTACTCTTTGAGATTTCCGAAAGCTTTTGTTTTATGCTGGCATTTTGCTTGGAAACTGTGTTTTTTCTGAAGACCTTAGCAAATTAATGTGCAGATATTTGGTTATCATATAAATGAAGTTTAAACTGAGTTTGAAAGCACAACAAATACTGTATGATGTGGTTTTTCCCAAGAAAATTTATTTCTTTGTTATTAGGCAGTGTTTTCAGCTACAACTTACTCCRTTGCTGAATACAGGAAAAAGACTGCATCATCTAAACATATAACTTCAAGCCTTAATTCCAAGGATGAACTTGACATGGAAGGATATGAGACTGATCAAGAGAAATCTTAATGCTGGATAGAAGTGGCAAAATATTTCAGTTTTATGCCCACAGGAGCCCCAGTGCAAATTGTTCCTGTGAATCTAAACCTTTCATCAATCAGATGTAAATTATAGCATGCATGACTGGCTGCCTTTTCCATTCTAGAGTTCCCTATAGAGAACAAGAGAGCCAACTGCTACAGAGGCTCAACTAAGCTGCAGTCTCTTTGCTCCCTAGAGGTTATATACCAACACATCAGAAGAGACAATGTTCACTTGTATTCCACATCAGGAGATTTTACAAAATCATAGATAGTGAGTCAAGCCAAAATCTTCTAGAAAAACTTATAATGCAGGGAACCAGGGAGGGGACAAYGGGGGAGATGTACTGATAAAGCACTAAAAGATTTCCTCCTAACAATACTTTTCTAACTACATGTCAAAGCTTTCCTTGAATAGCTGTCCCAGAGAAATTGGACATAAGAGGCTGGATTTTCTTTAGGTTTCAGCTGGGAGAGAGCTCATTTTCTTCTTAGTAGCTGGWACAGGGATGTGTTTTAGATGAAGTAAGAGAATAATGCTGGTAATAACTGATGTTTTAGTTGCTGCAGTCTCTAAGGCTTTGCCAGTGAGGAGCTGCAAAAAATCCTAGTTGGGAACAAGGCCAGGACAACTGTCCCAAACTGGCAAAGGAATCTTCCATAGCACAGAACATCCTGCTGAGTATGTAAACTGGATGAAGKGGCCCATGAGGGGCCAATCCCTGCTTGGGGGAGGGCTGGGTATTAGTTGGCAGGTGGTAAGCAGTTGTGCTGTTTTTACTGGGTTTTAGTTCTCCCTCCTTTTTATTACAGTTGTTCTTGTGTTTTTGTTTGTTTGGGTTTCTTTTTACTTTGTTTTGATTTTAAAGTGTTCTGACCTCAACCCATGAATTTCATGTGGTTTTCTCTGATTCTCCACCCCATACCTCGGAGTGGGGCAGTGAGCGAGCAGCTGTGTGGCACTTAGTTGCCAGGTGGGGTTAAACCACGATGGAAAGACAGAGAAGGACAAATTCTTTATAAAGAATAGAAGTGTAAGACTTATTTTCAGTATTTACATGGCTGTCATAGACTTTTATAAGTARTAGGAGGGACAAAACCAGAATTTAAGGACCAAATTAAAAATAAAGCTGTTGAACCACCTAACAGTGAATACCCGAGCTACCATGCAGGAAAACATTACTGTGACTGAATTTCATCTACAGAGAAGAAAGCTGAATTTCTTGCTGTGCTTGCTATCTACACTCACCTAATTATAGGCAGAGTTAATGTATGAACAGACCCTATGATCTGTAAAAGCAAACCACAAATGTCAAGCYTTGTGAAGTAAAATCAGAAGACGACTAGAATATTTGAGAAAAGGTGCAGTTTAATGTAGTATTTCTCAAACTTTCTAGTAAATTATGACCTCCTTTTGTCTCACCAGTCGCCATGAAAATATCTGAGTCAGCAGCAGCTCAATTTCTGCAGAGTAAAGGCTGCTAACAGCAGCTGAAAGTATTTACATTAACCTAGCTGTCATAGAGCACTAAATTGGCTGCTTAATTATAGGTGGTTAGCAGTTAGATAGCCAAGGTAAACAGCTGCAGCTTGTAATTGTCTCACCTATTATCACSTCTCACTCCCAATATGAATGCTTCTGCAACCTATTTAGGGACTAGTAAGAGATATTGAATGTAGCTATAATAGAGTTACTGTTTCYATCCTATAAGTCCACATGGTTCGGTTCTTTTCCTCTCCTTGTTGGCCTTGCCTATCTATATGGTAAGCTTTTGAGGAAATKAATTCTTGCACATTGTTCCTATGACATGAGATCAGCATCAATGTTTCTCAAAACACACTAATAGGTTCTCAATAATGATGTTTCATATAACTTTAGTTATTCTACAAACCAAAATGCTACAAAGCTTTAGAAAAGTGGAAAGCACTTTGCTTACTTCCATGTGTTTGCCCTTCTAAACGCTACTCATTCTTGTATTATAACTCACTGAAATATAATATCACCACCTGGTAACAAGACTGGGAGCTGAAATTTCAATTGTTGTTAGGGTTTCCAGGTCAAAGTTCTGGCATAAATTCTTCTTCGGTTTTTGAAGAAGACAGGCTGAGCCACCAAGGAATGTCATTGAAGAAACTGAAGATATGTTTAAAGTTTTATGAGTAAAAAACAAAACCAGACACCTAAAATTTTCACCGTTGTGATTATTTCTGAACACTGTGGACCTTTATCTTTGCCTGGCAGGTGGRTAAGAGCCTGTGTGATACACAGGGGTTACTGAAGCCCAGTTGSTAGTGGGCCAACATCTAACACACTTCTATTCCAACTAATGTCAAAATTGGAAGAACTCTGCGGGAATTTAATCATCTGAAAAAGGAAGAAAATGAAAGACAAAAGAMATTGCAATGAAAGACATTTGCAATGAAAAGCTGAAAAGCTTTAGCTGTCACTTTTTTTATTGCAYCTCCCATGGGCTAGTCTACAAACTCTCATCTACAGATCCAGGACACTGGTTATTTTCCTTAGAAAAATCCCTGCCRCTTTCCTGTATGTTTGACCTTTCCACATGTTTCTATCTTTTTTGATTCAAAATATTAATTGCTTCCTAAGTCTTCCTTAAAGTGAGCTGACAAGAGCTATCTTTCTGCTAGGATAAGCAGTATTCCCAGAATTCAAATGAGTGGCATCTTCATTTATTGATTCCTCCTACATTTTCTTTAACTAGGGAATACCTTAGAGGCCTCCTCATTTCTGAGTGATTTTCTGCACCTCTGGGATGTTCACTTCTCTACTTATTCACTTTTGTTTCTCAAATTGAATTAAGTTCTTTATCTATGACCCCATGGAAGAAAAAGAGATGAAGGTTTCTGTTGCCTTAATGTTTTCTAGTSAATCTGAATTTAAACAAGTTGATTTTTTAAGGAACATGATAAAGAAATAAAATTGTGACATACCTATTCCATATAGAAACCAATGGATTTCAAATACAAACTGGARTTCTGTGAAGCATCTATTAATTGAAATTCCTTTGTTCCAAATCCTAAAACCTAAGGCCCTATGTGAAGRTTTTAAAACAGAACCTCCCTGCAGAAAACAAACAAACAAAAACTTTAAAACTCTGATACATTMTTTAGGCTTCTAGAAAAGATCCTAACACTTGAAAAAGAATAAAAAKTTTAAGTTTTAGTAAGTTTACTGATATATTCTCTCTGTTCTCTCTTTTAGCTGACATTCTAGAGGCTCGGTTCTGTCAGGAACTCTGATAAAGTGCTATAAATCTCTTCTTTCCTTCCCACATACACACTTTCTTGCTCCTCAGCAAAATCCAGCCTGAAAGTCATTGCAAGTTGTTTGGTGACCAAGATACAAATCTTCAGCCTTTGCATTCTTTCAGCTGTCAGTCTAGACCCACAYTGCCTCTGAGTTATATCAAAAGCAGCAGCTCATGAGATTCAGGTCCATATGTTCCCCTTTTGCTGTCTTTAGTTAGCTCTGCAGACACTTTGCTCTAATATGCCAGGTAAAATAAAAATAAAATTAAGTTAAATAAGAGTTTGATTAATACCTAGAAAAATCACTTTCAAAATATAATAATAATAATATAACTAAACATTTGCAAAAAAATTTAATAACTTACATAATCCTCATCTGATGTACTATCAACCTGTGATGTCAATCATTCTTAATGATAAAAAGAAGCTGCACAGGAGAAATATTCTTTTCCTTGATGTCTTCTAAAATGCTCTCACCAAATATTCTCTACAAAGGCTTATATAGAACACATAGGAATAGTTTATTGGGTTCAGGAAATGAATTTTATTCAACTTTCCAATCCTTTAGGAAAAAAAATATGTATTTAGATAGATATTTTGGTATTTTTGCTGTATTTCAATTAAATTACTTTTAAATGTTTCAAAGATCTCACTGAAATCTCTCTTGCACTTTCTGAGTTACATATAAAAACAAATCTATTATTCTCTAGTTTCTAAACAGTGATATTTTCATCTCTGGGTATTAAAGAGAATACAAGTCATTAATTCCTTTACAATTTAAACTAAGAGATATTGTCTTTATATTTGTCTCAAGACTAGGGAAACTGGGAAACTGTATGCCATGCTCATTTAGCTTATGAAATTGTCACCAAGTATRTGTTCAACAGTAATGGATACTTCCTTATTTAAGTAAATAATGCATCCTTTAAGAATGGAAATTACAAAACCCAGCTTAGCAAAAATCCAAGCAGTCTTTTAGTTCTGAGGTTTAAATTCCTCTATCTTTTCCTCTAAGTTTAGGAATTCAACATTTTTCTCTTAGTTGTTCAATTGTTGTATATGTTTCATGCTGATCCTCTCCAGGAAAACCTTTGTGTCAGAATCACTCTTCAGGGAATCATACCAATGTATTAAAAAAACAACATTTTCCAAATACACCAGTTTGGGGGCGGCTTATTTTAGTTTTTTCTGCAGATTCAAAAGTAGCCGGAAAATTACTTTTGTAACCCTTTTGCAAGGCTTGATAACATTTTCACTTTTGAGTAGACTACATGAATTAGGCAAGAAATGGCAAAGAATTTATAGCAAGTGAAAATGTACCAAAATAAGAGAACTTTAGAAGACCTGCTTATCATAGATGATCCTATATCCTTGTTTCCTCCCTCCAGGACAAAGTGTTTTCTCCCAGAAACCTAGCAAAGCACAGTACTGCATCAACACCTCTGACTTTAGAACAATTCATACACTTGCAGATTTCACTCAAAAATCTGGTTGCACKCACTAACCTTTCAGAAGTTATCCAAACTCCAGAGGTTTTATCAGCAGTTAGAGAAAAATGGTTATTACTGAATGCCACTGTCTTTTTGATGATACTCAAACATTTCAGCAAACCACTTCTTTGTCAGCTCTTAACAAAGTAGCCAGCTGTAAGACAGTTTCATAAAGATAACCTCTGAATAGACTGGAATGAAATCCCTTCATCAGATCTAGGAATCTAGGTTAGCAGCATGTAGGTTATATGGAAAATCACCCACAATATCTGCCCTATGATACCTAAAATCTAACTGTGTTTTCATTGAGGGAAGGAGTTTAATTCCTCTTTTTTTTTCCCTTGCACTTGGTTTAATGTGGCTCAAACTTTAGGAATTTTGTAACTGTTTACTTTACATTTTCCTATTAGAATACTTGTCACTTAAAATTYCAAAATTCTTGCAGTTGCCACTTTTATTTATACTTTTTACCACAGAATATATCTTACAAAATTCTACTAGAGGCTTCTGTTTATATCCAGTCTCAAAATTAATATTGCATTTTTGAAAGCCACTCCATTATGATCAYGTTACATTTGCTCTTGGTTGAATGGCATATTGTTCAGGATATGCTACAATACTAAAGATACAAGAAACTATAAAAATAAAAAAATATAGAAGCATGTGATTTTACATAAAAAAATCAAATTAATTCCACTGCAATTTTTTTAAATAAGAAAAGTTATTAAAGTTATGCTCATTCTCATTGAGGAATAATGTAAGAGATCACAGGGATACTCATAACTGKGAGACCAACAATCTGAATAAAAATTTTGTGCACAGTTATCACAAACACAAAATTGTTACAAACAGTCCTCTCTTTCACCTTCCTTCTACTGTATCCCTGCCCCGAGACATCAACTCAAATGAAAATCCATAAAGAGAATATAGACCTGGAGTCACTCAAGTACACTTTACTCAAGAGTTGGATGTAAGCCAGCTCCAGTCTGGAAGCAATCTAAGCACGTTCATACAGTGTTGCATGCAGATTTATAAACCCTGCCTCTCAATGTTGATGTTCCCCATGATGTTCACTAGAGGCATTGCTACTGTTATTTATTTTATTTGGAATGCACTCAGATGCAATGGTGATGAGCTGCAGTACAAAACCCTGTGAGAGAGAGTGACAGAGTGTGAGACAGAGATGAGAATGAGAATAAAGGCTTTTTATTACATTCGTCTCAGTTTGAAATTCCTAATCCTGAAATTCTCTGAACAATGGTCTTAAACTACAGTCAGCAATTCAAGAGGAACAGATTCCTCGCATGAGCCTCTTGGTCTGTGGTGCCAAAAGGTCAAAAACATTGAATATGATTTAAATGTGTAAGTTGAGACTCTGAAGAGAAACCACACATTCTGAAGTGGTGTGAGAAATGACCACGAGCCCTTTTAACACTAGTTTCTGTCACAAAGCAAATCTTCTCTAACACCAATCTCCTGATTATACTTCTCTTTTCCACTAGTTAAAAGTGTAAGGGAGGAAACTGCATTCTCTTACAGCCTGAATATTCCCTGTTCTGCTCTCAAGGGACCTTAACATATCCAGCTTTGGGMACCTAATTTTCTTCCCTTATTTTGGGATGTTGCAAAATGAGAAATAAATCATAATATTATATATATTTTTTGTAGTAAATGCTTTCTTAATCTATTCCTTTCACACACAAATATAGAGAGTACACTCCACACTTACATTCTGTTTCTCCATGGGCATAAAATTGCCACAAATAAAATGAGAGTCACCATTTATTCTTTGTATCAGATAAGAAAAAAGTTTTAAAGCATTTTATGGAGTGATAAAATAGAAACAAATTTTATAATTTATGGTTCACAGGATGCAACGATTGACATTATATAGAAATTTAATCAGTCTTGCAGAGCTCACAGACATATCACAGTAGGAGGTTCTTTTGACATTTCATGGAGAACTAGGCAAGATGAGGTACAATATGTGTGCATATTTCAGTATGTTATGTGTTTTCTCWAGCTTTTATCCTTTCAGGAGTCACTGTCATTTTGAAGGAATCATTTCTTTAAAGWGTTCTAAATACATGAAAGACAAACTTCAAGGTTTGTTTTGAGCAAAACAGAGTTAGGAATACTTGCAGAGGTAGCCAGTTCCTCCCTGATATGGACTTTGAAAAACTGAGACACTTCTTTAACACCTTTTCTGTACCTCTTGAAATCTGTCGGGTGTACAGCACCTGGCTGTAGTCACATAATCAGGCTATAACCCTAATGTCATGTACAGTTATGACTGGGAACATTTTGCAGCAAAACCTATCAAGGGTGCAGGATGAAAGAGTCAGGTCAAAGCCTTACCCACCCACAGCTACCTAATTTCTACATTCCAAGCAACAAAGAACAGAGCCTGAAGAAGGGGCTATAACACTTATTTTCATGCTAAATAATATTCTTATTAGCAGTATGCTGGTTTCTATAACGAACACTGAGTGCCATAATTTATCTTCAACCAGAGGTACTCCATTATTTTTGACTGAAACAACTTTGCCTYTGAAACAATTTTATATCAGAGTGCCATAAATACATTTATAGCTATTTAGTAAACCTACTTACCCACTATTATAATATAAGCACTTGTYGGACAAAATATCTGAATCCTCAGATACTTTATCATAAACAAGTGATTATGACAGTTTTTTCAGACATTCTCATTAGGAACGTAGGCAAATACACAAACCTTTTAATGATGTTATCTAATACATTATTAAATGTTTTGCTGCTATTATCAAACTAATAACCTAATTTTTCTCATTCTCCACCATTTTTTCTCATACTTCAAAGTTGTGGGCTAACAGTATACAATCCACAGTATTCACTTTTCTMATGGAATCAAATTCCATCTTCACAGATCTACCTCAGGAAACAAAGATAAATATAAAACACTAGAAATAGCTCAGAAATATATATCTGGCCAGATAACCAGCCTAATACAATACTTTGCTATAATAATAGGTGACAATCTTTTTTGAGATTATGAAGTAGGAACAAAAATCACAGCCATAAATGACTTTGAGTAGAGCTGGATAAAACTTGTTTTAAAAAGCCTTTTCCCAGTAAAAATATGCAGCATTTATTTATTTGTTTTACTTCAAATTAAAACTGTGTTTTCTTCAATTGCATGTAGAAAATGTATCTACCCAGTAAGGAGCCCAGTTGCCGAAAGCTAATGATTAAAGGCTGAGGCTGGACTGATACATCCGTACTGGTACATCAGTACCACTGACTGATGGCTGGCTGGAGAAGTTTTCATTCCTATCTGCTCTGTTCTCAGAGACGTCATGAGCCATGGATAGAGCCATGAATATTACAATAAACCCACAAACACAAAAACAAAAATAGTCATGTGATAAAATTCTGGGTTAAGTAATAGCAAAGACAGAGTTACTCTAGAGATTTCAAAAGTAAAGCTATAGATGAATTCTGATATCCATGGATTAGATAACTTAGTCCTTTTCTATCCTGCCAAGTACTGTAAGCCTATTTGATAGACAACAGACAATCAAGAAAATAAAATTCCAACATGGTCGCCATTTTTTAAGCTTTTTTTTGGTTCARTATAATTAAAAATTTGGCATCAAACAACCTATTTAAAAACATATAAACCAGTCAGAAGTACAAATCTTAGAAGTACTAAAATCAAGAAAGACTAATTTTTTTCAAGCTAACCTGTTTCAGGATAAGATATCAACTCATTTCAAAAGTTTTGTGGGGCCCATAAAATTCCACCTCTGGCTTCTGTAAACAATTTTTTAATATACCATTGTTAGACCTGGGAAGTTGCAATTTGGGTTTACATGTCAGTATTTGTCAACAAAGCACTAAACTTCATCTGGAGAAATAGAGCATGAAATCACTTTCTCACCCTGCTTCTGTGCATCATACCTAACAACACTGAAACTTAAAAAAAMCCCACACCAATATTTAAGCGGTGTAAAAATAAGTTGTCAGATTATTTTCTCAACTCAATATCAAAAACAGAAGTATACACACTTCTGTTAACAGCTAGAAATCCAAACACTTCATTGCAACTGCAACATTACCTTTACCTTCTATTTTTCATAATTAAAAACAAAAGCTAAAAGAACCTCTAAAAATGAGCATGTTTAAATTCTACACATCTGTGAGAGCACAGGATCAACTAGAGACAAATTTCAGCTGTCTCAGGATGAATAGCCACTTATTAGTGAGAAGCACTGTTCACCACTGAAGACTTAAATTTGAGTAAAAATACTATCTGACTTCTGAGAAAAGAGGGCTAAGCAAAACTAACAGTCCAAAAAAATTCATTGGGATGTTCATGCAGGCTTCCAGAGGAAGCACACAGTACTATTCCTCTTTCTAAACTTTAACATCAGCAGGGCTTCATCAATCTRGTCATCTTTGACTTCATTCAGAACCTCATTTGTGATGTGGCAGAGCATAAGTGAACAAATTATGAAAATGTGCTATRTACAAGGCAGTACTTTGATTTAGGAAGAGAATTATTCATAAGGTTTTTGTTTTAAGACACCAGATATACAATTACAATAAAAAATTAAAAGTAATGTTCTGGACCAACTTGCTTAAGCTGTTGAAGGACTATTTCAGGTTTTTTATTTACCAGCAYCCTGCAATTCATCGATCTCCATTTCCTGATCTGGCAAGATGCAGCTGTACCAAGGGARAGCCTATCTTAGTTTATTCCTTAATGTGAACATTAGAATGTATAGAAAGATCACCCTTCAATCCTTTCTTGCTTCTCCTTATTCAGAACATCCAATCAACTCAATCTAGTTTAGGGAAAAAAAAAACCACTCAAACCCCAGAATTATCAAAAAAAAAACACAAAAAAAGGCCCAGCAACAACGAAACCTAACCACTGAAGAAACCTAACTATTCAAAGAAATCTAGGACACTTAAAAGATTTAAGATCTACTTACTATAGAAGCCGCTTAAAGGCTTTCACAATTCTGGAAGATTTTTTACGCAAGCAAAGATCTCAAATGAAGTCTCCTATCATCCGATTAAAAGGTGACTTAAAAGTATAAATTTAAATTAAAGTTTCTTAATTTGTTGATGCTTATTCAGGCTTTCTTTAGCTAGCACAGTTGAAAATAAAGATTTATCAGTCAAACATCTCTGTTCTTGTCTTCTGCTTTCTGTCTGGTCTTTTTCCTTTAATCCTTTGCTTATTCTGTTACTCCCTCTATATTTTTAGTAATTATTAAAGGAAAAAAGGAGAAAATAGATTTTAATCTCTAATCCCTGTTTCCTTAAAGTAAGAGGGAAACTATTGTCAAAAAGGCATAGAGACTGGATACTGTGGTTAGCTGGAAATTCTTGTGATMTGCTCCAGAGATGGAGCCATAATTKTTATTGCTTCTTGCCTGGAAGAAAGGTATAAAATTGTGGATCTTCCCTCATGTCTCTTGCATCCTAAAACAGACTGCTTTAATCACCAAGGTTCTCAGGCTGGACCCATCCTGAGMCTTTAATTCATGTTTAAAGAGGGAAGCTCTCACACAATTGTAAACACAGCTAACATTTTTGTGGGGATTTTCAAGTTAAGGTGTTCACACATTGCTTCAAATCCCTAATGCAACTTGGAACTTGTAAATTTTGAAGGAGATGAAAAGATAAACATAGGAGGAGTTAATAATACAAAATTCAGGCTCTTTGCATTGGATCATTAAGCRCAATTAGTTGCAGCACCCTTGTTACAAGGCAGTAAGAGTAAGCACTTCAGATGTAATAAAAGGCAGTACATCACTGATAACCAATCTATATTCAGCTTACTACCACCTGTAAATGCAGGCAATATGTTTCTTTTAAAGAGGCTTGGAAAGTGGTTCCCAGGATACCTTTAGGGAGCATGTACTTTTTGAATTAATTAATCACTGCATGTCATCACTGCTCCACTCCACCGCATATGAAATAGCACTTCTCTGGCACTTGAAAATCTTAGTCAGAAGGAGCTTCAAGTAAAACAGTTTAAGATAAATATAACTTCAGTACAAAAAAGATTAGCAGGCGTTAATTCCAAACATAAATGGGGAAAATATCACTGCAGCTTCTACATTGCAGATGAGTTTCCTTCACTATTTGCATTATTTTTATGCATATCAGCTTAGAAGATTTTCCTTTTTTTTTTCCTTTTAGTAATATATTGAGTGAATGCTCTTCCAGGGAGGTGATCTTGGCAGACACATATTTCTGGAATAAAAGCTTTTTAAGTTCTCTACCAATGTACATTGGCCCTAAGATCCTGGCCAATAGAGCATTTTATAGTGCAGAAAGACAACATTTTTCCAAATAGAGGCCTTTTTGTGTCATATGTACAAACAGAGGTAGGATACCAAAGCATGAATTTTCACWAGTGACCCTAAGGCAGAATGTGAACCAAGGTCTCCAGAGGGGAAAGGCTAATGCACTAAGCTACTGCACCACCAAGTCCCCTTCACTTTCCAATTATCACAGAACCTCTCCTGCTGCTGTGACATTCTCCTTGCCACACAGGTCAAAAAGGGAGCTACTGTCAGAAGTGATTAATCTATCAGCTGGCTCAGGAATTCCATAGAAATAAAATGAGTGGTCTTGTCCCAAGCATGGTTGCAATACTATAGATTTACTTTCAGGCTTTTTATATCTGAAATAATGACTGTTTTCTTATTCATATAGTATTATGTCATATCAGACTTAGAGACTTCTTGTAAGAGGGAAAAACCTCCATGGTATCTCTTTCATAATTAATTTCAGGTTTATAGGTCCTACAAACCAAAGACCTCTGCTGAAATCCCTTTATTGCTAATGCATAAGATGATGTATGAGAGATCTGTTTCTAAATATGTAGCCATATTATATATGTGATCCAAATGTATTTTTGGGCTTTGTTCTAGCCCACTTTTTAGTTATAAAAAAGCAAGCTACTTACGAACTCAGAAAAGCAACATATACTTAAAACTCAAAAGGTCATGATAGGKTTTTTCCTCCCTAACTTTCCTACATCCTGCAGATCATAAAAATAAGTTTCAAGTGACCTTCTTCAATGATTCACAAGACTAGCTTACTTGTAAAAAAATCCCCAACATATATGCCCTGATTAAAATCATATTTTCACACTTAACAGGTTACTCTTATGTTGAAAAGTCATTTTCCCAAATACTTTTTCAATTACATGAGATTTCTCTACCTTGAAGGAGTTAATAATTTAGTACTACAGATTAAAAAACACTATGTGTTTTCATGTGGTTTCAACCTGTGAACCTTTTTTGCTTTGTTTTTAAGGTTATTKGCTTTATTTTGTCTGAAAGTATCACACAAGCTTACTAAAGATGCTAAATATTTATGAAGCTCTTGGCCTCAATGAGGCCAAAATGGAGTACAAAATTAGGTGCTTAATAGATTAACCAAAGTCTCAATTTTATACCAACAGTTAGTTGCAGTTATTTTGGTGTCTAAAAACTTTCCTTTATCCTAAAGTTACAGACACCTTCCAGCCCCACTTCAGAGAGAAAAACAAACAAACAAAATTAACCATCCAAGCAAAACCCCAGTCACAGCACAAAACTTACACAGTTTAACTTTGGTACTTTAATACAGTTGCTCATTCTGACTGTTCTGTAAATAAGGTCTGGAAGTCAGGATCCTGCACTAAAAATTTGCCTCCAACTTCAAAAAAATTCCACACAGGGCTCTGCCAGCAGCATTGATCCTACTGCAGCAGCATCAGTGCTGTGTCATCACTGCCCTGCCAATCCTTTGCATTTGCTTCATGCAGACTTAGTGGGTACATAATAACTGTTATAAAAATACTCATTTGGGTTTTTTCCTAAMTGCATCTTCAAAACAAATTCTGTAAATTTGCTGAGTATTGATCAAACGGGCATTTTATAATTTTACCTTTATATCTGTTYCTCAGACATCAGCTAATGAACTGTTGCTAAAAGAAAACATCCAGCAGAATCACAGCTCCATTGAATGGCCTGGGTTTGAAAGGACTCTAAAGATCATCCAATTKCAACCCCTATGCCATGGGCAGGGACATCTTCCACTCATGTTATGTGACGTTGACACATCAATCTTTAAATTACWGTATTTTTAAGGAAATTTTAATTCTATGCATTACACATTGGTTACAACCAATACTTCCCTGGAAAACTGATTCATAACAGAAAGAAAAGGTATCTTTTTTAGAGTAAAATAACATAGCAAAGACCTCAGGTGCAATTTCCTTAAAAATCTATCACATTTTGCTTTAAAATATCTAATGCTGATGTTTTGGTCTGAAAAATATGCTGTAATTAGCTAGAACTACATAGTAAAATAACTTCTTAAAGAAGTTCCAAAAGCTACTTTTTTTTTAATCAGCTGAAATATGTAGATAATATGTTGTTTTGATTGCCTATAATATTTAGCCTTCATCAGCTGCACAGAGATTTGCTGTGATTTAAAATCCCTAAAATTTCAGCTAACAACATGGTATTTCTCTGGGAAAAGGAAAACATTTTAAAATAGCAATTACCATCGTAATTGCAAACAGCTGAAAGTTTTTGAATTCTTGATAGTCTGATTCCAGGCTTGATTTGCAACATCGTTCTTGATTGCATTCCTCTGTAAATCTTCTGTTGACATTCAGGGTTTGTTGTGGGGTATTTGTTTGTTTGTCTTGTTGAGTTTGTTGTTGTGTTTTGGGTTTTTTTGTTTGGTTTGGTTTTTGTATTACCAACATTGGCAGAAACTCTCATCCAAAAATTGGGGAAAGAGTAAGTGAAGAGAATAAGGAAGGATGAAGGTAAAGAATTAAAGGTCTTTCACATGAATATTCCATCTTTTTAAAAAATGTTTCTATAATATATTCCAAAGCAGATTTTTAAAGAAGTTACCAAATTTTTTTTAGTGGGAATGAAAATATCCATAATTTCTCTGATGGATTCATTTTAACTGCTATTCTTTATTTCATTTCACTTCAGAAGTGAAACAAAACAAAACTACATCACCAGCTCCAGCTTCCTCCTCTCTGCTTCTGCTTCTAATCCAAAGGAAGGCAGCTCTTCCTCAGGCTGAATAGCCGTAGTCTTAAATGTATACTGCATATCCATAACTCTCCCTTGATCAAGTTTTTGGAAAATCCAATTGCTTGGTACCATCAATTGCATTGATAAGAACCATAGTMGTTAGCAGAAGGAGATCTGTGAGAGGTTTCATGGTATTTTGAAAGGATTTTGGTGTCACTAATGGTATGCAGTTTGGAAAGCCCACTCATATTTGACAGTACTTTTTACGCATTTGTACTTTTACTTCCCAGAGAGGGTAACTACTTATGGAGTAGTGTATGCCAATTTAGCAAGAAAAACAGACTATTMCTAGTGTCCATAATACAGATTAAAAAGTAATATCAATATACATATAGAGTATACACTATATTTGACAGTATTTCAGTATTTAATAACCATGAAGAGACAAAGGGAAATCATAGAATGTCTAAGGGCATGACAGAGACATAGAAGAAAATATTTTGGGAGGCACAGTCTGATGACTCATTTTTCTGACTGGTTAAATTCTAAAAAATTTCTTTCACTCTCCTTTATAGACTATTATTTAAGCACATCAACATTTTTATACATTTGCCCTTCAGACATTGTAGGATTGTCTAAAGGAATAAGACTAAAATGGCTTATTTCAGAAAGTGAAGATTTAGTGACAATACCTTAAATATTTTCCTTCCTTTTTGTGAAGATTCATGTAAGTGCAATTCAAAAGTTGAAGAAACTTTTCTAATTGCCTCACCTTTAGATTTTTAGCTTGTATGGGAGAGACTGAAAATTATTTCTTTGTTTACTCTTACCTTCAAGGACAAGAATTTATAGTTTTTGAAGWCTGCATTGGTAAATTTGAAAACAGTTCTGCTCTTCGTAACATTTTGAACCACTTTTAGTATTCATCCCAAAACAAAAAGACAGAATATCCCACCTGTTTTGAAAGTCAGGCCATTATAAAACAGGTACGGTAACAATTATCTTCATGGGTATGAAATTTACTGAGCATATGGCAATTTACATTTACTTAATTACAAGTAGACTTAATTGGTAAGTTTACCTATGCATTTACTAATATTTGCTCTTCTTAAAAAAATCAACACAATAAGAGTTAGAACTAGAGCACAATAGAAATACATTCTTTGATAGGAGAAAACATATTAAAAAATCCTAGTAATGGGTACTTGTTGCTATTATGAATATTTCTAAAAATTCAAAGGAGCAGCCTGAAAGGCTTAAATGGTTTACCAGCTGGTAGTGGATGTTTATGGAAGGACTTTCATGAATCACACATTTTCTAAACTGTTGCTCTTAAATTTCTGAAAATAAGTATTTTAAAATTAGACTGCTGTAAAATGCCCAGAACACAGGCCTTTAGTGGAGTGTATGGTCCCTCATAAATTTATATTGTAAGAAAATAATACAAATTCACCAAAAGTTTGGAAAAAAACCTCTTTAGATATGCCTAAATTCATTGGGGGTTTATATAAAAGAGGCAACGTTTCCCAAAAAAGAGATCATGCGTTTGTACCAATTTCACCAGTTGCAAAATAATGAAACAGACATAATACAGTACAGTTGAGGATCACTAAGTTCTAAATGTTTTCATGATCAGATCAGTACTTGCCTTTTTTGATGAAATAATAATGAAGTGGTTGGGATTTTTTCCAAGGAACATTTCCAGGGAATCCCAAATAAAATTTTCTTATGCTTTACTCATTCATAAAGGTTTCTAATGCATGCTGGAATCATCCATGATTTACTTCTTTTAGTCTCCTATATCTATCTAGTTTTCAATATTTTCTTCTTTTTTTCATAATTCTATATAGATTTCTTTTAGTTTATATGAATATACAGTTTCTAGTAAAATGGGATCCAGATGGTAATGAATTTTTCATACTAGATAATAAAAAATAATATAATAACACCAGTAGCACGACAGAGCCCTCAATCTAAACTGTTAATTTCTCTTTTCCTAGAAAAAGGTGCTCGTATCAACTTTATTGTTTAGTGTGAGAGAAGCATTTTGTTAGTTAATGCCCTCTGTGGACAACTATATACAATTAATTCACCACCCAATTACGAAACTGGGAAATTTTCCAGCTCTTTCACCTGCAGACCACACTAGTGCCACAGTCCTCTTGGCTCTCTTCAAGAAGATCTTGGTAACACCTTGCATGTGCATTAAAGTAACTGAAATCCTTTACCTTTAACAACATCCAATCTGCCTGTCAAATCAAATTATTGTCTCAGAGACAAGTCATAAAGACAGCTTGAACACACTGTGAGTCAGGAGTAATAATTGATCTCTTGAATATTTTTCCCTTGCTATGAACCTGGTGCTTCAAATTAGCATTTCCCAACTAAACTTTAGAAAGATCAGGCACTGCCACTTCAAAGCCTGGTGACTGAAATATAGTCACTGTTATAAGGAAGACCAGTTCATATCCATTCCCTCAGAATTCCTCACCAATACACTTTATTAATGTGATTAAATCACATGCTTAGTGAGGCAAATGTGTAGGTGAATTTGTATTTAGGTTAGTAATAATTTGGATGCAGTCACATATTTTCCTTCAAATAGTCCACATAAGAAATATTTTCATTTTCTTTCGACCTTACAAAAAAAAAATTTCCCTTCTGTTTTCGTGACGGAAATTGTCATTCAATTTTAAAACTTCTTCTATGAGACATCAGTTATTCAAAAAAAGGAAATACCATGTCTAAGCTTCTGAAAAAATATTAGTCCCTATATACTTTTTTCATGGTTTCTTCCAGAAGTTGTTGTTTTTCTTGAAATTCTTAAGMAGTTCATAATGTGATTTGTAATTTTCTTCTATAAATTGCATGTCTTCTCAGACATGAATGTGAAAGACATAGAAATTAGTTTTTATTACTGAGCTGTTCCTTTCCATCATAGAAGGAGAAAGAGACATTGTTGGCCAAAAGTCAACATTAGAAACTGTTTAAATGTGAACCTTAAAGGAAGGGAAAAGCTTGCTGGCAGGTTTCTTAAAAAAAGATCTTCCTAGGTAAATTATTTCTTTGCTAGTCTTTTGCATAGAATAGTGTAGATTCCAAACAGCCTCCCTGCACATTCACTCCTGTCCTTCCCAGAAAAAATTGAGCCTAAAGTAATTTTTTTTAAATAGATAAGAATAAGATCAACCTTAAAAATGCCATGAAATCAAGAGGACTTGATAGAGTAGCTACAATGAAGTTTAACTTTCTTTAGGCAGACTTAAAAGATCAGATTAGAAAATTAATTTTTCTACTGAAATAACAAAAGGTTCACTCTCCTGTCTGTATCTTCTAATGGGCACAGCAGAGCACTCCCAAGTAAAGTAGTCAAGATTGCTCTAATGCTAAATAGAAAAGTAACTTAGAGTGATAATTTATATCAACATGCATCTTCAGATAAAATAAGAAGGAAAGAGTAAGATTTACAAATCGAGTGAGGTATCTGAAGTGGGACTTGGATCAAACAGTGGTGTGTACTGCGAAGACATAAAAATATATACATAAATACATAAGCTTTTATCACTAATACTCCTGAATTGCTGAGGTTCTGTTTTCCATGCACGTCTAAAGCTACACCAGACCAGCCAAGGTGAGTACTTGGTTACCTAAACCTGACTTAAATTCCCAAACTAAAAAGTTCTCCTCTTCACTGGAGCACACAAGTTCCCTTGTAGGCATTTCACAAGGAGCCCTGGCACCTGACCTGCTGTGAGAGATTCCCACTGAAGTTCTCCATGTATCAAACTTCTAGTATGCAATGTRGAGACTCACATGGTCTAAGCGCTTTCACAGCTCCAGCTCCCTGAATAAACTCTTACACCCACCTATTCCAAACAACTCTACAAGCTTCCAACACAGCAACTATGGGACATTCTCTTATAAGCAGCAAAATGTGAGTTATAGTGTTGGCATTTCAGTCATCAATACTWACCATTAATTTCAGATTAGTTTATTTTTGTGTTATTATCAACATATCCTATATTCGTACAAAATAAAAATAGCATTTAGGCTTAATGAGAACAGTATATTTACAGGATATGAATTAACTATTGAGAAAAAATATATAATTGCAGACAGAATTCCCCAACACTTACCATCACAAAAGGCACTATCAACATATGCAAACAAGCTCAAACAATTCCACATTGCTAATATGGAACTAGTTTATCCCACAAATACACAGGGTCCCCTGCTGTGATGAAAGGAGGTATGTCCCACACATTAAAGTTGTGCTGAACAAAGAAAAAGGTTTTAAGACCTAATTTTTATAAAAAGAACAATCCTAACAGCTTAAATGACTACCAAGAAAAGAAATAGAGCCTTGAATTTAAATGCACCGTCAATTTGATAATGAGGAAAAAAATGCATAAAAAGGAATCAGTGTCATATACTGAAAATTATATTATTTGCTGATGAAAGTAACCATCATAAGTCAAACAAGTGAGATTTTCATAATCATATTCAGTCATTTCATAACACACAAATCTGCAACTTGTACAAGTGTGTGCCATACAAACAGAAACTACTTCAGCTGCTTACTGAATTAAAGTCTCATGTAAACACTAAAATTGCTAAAGGAGATATGTTGAAAGACCAGGTGCTAGTGTAAATCTAGCAAACATCGCAAGGAAATGGGGTAGACAGGAAAAAATAATTTTAAATTTTAAAATACCATCCTATTGAAATAAAAATTTCATATACATATAGTCAATAATTTGAAAACACTCCAAATATTTTTATATTGATTTGCAATTTTTATTACAAATTAGAAAATTAYTATGACCAGAGGGTTCTTTTAAAGCTACACTTCAAAAAAAAATTCACTTTTCAAACTTTCAGTTATCTAATTACAAAAATGTCAARAATTCATTTTCAGACTAAATTAGGGGACTTCTACTGTTGACTCATACTAATGACACTTCTAATTTCAAAGCATGAATTATTTCTATTGAAAAATAATTCTGATGGAGAATTCCAAATCAAGTTCTAGCATCGGCTCTTCTGAGGCTGAGAACAAATTTTAATTGTAAAGCTCAATGTGTTTACACAGTCTTTCCTTAAAAATTATTCATTTTTAGAGAATAAAAAAGAAAAAATACTAAGCCATAAAAATCTGCCAACAATATTTTTCAATTGGAAAAATACTTGTTCCATGGCATTGGTTTTTTTCTACTTCAATTTAGAAAAAAAACCAACTGTATATTTACCACCTCTGCAGAAATTCTAGTCTGCTAATTTGCGCAAACTAAGCCAATTGAAAGCATCCAGCTCAAATTTTTCAATTTATTTATGTCTGACTTTTTCTTTTTTTACCTTGTTTCTTCCTATTCTATGCAGCATTGCAGGTCTTTAGAAAAAAACAGTCTTCAGAAAAAGGTGGAGAATATGTTCATTATTAAATATATTCATTATTACATATTGCGATATCCATAAAGCATAAGAAACAAAATAGTAAGAAATTTTACCTCAAAGTAGCCTTGAAAACATATTAATGGAATTAACTAATTGAAGACATTGCACACAGTTGTTCAAGAAGTTCAAGTAGTTAGAAGAGCATGACACATCAGAAACAAGAGCAGCACTCTTTCTTATCTTGCTGCCTTGGAGTTTGTGTTACTGTCATACATTTCCAGGAATGCACAGCTTTGCCAGTTCTGACAGTCACAGCTGATTCTTGGTTTTGCCTCAGCAAAACTATGGTACCCATGAGTAACCTTCTCCCCCAGTTCCCTTCAAGGGACTGCCTCTTGCTCCCTGGTGACACCAGTGGGGACCACATTGCCTTGGTGTCTCACTGTTCAGGCAGCACTTGCTGCTCTAGCAGCTGCTTCTGTCTCCTCAGRGAAACCTTGGGAAGAGTATATTGATTCAGCTAATTCATTTTAGGATAGCAAGTGATTTTAATGGAGGAAAGATTTGTCATGATATGCATGCTCAGTCTGATTGGGGAATGGATTAAGGCCCCAGAATCAAAAAGAGACTGCTTTCAAGAAAACCTTTTTTTAGATGGCATGACCCAAATTCTCTGTTCAGAAAATGTGGATGACAAGGCTCTCCCTTTGCATGAGCAATGATTTCATTGCACAATCACTAAAATCTCTGGTTTCATATGATCAAGAAAAGGWGACATTTCCAGCTTTAGAATGCAGCATATACTAATTGCAGGAAGACTAAACCAATAGCTTTCTTTTAATAAGATAACTGATGTGCTTGAGGAAATATCCATCCAGATTTCAGCAAGGCATTTCATGAAACAACACATGTGAAAATGTTAGTTAAAGTTGAAAACACTTAGGCAAGCGGTGAAATTGAAAGGTGGATAAGGATTGGCTAAAGAAGAAACGGCAATAAGTTGCTCTGAAATGTAAAACATCAGACTGAAAGACAGTTACCAATCCAGATGCAGTTTTTGGCACAAGAGTTATTTATAAATTGGAAATGAAAAAAATAAAGTGTAAAAGTAAATCAGTTTCTAAAAGAAAGTCCAAGAGAATAATTCTATCAGAAAAAGCAAACACTTCTAAGTTATTTTTGCTAAATTTATGATGCTAATATGAGAAAATTGGAGACCAAGAAAGTGAATTGGTCTTGGGTTTCAAAGTTTGTCACTCCTTCTATTTTTYTACCAAAGTCTGTTCTTTTAACCATCACTTCATCACCACAATCTGAATGTAGCCCATGCTTTTTTGAGACTTTTTTACCCCTAAATTACCTGATCTGAATTCCTCAAASTAATAGTCTTAAAACTTATCCCTCACAATCCATTGTAACAAGGTCCCTCACTCTCAAAAGTCCATTTAAGCCATTTTCAGTGAAAAAGTAATCAAAGCATTCCTTCTGGATCTCTAGGTTTACTGTTGTGTCTTTTCTCACATTCTGATTAGTTACCTTTCTTGATTTTTCATCATTTCCTCCATCTTTGCTGTTTTTCTCCTAATACTTATTCATATTTGTTAACATCCTTAGCAAATATGAGGAATGCCAAGCACAATGATTCTTTTATATTACCTGCCAGATTCATAGTTCAACTTTGCTTTTTTTWAAATATTAACACTGCAGATTTGGGAGAAACTAAATAAATCAGAAGTATATATAAGCCTTTCTCCCATGTCCTCACCAACCTGAAAAAAAAAAAGAAAAAAGCACTAAAAATGTAGTGGAGCACAAAATTAGGGGGTAAATATTCTGGTATTGTGCTCTCCATTTGCATATTCCGGGTTTATCTGAAGTTCATCATGCCTATTTCTGGACTTACTGTATATGAGTAAGACATGCATAATCAACCCTTAAACCAAATTTCTTTCCTGCTCCGTGGGCAGGTGTTCAGCAGGCAGCTTTCAGCATGTGAACTAAAAATTAAAAAATATCCTTACCTTTTAGGTGAATCTGTGATAAGGCTTYGCTCTGCTGGAAATTGCTCTCATAGACATCATGCACAAGCCTTACAGGCTAAGAGACCAGTACCTAATAAAAAATTCAAAGTCACTGCACGTAATAGGTAATGAAGTGCTGGTTCTAGGCAGCAGCACAGGAACTTCAGGTGTTTGCTTAATATTCACTAAGCATATTCTGAAATAGTCCATGCACATTTTCAAAAATTTCTTTCACATAATGCCTCACTTTTTTCGATCCTATAAAAGACATTTGTTCAATAATATCCACTAAGTAGCTGGGCCTGGGGAAAAGGTATCATTTGCACAGAAGTATTAGAAAGACATTTAGTAGAAAATGACGTATCTTTGAATGCAGCGTTCCAGAATACTATAAGGCAAAGTGAATTAATGTTTGCATTACTTATATTTCGTTTGCAAAAGAGAATTTGAATTATTAATTTAGCATATTTAAAGCCTAACTAGTGAAGACAAGCACATGAAGAGGTTAACATGCAACGATCATATACATACATTAAAAAAATGGAGTGTAGTTAGTCAGCTTCTGAAATAGAAAAATAAGACACAAATAAAATAAAAGATATCTTTGATTTTACCAACTTTTTTTTTATATTTCTATTCACTTAATTTTCACAATATTTTTCCACCCAGATATTATATACTGTAAACTTTTAATGGATAGATAAATACAGAAAAATACAGGTCAAGAAAGAAATTTTATCATAGGAAAACTAAAGTATGGAAGAAATTGGGCTGTAATGAGGTTCCCATCTCTCAAAACCAATAAAATCAAAAGGTATGGCTCAAAATTTAAAAGGTCTTTAAAGCCGTCATTCACTTCTATAAAAATATACATTGCTTTGTTTACAGAAAGGGGTCTTTATATAAAATAGCTCCATCAAAAATTTATTTCAAAATATTGAAAAAAAAAAATCTGGGTGAGTAGGCTGAATGTKTCATTCTAACTCCATGAGAGTAGTCTCTTCCTTGGTAGGAAACCCTCTAGCACCAGGAAGTGTATTTTGCAGTCTGTGAGCAGTGTGCTTGGACATAGCCTTAAAAYATCTTTAGGACAATGTATAGTGCACACCTCCTTTCTTCATAACCCATACTAAAATATATGTAGACTTTGGTGTAATTCTGTTCCCCTCACACAAAATTCGGAGATCCAAGAACTATTTGTTTCCTCCCAGAACACAAAGAACCTTCTCGTTGCTGTCTTATGTTCTTGTACTAGCAAGAAATTTTAAGGAAATACACAAATATGTGTGCATATGTGTCCTTGTGAATATGTCTGAGTGAACCTCAAAAGAGAGAAAACTTCATAGCAAGGGAAGAAAAAATTAGAATTTATTTTGCTWAGCAATATTTAACAATAGAAGGACAGATCTTAAACTCTTGGATTGCTTTCCAACGTCCAGTATTATTTCTCACTGTTTCCCAAGGGATTGTGAAAGAATTGCCTATTTTCTTGAGAGCTAGAACCTTGAAAGACAGGTAATGACCATTCTGAAGCAAGATTATAATACCACAAACTCTGAAATCTTAATATGTAAGTTAAGGAATAATTTCAGGGATGTGGATCTTGAAAAATGGTTATATTTCCCCATTTTACTAGGACATCTTTCAGTGCTAAGATAAACCTGATGTTCACACAGGTAAGATTCATACAGAAGAAATGCCATAAGACAGAAAAGCAGGAGAAAATGCAACATATCCATCAACAATCAAACATGGGCCAGGCACAAGAAATATACCCAAGCCAGTTCAAATACAGGTAGAGCACTATTGTAAGTCTATTTTTGCATGCCCGTTTAAATTCTGTAAGCCTCCATAAATGCAGTTATCATTACCATTGTTGCCTTATCATTCTCAGTGATTGCTCTCTTTCAGTCAAGTACAAAGGCAGGCTGAATATAAATGTTTTGTCATAAAACTGCTATTCAAACAATAAAAAGGGTTATAATAGTACTAAAAAAATCACCCCCAGGGCTGCAGCACAGACTGGTAGTATGCATATTCAGGCAGCACAAAGCAGTTCCAGTCACATACTTCTACCCATAGGAACCCTTCCACTGAATCTGCACTTAATATCAGGGTGTTCCCAGAAATGATCCAGATATTACCAGGTAGTCAAGACACAGGGAGCATTTTGGAAGGTCATTCAATTAGAGGAACACAATTTATTAATACTGTGAATTTATGTTGAATTCAGCAAACAACAAATTTAGTTAAAGTTCTTAATTTTTAAGAAGAAAAAAGCTTCAATTATGTTTTCTGCCTTTATCCAAAACTGTTTTTGTTGGTCCCAGATCTAGCCATGTAGTGCCACCCAGGGGCCAACTGCAACATGCTTCAACACTGCCATCTTGCCAAATAGCCTCAAAAAAGCATTAGGAAATACACCCCAGACCATCTTCTGCACAGACATGAGTATTCTTTTTAAAATGTCTTAGATGTTATAATATCTTTTTTTTCCCCCTTTCTTTTTGTAGCATAGAGACAAGAGAGGTAGGGTCAGGTCAGGCAAAGAAGGGTGAAAGAATATGTAACAAGTCAGGGACCACCAAAACAAACTAATTACTCCCATAGAGTGATCAAATGGATATCTGATCAAGAAGGAAAAACAAAAAAGGGGAAAAAAAAAAGGAAAAAGGAAAAAAGAAAAAAACCCCACAGGTAGAATTTAAAGCAGAAGGTTTATCAGCACCAAAAGCCCACTGCCCTGGGTAAATGTGCTTCCTTGCAACAATAAAGACAAATAAAGTACTAAAAAAGGATAAAGCAGGAGATTACAGACCTAGCTGTGGTTTGATAAATGGCACTCTACTCCTCTCTGCTTATTGTGTACTTCATACCTCGCTCTTGAATATGGAAGAGAATTTTATTAAAGATTTAGCCACGGTGGTGGTGGTGACTGGCTCACAGTAATTTTCCTACAAAGTAGTTTAATCTATCACAGGGCAGACAGTGCACCTTCTTACCATGTATCATATCTGTCTATTGAGTAAGTGCTATCCAAATCCAATTTCTTTTCATTTTTGGAACCTGTGATGCATATTCAAGATACATTTTCTTTTTGTCTGTGGCCTAAATTAGGTGCTTTATAAAGAAAAAAATAAAAAGAGGGGGGAAAAAGTGAAGTAATAAAAAAGACTGGACATTTTCTTTTTTTTTTTTCTAAGATTCACTACAGTGCTAATGATGCAAAACAGTGGGCACGTATGGTGGGCTGTCACTGCACTCATGACACTGTCAGCGCACAGCCCCASCTTCAAATCCTGATCCCAGCTCTTACAGGTGAAACTTATAAAATCCCTACAATAAAGCCCCAAAGTGCTATGATCTTTCAAASTTCATTTCCTATATTTAATTAGAATAATGATCAAAATCGTTGTGCTTTTTTTCATTGAGCAATCTGAGGCTGGAAAAGTCGTTGATTTAGGCAATCAAAAATGGAGTCTAAGCATTTTGAAATTAATTTTTTTTTTTCCCACAACCAAACCTAAGATAAAGCTTCTAAGAGTTTCTTCATTTTAATTGTAAATTACTCTGTAGGATTCATGAAGAATCTAGGAAATTAAGTACTTCTGATAATTTCTTAGTTCTGACAAGTATTTCTTCCCAGTCTGTGCTTTTGGTTTGGGGACTGGGGGATTTTTCCATTTCCATACTTCTCTGAGTCTGCTGAGCATGTTTGTCAAACTGAGAGAGAAATTAAAGAGATCTAATCCAAAACTGTTACATCTAAACACATTTCTTTTGGAAACTACTGAAGTATAGAATACAGTAGTTCTCCAGATCTGAGCGTGAAGCACATCCAAGCATAAAATACACAGGTAGTTCAACACTTCAGGGGCAACTAAAGGTGACAGAGCTGGTCYTTTGTGATTTGTATCCTCTGTGTATTACAGTCTGATTAATTCCCTTTGTTAAACCACTACRTAAGATCAGTGYATGTATTCCAAGGTGATAATCAGAACATTARATCTACTAATATGTTTGAATTTATGCCTGCTACAATATGGGTGATTACCAGATGTTWRATTTACTGTGCTAAGAGAGAATAARCTTACATATATGACTGGATTTTACCTAAAGCAGCTTCCAAARGGCAGTCTCAGAAATGGGAGTCTTAGCCCAGAACTAGCTTCAAATTTATTCCAGCTTTTGTCCCATGGAAGAATCTTTACAAGTTGTATCAACAAGAATCTTTTTTTCAACATGATCTTGAACATCTCTGACATATGCAACAAGGTGAAACAGATAACTCTAACATGGTTTTTTGCATGATACCCATGATACTATATTTTTCCCTTGGACTTTCTGCTTCTAATCTCTGTCTTCTCATCAACATATATTTCCTTCATAATTTGAGCAGCASTATCCCAGTGCTTATAAACATAGTCCCATTCAGGTCTGACACCTCAACAACAGCAGAGAGTAAAAAGAATGGTGCCAATGTATTTAATAGTACTGATTTTCATTAGTCTCTACAAAAAGTGTGCATGACTAAAAATTTCAGTCCATATTTCACCCTAGACCAGGCTACTGAAAAATCAAGTTAGGTTAGTGTAYTCTGAATTTGTAGAAATCTCACTACTTCCCAGCAATTGTTTCCAAAGTCTCTCCTATCAGGTCCCTACCTCTACAGGGACCAGATTGAAGTCAGAGATTAATTTAAAGAATTGCCAAAATTTTAATTTTATCACGGGATTTCTTCCCAGATTCCATTAAAGATTATATTTTTTTTATGAACAGTACACATTTAGCATACACTTTGAATGAAAAAGCACAACCTCTCTTCTCTACTATTTCAGTTTTTCCTGTAGTGTTAATGTTACAGAATCTCATTACTGCTTTTGCTCAGACATAAATCACTCTATGTTCTGCCTCTTCCAAGCTGACAGTTAGCCATCTTTGACTGCATTTTCCACTACTGATTCTCTGAAGGATGTTCTCTGAGGTAGCACTCAGGTAGTGATGTCCTGTGAGAGCCTGAAAATACTGAAATTTATATACTTAAAATTTATGCAGTTCTATTCATGCAATTTTTTCCTCAAAAAGCAGACTTTTCCTGGACTTTCTATCTTTTTGAGTGTTACAATTGTGGTGCTTCCTTTGGTCTGCAAATGCTGCTCTGCCTAATGTATTTCATACAGCACATTTCATACAGCAGACCCTTTACTGTGCCCACATCATCAAGGTATTGCCTACAGTATGCTCTTCTGAGCATCTTCCTGGTCTCACTTAGTAAAATAAAATTTAAAGATTTAAAATCTGGATTATTCAGCAACTTTCCAAAGTCTTCTGTCCAAGGCCCCAGACCTATTAGGGTCCCAGAGAAAGCACTCAATTAGCTCCCTACGCATGCAATATTTAAGCTTGCCTTTAAATAACTCCCAAACATTTTAGACTTAGAAAATGCTTAGAAAAAGCATGTGGTTTATATTTATATGGAATTGAAGACTCTTTGAATTTCTCCAATACAGCTAGTTTTCTTAGCTGATTTAAGTGAGAACAACTGAAAACATCRTGACTGTCATCCTATCAAAAGAAGAAACACCACCACTTAACGTCTTTATTCTAAGATATCTATTTTTTGCAGTTGCTTACTGAAAGTGCTGTTTAAGCCTTATTCTGGTGTCCTACATATCTTCAGAGAATTTGTAATGAGTAGAGTTTTAAAAAATCTCTTTTTCCATCAAGGATATTTTCTCTGTATGGTATTTTAYGTCATTTTACTTGTGGAAATACGATTTCTTGAGGATCTATGAGTTGAACAGAGGCCTGTGTTTTTGTTATCCTAGATTCAGTCATTCTCAACTACACACTGCTGGGTACTACACACTAATGAAGTACAATGTGTAGTAGGGCCTTCCCAGCTACAGTTTCACATAGACAAGGACAAAAATGTGGACAACAGCATAGGCAAGACAACCAAAAAAAGACATTACACAATCACTGTCAGTAAAGATGCTGTCCAGATCAGCATTATACAAGAAAATGTGAGTAAAACAAGGCTTAAATCTCTGCTTACATGAAATGTCACAGCAATAAGGAAAGATGCTCAGCTTCTATGCTGGAAGGAGAGATTTAAATCAAGTATGCCACTGCTTGGGGAAGAGGACACTGGAAGAAGATACTTTGAACACAAAAAGCAATAAAAATAAAATAAGAACTAAATAAATTAGATCCTGAATTTCACATTACATTGGCCCATGTATTTACAAAAACAAAAAAARAAACCAAGGAGATAATAAGCCCTGGACTAGTTCAGAAACTACAGAAGTTCTGAAACTACAAAGCTACAGAAGTTTTGAAAATCTGTCACTTTGGATATAAGGAAAATGTGATTGGACGTGAAAGATCTACCAGCCTAAATATATGGAGAATTAACTTGCTGTAGGAACACAATTACAGGAAGTCAGAAACAAGTCAGAAACACTGATAGAAAGTATTAAGGGGAAAAAATTGCAAGATATCTCTTAGAACTAGATATGCTTTTATTCACCATCACATTCAGAATGCGGTGAAAACATTCATAGAAAACTTGGGACAATATCTGACCAGAAAGAAAAAAAAAACAGTTAAGCAGAAAAATCAGAAATCAGTAATAAACTAAAGAGAAGTCTTACAGAACTTTAGATTAACTTGTAAACTRAATGATCAGAAAAACAGATTTGGCTACATTGCCATAGCATGAACTTCCATACTGAGTTAGAAACACATTTAACATGCACTTGATTTGCAGTCAAATGCCTTCTTTGATGAATTATGTTAGAATCATTGCCATTCCTGAGACAAATTAAAACTATACTTTTCATTTCATAGAGAAGTTGGGCCTTTACTGAGACATCTATGTAACCTTAGAATCTTAAATTGCAGCTATTGTGCACCCACACACTTCTGGCTTATTACACCTTCATTGGTTTGAGAAAAACTCTGCTTCAGCCAGGCTGTGGACTAATCCCTGAGGCCAGATCATTCCTTGACAAAAGCAGGAAGTACTATCCTAGAATATTACTTCAGGCTCACCTCCATATTTTAGCAGACAGACCATATATATCTAAAAATATGCTTTTGCATGCCTTGAGATGACAAAAAGCTCCTCAAGCATTTACTGATTCAATTTACCACTTAAAGATTTGGAAACCTAGGCTTCTTTTGGGAGTTTTTCATTGTAGAGTACTTACAACATCTCTTTCCTCTCTGTTACAAACCACTATGTGGAATTTGGTCCTGACTCTATTTGAACAGTACATACTCCTCTCATTTCAATAATTGGATCTAAAGAATAAGTTGCATTACTTCTTACTTGACAGAGGACAATATGAATTAGAGCAATAAGAAACTATATTCCAGTAAGAAAGTAAGGTACAGGTGAAGGAATTGCAGGAATCTCAATATTAAACATCACAAATCAAAAATTATATAAATTAGTTACCTCAATACATCTAAAATTAACTRTTTAACATTAGTTCAAAATTCAGATGAAACTGTGAAGGATTCAATTGTACTGAAATATGAACATATGGATGTCATTTCAATATAGAGCCAGGTTTTTGTAACGGCATACATCTGTAATACAATCATTACTGACGTATTACAACCTCAAACAAGATAAAACTGATTTGACTATTTCATAAAGTATTTACAGGCAATAGACCAAACTCTGCAGTCCTCCCAAATTTAAAGAAGCTTGCTTGAAATCTAGGTAGCAGCATAGACAAGGACTCTAACTGAGAAACTGACCAAGGAGAATTTTTCTTATAGGTAAAAATYATCTTTTTAAGGACTTGGAATAATAGGTAYACATGCAAATGGCTGTTAAATTTGTACTGATTTTCATACCTAAGGCAAAAATATTCTCTGTCAGAGATCTAACTTTGYTGAAAGTATCAATGGATACGGCAGATTTATCTGGATATCTGACTTCACACCCTCCTTTCCCTCCTCAGCTACCACTGTCGAGATTTATATCCTTTCAAGTCCATAGCAAGCCCCTGTGGGGGCTTTAATTCTTTAGCCCCCTCTGCAGTATTTGGTTCATAGCCTGGACCAGCAACACCAAGACAAGCAAGACATTCAGTGTGCGACAGCTGAGCTGAGAGCGCTGCCTTGGGGTGAGGAGGGTCCACAGTGCCCTCCAACCTGGATACCTCAAACTTTCAGTGAATGTTTGGGGTGTTTAGAAACCAAAGGTTCAACATAATTAAAGAAACAAAAAYTAGTCATTAAACAACATACACAGCCTTTACACTGAGATTATATTCAAATATTATGTATAATATACATACTTGGTCCCTTTATGCCTTGCACACATGTTGAACTCTTCACCATTTGGGTAAGAACTTGGAAGAAATTTTAAAACACAAATATGTTGATGTTTCTTACTCTTACAAGATTTTTTTACTGAGAATTTTTTACATGCTTTTTTCCCCTAGAAAGAGAACATCACTCATTTATGCAACAAGTAGGTTCAGCTGTTATTGTTATATATGGTATATACCAAGTAAACAAAAACATGCAAAAAATTTATTCTTGCTGAAGAAAACTAATAAAATCTAGGAGATAGTCATAGATGCAGGAAGTTTCCTCCATCCTCGTTGAGTTCATTAAGAAAGTGAATAAGGAAATTACCTCTTCTACCTATGTATGCAATATCAGCTTCATCTAGAAACAGCGTGGTTTCATTAGTATCTGTCACAACACTAGCATTATATAAGAAATTGCTTGAAGCCAATATCCCAGGTACAGCAGTCCTAAACCCTGGGAAAGGCCAGATATAAGCTATGCAGCACAGAGTATCTTTGCATCTTATGAATGATGGTTTACCGCTGGAAAATTTTACTCTTCTTTCTTAGTCTCATCTCTCTAGGACTTTTTCATATAACCCATGGCTAACAATGTATTTTTCTAAGCTAAATTACTGAAGACATAATGATATTCAGAAAGTATAAAAAAAAAGTCACTGAATTATATTATTGCTCAATATAAATATTTGCCCAGAAGTGTTTCTCTAATCAATATTTAAAGTGAGTCAAAGGAAGTTTAATAGCTAAATCTTGCTCTCATTATATGTCATCATCCTTTATCTGATATCTTCTGAAGCTATAGACCCCTCAGAGGTTGGGAGAAAGCAAACAATTAATTTCACAAAATTTTCATAAGAAAAAACTGCTTATTTGAAAATATGACAAAACTGGATTAACATTTTCATGCATTCAGGAGGGCACTACCATAATGCAATAAGTTCTTTAATAATGAAATATGCTTTGATCCTATTATATGTTTCAGAAATAATTATATCCTGTCAAAGCACAAAAGAAAATGAAAATACAATTGGTTTGCAAACAAAAATCATTGTAAATCATGAGCAATATATGGATATCTATTAGGACAAAGACYGTACTTCGGAACTGTGTGTATATTTTTGTGCCCATGTGCTCGTGCTTGTATTGTTGTGCTTCCTACTAGGCATGACTCCTGATCTGGTGTCTGCTGTTTCTGCCCATATGCCAATGTGACAGCCCTGTGCTGAAATCCAAATTAAATCTGTATTTGCACTATAATTTTCAGCGTACCAATGAATAAAACATTGCTGTTTTCTTTCTGTTATGAAGATATCTTCTATTTTGCAAAGTGTTACTCAGCCCTCCCATACAAATGTGATATCAAACCTTTTTGCAGCATAAGTCACTGAAGAGAACCAGAATTAAAGAATGAGATGACAGACACTTAAAGTACTAAATAATTTACTAATGGCATGTTTGTCTCTTACAATATCAGTTCTGACCTGAGAAACCAGAGCAGTAGGTGCTGCCCCAGACACTGATCCAAAGAAAGATGTCTGCCCAAAACATCTTGCTTTGAAAGCACAGACCAGCGGCAATTCCTCTACTGAGGGACAGAGAGGAATGCTATGGGAAAAAATACTATCAGTGGAATTGTCAGTAGTCTCTAAATACCAGCTGGATTTATTAATTACAAATTATACTGTGAATGTGCTATTTTTAGGCTCAAAAAATGAAAGTTGCCTAGGGAAATGAATACCTAATTTCTGCAGGAGCTCTGTATCCAAATCAAGTTTTCTAGGTAATTTTGCATACATCMGTTGAATTTCTAGGTAAAACAGAAATATTTTTGAATATGAGTTTGATTCACATTACTCATTAGCAGATTAAGTGATTTTAATATGGGTGTTGTTTAAATTCAGTGCAAAAAATGTATCTGTATTACCTCTTTAAACTCTAAATRCCATTTTTAAAAAATATTTAGCACTAGAAAGTTCTAGATAATGCTATATCTTCTACATAAATTTTGATCTGCTGTGGCAAAATATCAAAGATGGTACAGAATCTCTCATATCAGCAAAAATCAAATGAGCATTTTTAGTCTCAATGGCCTTTTGTTGTGAAGCTGAGAAAAATACATTGCCCCACAGGTACATTTTCTCCACTGTTTCCCCTGCTATCATACTGGTGCTTTGGATGACTACAAGAGTCATGACAAGCTTAGCAAAAAGATGAGACAACCAAGAGTCAGGAAAACAGAATCATTAGAAAAATATTGTGTAAACTAAAACTAAATGCAACCTAAGCCATTACGCATCACCTATAAAAAGAATATAACTAATATGTTCTTAGCGTTGATTAATTATAGCAAGTGTGGGAAACATTTTAAGAGAAGTTTTCAAGTATCTTAAAATAAATAATCTTAGAGAAGTAAGGTGGTGTAGAAGTGATGCTACTAGACTGGAAACCTGGAAGGAYGGCTGCTGACTGCTGTTCATATTTTCTCTGTGTTAAAACAAATCTCATCTTGTGTTTCCTAGTGAGTGTAGCAGGTTTTACCCATGTTTTAGCAGAACAACCCATTAATTCACTCTTACCTATAACATGCTTTTAGATGTTCCCATTAAATATGCTTCAAAAACCTGGATTCAATACGCTGCTAGACTGCAGTGTCCAACATTGTATTACAGCCATCTACTTACAGCCAACTTTGACCTCACTGTTTCATTTTCCATTGCCTCAATTCTTCCCTGGCAATGGAAGAAATACTTGCTTTCTCTCTGCTTCTTATATGTGTTGCAAAGATACAGATATAATGGCATCATTCAGCCAGAGCTTAAGCTTTGTTAAAGTGGATCCCTTTTCTGTTTTGGACTCCAGATAAAAGTGAGAAAAATCAATACTGAGCTTAAGTACCACTGAACAAGCATTCCCAACCTCTTCAAGCTACCACTACCTAAAACTAATTAAATCTGCATATCACAAACACTACTTAGATTAAACTTTTATTCAACTTGGCCTTTGCTGATATTTTCCAGTCTGATTACATTTTTCAAACACTATATAATTTCAGCTGTCTAMATTTAGAATACAAGGCACAAGGAATAAGAAAAAAATATTTTTGCAATGGAAGGAAGTATTAYGTGCCATATAGCCATACAAAATATACTAATAATGCCAAGAACAAAGGTGRGAGAAGAAAGGTAAACTTAAATTTTTAGTACTGTTAAATATGGTTTCCAGAATCTAAGTTAGCACCAACTGACCCCAATAGTGAAAGAGGTATGTGGGACAAGCCAGAAAGAAACTGCAAGTAGCAGGATGGCAAAAAGGTGTCTGGCCTCAAACTATTAATTAGCAACTAGCAAAGCTGTACCACATATTCAGTGCTCCAGCATTTCTCCTCCAGAGGTTGCTGCTAGTCTGCCTCATTATCATCTGGATGGAAAACAACACTCTTTCCTGGGAGTTCACTGCAACAGTCTTATTGATTAAGTTCCCACAGTGTTAAATCATTCTGTAGCTTTCACTCCATTCTCCCCACCTTCCCACCCTGAATAATAACAGCTTTGGTGGATTTATGGGGGTGGTGCAGTAGATGAGGAGCGTTTGATAAACATGGTAGCATAATACAGCTTCTATTTATGCAATGCCCTTAGCTTCAGAACATTTCACRTACCAAGACTGTATTTAAAAAAACAAAAATAAACTAATCTGACTTTGTTCTTGCTTGCATACTGCTTCTGCTACAACTTAGGAATCTCTGACAAACATCCAAATGTGYTCTCTCCTGGATGTCGTGACTTTGAAATAACAGGGAAAAAAGAATTAGTAAGGTGATGATTGCTTCCTTTGCATCATATTTCAGATTGGAGCAAACCAACAATTTCTAAACATATTTCATGTTATTTTTTTTCAGTGGCATACATCTGAGATATGCAAATCTATGTAACACAATTTTAAAAAAAAGTAAGAATAAAAATTTAATTTCTACCAGAAATAAAACTGAATTGTCTCTCATTGTGAAAGAACCTATCCAGAATCATGGATCCTTACATCACTGGAACAATAAAGGCTTAAGTTTAAGATTACTCTAGGCTCAGCTCTGGTTTTGGACCTGAAAATAACTGGACACATTTTTTGAATGGGTCAGACAATAAGGACAGACTATGGGTTAAGTTCCCTTAGAGGATCCAGCATAGATACAACTTTTCCAAATGGACCCTGAGTTATCTTGAGGGGAAGTGAGTTGACAAGCAGGTCTCAAGAGTTGTTCTGAAATTGCAAAACTATTWATTAGAAAGTGACTGAAACCATCACTTAAGAAAAGATCAAGAAAAATGAATGTTAAAAATGAGGAAAGAAGAAAATGGTGCTGGAACAGCTTTTTGGCAATATGAACAAGTAATAAATGTCAGTTGGTAGCGATTTTCAGGTGAAAATATTTCACATTCAGGGGAAAAAAAAAATCCAAACCAACCAAACAAAAAACCCCAAACATACAAGAACCCCTAAAACAAAACAATACAAAACAACCCATCCCATAATGTCTGTCACAATACCCAATCACTATGGCACTTCAAAAATCCACAAAGGAATTCTTCTTATGCATAGAAAAGTTTTCTTCAGTGAAACATTAACAAGATTTTATTATTAACTCAAACAGAAAATGGACCATTTTGAATTCAAATCTGCATTTGTGAAGCTCAGATTTCACAAATTGYTGCATGGGGATGCAGTAGAGTTCCAGGTTTTTACTGTCTATTCTATATTTGTGATCATTAAGGTAACAACCTCACTGACTGCTTTTAAGCTTTCCATGGTTGCACATTGTATGATTTCTACTACCTTACTGCCAGCAGCAAGTAGATTGACTCCCTCCAGACAAACTGCACATCATCCTTTCTCTTTCCTAGAACCATTTTTAGTCACAAATGTGCCTCCTAGGCATGCTCAGCTGAGGGAGGCCAGTGCCTGATGCTGCTCATGCCATGGGCTCAGTCCTGCTGCAGCTGTCAGGACCTGAGCCTGCAGCCAGGGCACTGTTCTTTCCTTCTGTAACCAAAGGGATATTTTTATTTTCTCCATTTACTTCTGCCTGGATATACCATTAATTCATTACTGAGAGAAAAAGTATTCACAGGAAAAAAAGAAGGAAAATTGCTGTTACTCTAAGTTACCAGACRCTTGGATTCAACAAGTGAAGGATAACTCTGCAGGAAATAAATTAAATATATCCTCCAAAATTATTTTAATATGAGATTTGYGCTTTATTCACCACCACTCTCCTTGTATTGTGCCCACTTCATTAGCTGGTAATTTTTAACTAGAATCTATATATATTTACACCTTTTTTGCTTCTTGGCATTGTTAGTCAGAAAAGTATTTTCTTTCCCACCTTCAGGGAAAGTTTTAACTTATTCCACAAAATTCCCACTGATTTCAGTCCAAATGTTCACAGAGTAAATTACTATACAGAACTAGTGAAACAGAACTTTTTCCATTAGCTTATGCATTTAGCTTTAAAAGGAAAAAAAWATTAAACAAAGGTATATTCTGTACTTCTTAGTACTAAACATATATTTCTCCAACATTTACAAAAATTAGATTAAATTTATTCACTGGAAATATTTCAAATATTTTAAGTCATTTTAGTACCAAAACATATTCACACTCAGTTCTTTATTTTATGAAGTAATATTACTGGGAAGATGGTTCTCAAACTACAGCTGCACCAGTGATGAAATATTTTCTTAATGACTATGTCTTTTCTTGCACCTAAAAGTGCTCTTACAAAGCAGGGTCTATGGATCAGAATCTGTGATTCAGTACAGATTTGTCCTGGGACTKGTAGCAATATTCAGCAGAAAAATTCTATAACCTGAGCTGGAGGTTTCAGCTGAACATAATTACAACCTTTGGTAAAAGATAAAATTTACCAAGAGACCATCCAGTAATTAAGACATGAAAAAAGGCTATAAGGAAAAGGTACAGTTTCCAGAATTCTATTCTAAGAATAAATATAAAACTGAAATGTTTCTTTTACTCTGCAGAACTGTCATTCAAATGACATATGAATATGTCATATCTGACATATTAAACATTACATTTTCTTAAATAACATTCTCCTATTTCTCAAATAAACGAAAAAGGAAACATAGAAACTAATTTTCAAACAAATTGAGATTCATCCCATGAATGTAGTATAAGATAAGTTTCCAAGATCCACTGAGAAGGCAGCAAAGAGAAACATGGTAGTGCTGAAAGAGTCCACTCTACAGTTTGCACACCTTTGGGATATTACTCATCTGTTACCATTCATTTCTTTTCACCTTTACTCTTTTTCTTCTGAAAAAGTTACATATGAAAAGACTCTTTTTTTGGTTGTTTTCCTTTTTCTTTTTTTTCTCATGTTCTTAACTTAAATTTTGATCAGTTTTCCTATGGAGCTGGTGAGATGTGTTGCCCTCTGAAGATCCTCTCTCACTCAATTGCTTGCCTGCACAGCTTAGGTAAAATGTTTAAATTTGGGTAAGTCACTAAGTTGTGGCTAATCTRACTCACTGACAGGTGCAATAGTTTCTTTATAAAGATTTTAAATCATCAAATAGATCAAATTATCAATATGCAATGCTGGGTTAAGTAAATGTCAAAAGAAACAGTTAAGAGACAGCTGTTGGCCAGATATCACAATGTTTTTATTAATAATTTTCAGGAAGTTGAGCTAACAATACAGAGAGGTCTGTAAGATGATAAACAATGGGTTGAGTGAAACTCAACCCTTTAGCTGAAGGGCTGCAGTCTGTAAAATGCACAGTTACAAACATAGTAATTTATGTAGTCTAATGCAACAAAAGAAGTAACTGAAGCAAAACCCAAAAATTTTCTTTGAAAAGCAATATTACAGGAAATTATAAATATCTATCTCAGTAAAATATAATTTCTTCATGTAGTGTTTTGTCACTAACAAAATTTTCATATACCACAMAATGGAAACAAGGAATAGTATCTCTGTGTTCAAAATTTCAGTGAGACCACCCTTGTAACATTTACTTACATTGCATGAACATGAGAAGTACAAAAAGACTTAGAAGCAAACTATGATAGTGATGCAAGATCCTAAACAAAAGCAAAAATATGGCACCAAAGGTGCTCCAACTGGCTTATCAAAGGGAAGGTCAAAAGTGTGGGCATTTACAAATGGAAAAAATACATCAGAGAAATAGCTGAAAATATACTTCATAAAAAATTTTAGGGATGCTATTTCATGCATAGGGAGTGGAAATAAATAAATTCTTCAAGATCAATCAGGAAAGCCAGAGATGAGAAGTTAAGGAAGAGGAAAATCATCATTAGTGTGATATCCAAATGTGGGAATCTAAAACTGCAACCAAGTTGGGTTTCTCTTTAAAGTTAACAGAAAGAACCAAGCAGCTCAGAGGACAATTAATCTCATCCTAAACAGAACCCTGAAATTACATGGAATGTATCTGGTCATACCTGTTTATTTCCTCAGCAGACCAGGGGCAAAAATACCTAGCTCAGACTGAGACATCTGTGCTTATAACATCCAAAGTCAGGTGAGATGTATCCCAGCATGTATTGCTTTTTAGAGCCAGACTGTCTTCAGGAGTTGCACTGTTATCACCAGAAAACTGATAATCTGTATTTTTCTTTCTCCTGGGGAGGAAACCTTATCCCTTTGCCTGAGAATGAGTGTAGAGGAAGAAGAAAGAGAGAAGTAGCTTAGGGCAGTAGTGCATAATCACTAGATTTTTCATTTCAGCTTTCAACTTGAAATTACAGATCTAACTTCCATTTGTGACTGCTATGACTGTACTGAGATTAGCATTTACCATACCACTTTCTACAGCTGGTATCAGTGAAAATATTTATGCACACAGTGAGAGAAGAAAGGTATCTGCCAAAACCTGTGGGTGCCACTAAAAACATTTATTTCAAATCTGTGGGTTTTTTACAGTGCACAGCACAATGGCATTCTGCTTACAGTTGGAAATACCAGGACTTCCATAATACAAAAAAATAAAGTAAAAWTTATTTTTGCCCTGTAGTAGTAACTGTCCATAGCCCAAATTAAGCCCTATAAATCAACAGATCATCAGCTATGCCATCTCAGCAGTGTGAGAGAACTGGACTAATGAAGCCCCCCTGCAAGAGACATGGTTGTAAAGTCTAGTTTTAACTTTAAACTCCCTTTAGATTTTCAATAAACAGAGTCCACATGAAAATCAAATCAAATCAAATCAAATCAAATCAAATCAAATCAAATCAAATCAAATCAAATCCAAATGTGTAAAACTCCCTTTAGGCCAAGCTCACAGATAGCAAACCAGTACAGAGTTTCAAACACTGATGATAACAATCATTCTGAGGTACATTATTTGCTTGGAGATTATGGGGTGCTACCAGAGCCAGACAATTGAAAACCAGATGGATTGTGAAGACTATGCCAGGTCTTCTCAAAAGAAATTTCTGAATGAGCTGTTCCTTCTCACCAATATTTGGCAGAYAGTACTTAGGGGGTTTTTAATTGCCACTGCTACAAACCATAGAAAGGTTTTTTGAAGGCGACGGAATGCTGACCTCACTGAAGAAAGACCAGTTTTACCTTAGTTAATGAATAATAGTTGCCATTTTCTGTAATTGTTCCCCCCTTTACTGTCACAAATGGTCTTACAATAACAATCATAGTGCATAATCTGATGCAAGTGCTCTTAAAGAAATTTCTAGTAAAGGACTGCAGCCTCTGTGGGAGGTAACTGTCAGAATTATCTTAAACCACTACCTGTCTTCCACTACAAAAGAAAAGGCCTTTAATCGAAATAATCCTTTTTCAAATGAGCAACTTTTTTTTCCCCTCTGCAATTCACTCATCTTAAAAAAAGCACTATAGCTTTTGTGCATAACTTAATTCATTCTTCAAGACAAGTACAAAATTTGTCACTGACATTTAGCGCCAGCCGTAGGCAATGGATAAAATGAACTAGTTAGCAATTTAACCTGTAAAAAAACAGAGTGGGATGAACAATTTTCTGCCATCAAAGCAAATGGCTAACATTTAGCAAGATTTTATTTTTATTTTTCAGCCCACCCCATCCTCAAGAAGAAAGAAGTCAGGCTAACATTTTTTCTGGGTCCTAAATCTTCCTCTCAGCCTATTTCTTTAATGGTTTAAAGTAAATGACTATCCAGAGGATAATTAGGCACTGTGCTGTCGCATCGTGTCAGGTCACAGCTGGATTTAGTCAGCATTAACCTTTGGGGAGAATTGGAATATCAGTATCATTTAAAATTAAAGACGTGTAAGCAGGCATTTCTGGAGATGTTAGAAAAGTAATTGTCTGTAAATTGTTTGACCTTGAGATTTAATTGCATGCACAACACACATTCTAGCAAGAACCCTGGACTGTGTTCATTCTCTTTCACCTCCGTACCTCTCACTTTGCAGAACCCATTAAGCTACCTGTGGATTTTTCTGTAAAATATTAAAGATTGTTTTATACCAAGAACAAAAGCTTTTAACCAAGAGCTCTTACAAACAAAATTGCTAAACAGCTGTAGTATAGACCTCACCTATTTGAATTTCAGTCTTTTTTATAAACTTAGAAATGTTTATATATACATAGAAAATACTCCTGTTTAACAGCTATGCTTAATTTTTATTCCTTTTTTTTTTTTTAACTAACAAGTTTGCATATTATGCCTTACTCCCTTTTTTCCCTAATGAGACAGCTTATGCTTTCAAAGTCCCTCAAGCTAGGCAAATCTCTCCACTGCTTCCAGTGTTAATAATGAAACTTCATAATTATACAAATCCAAGGTGGCCAATCAGCTTCTCGGGCTGAGCCTTCGGGTACCTCATGCATTATTTATGCGGCACTCAGGCCTGTGAACTCACTTTCTTATATTAGAAGCCTAATTAATATTTAATCACATGTAGAGAGGGCACACAAAGCTGTGCTAGTCCCCAAAAGAAGTGCAAGTAARGCTGCACACAGGTGCTCCTTTGCTTGTATGTGCGTGCATGTGTATGCTGCAGTATGCACACTCAGACACACTYGCTGATTAGAAACACAGATCAGGAATGATGCAAGTCTTTGAAGATGCTAACATATGCCAAAAGAAGACAAACATAGTTTTTATCTGACTGGAAAAAAGCTTTCTCAGGTGATGCTGAAAACAGTTGAGGYTCTCCAGGAAGGTTTCAGCATATAAAAACCAATGCCAGGGAAAACCTTTTAGGTTTCTTGGCTCTTTTGTTCCTTTTTCTTCCTACATACCTACAGACAYGCCCTATATAATCCTGGGGACAAACTCTCCATTCACACTGGCACTGTGTCATCTACTGCAAAGCACTGGTTACCACAGCCCATGAGAAAAAGTAGTAATACCTGCTAGTGCACTGRCATTTTGTGTTCATGCCATAGTCACCTCTTCCCTGGCACTGAAATGCTGGATAATCCCAGCTGTTATCTTGCATAGCAAATTTCTTGAAAAAGCCTTATTGAGAATGATGGTGGTAATGATGATTATTTAAGGTGTAGAAGATGATATTTGTTACTGGATTTTTTTATCTAGAAAACTTTCATGTGTGTTGAAGCTGAAATATTTTCATCCTTACCTATTATTGCACTCCTACCTGCAAAATCCTCATTTGCCTGTTGCTTCTTTTTTGTCTGTATACAGATTCTGACAGGTCACACTACATTAGGAAACCTTTTTGATTGGAAAGAAGAACAATCCACATATTAAAAAAAACTCTCTGAGTACACAAGTCAAAGGAGTAAGAAAAATATCTATCTTATCATTGTAAATTCCAGTTATTTAATGCAGTTTAATATTAAACAAGATATTACATCATATTTATACTGTTATTTCAATCAACATTTCCAAAGAAGCATTAACTTTTCTGAGCTGCTACCCTCTCAATACCACWGCAATCTCTCCTCATCACTGTCCAAACTTCCTCTTTAAAATTGCTTTGCTTTGTATTTTCACTAGCATTGTCTCCCCATAAACAGCAGCAAATAGAACTTATGGACTTTATTCTCCATCATTTGCTATTAAAGCAATAGTGTGTCCTTGAAATTAATTAATCTTATCAATATACAGAATGGCTGTGAGAACCAGAGCTGGAAAAACRCAAGAAACTTTGGTTTGCTGGACAGAACAAGAGAATTAGGAAGAAGGAGTGAGAACTCTGGGWGGGGAGGCCACACGTGCAGTGCTGCAGTTCTGGGCTCCTCATACAAGAAAGATGTGGAGCTACTGGTCAGCCTGCAGTGAAAGGCCACTAAGATGATGATGGGACTGGGTATTTCTCCTGCAAGGAAAGGCTGAAATGGCTCAGGCTGCTTAGCCTGGAGGAGAGAAGGCTCAGGGGAATATGTGAAGTGAGGAAATGGAAAAGAGGGGATCAGGTTCTTTTCAGTGGTGCCCCACGACAGGACACGAAGCAATGGACAGACATCCTGAACTGAAGTGAAACACATCCTGAATCACCAAGAAACACTCTTTTCACTGTGAGAGTGACCAAGGACTGGCATAGGCCACCCAGATTGGCTATGGAATCTCCATTCTTGGAGATATTCAATATCTTCCTGGGCAACTGAGTCTATGTGGCCCTGCTTGAGTTGAGTGATTGGACCAGATGATCTCCAGGAATTCCTTCCAACCTCAATCATGCACTAATTCTGCACATTTTTTAGAAACTTTTTTTTTTTTTTAAGAATTTGTAAAATTGGTAATTTTCTCTTTTTTTCTGGTATGTTTTATTTTTATTTTAAAATTTCCAAAGACATTTACACATATAAATATCAATTTCTGGTTTGCWGGGATATTTCATTTTGAAGAATACACTGTGCAAATTTCCTTTACCATACATGAATGAAKTGTGCTACACAAATAAAAAGTATTGTAATGGTAAAACAATTAAGTGAAGTACAAAATCATTGCAATGACTATTCAAATGAAGCAATCCTTTCTTCTCCTTCTAGTCTCACTTATCTCTTAAAATCTGTGTTCCAAAGCTTRAATTTGTCATTACATCAACTTCCAAATAAAGCCACCTATTGATGCAGCCCCAAAACTAAGCTGGATCCCAGTAGTGTAATTTTGTCTCTGGAAACAGCTTAAAAGATGCAGAAAACTGTATGAYTTCAAATGCCTGACATCAAATTTCTTTAAATCTCACTGCTCTTAAGAAACCATGAACTTTCCAGAGTAAAATGATAGAAATAAATAACGTGGCCCTCCATGTAGTTCATACATACACGGAACCCATGTAATATATGCACACACAATGTATTGACATCAGTTTGCTAAACACCTCTGGCAATAATCAAAAAAAYAGACATTCATATATTAGCTTACTAATAAGTTTTAAATTAAACCAAAACCAAATTTATCTTGCCTTTTTTTTTTCTCCTTTCATGGGAAAAAATAGTGAGGCATAAAATGTAAGACAGAAACCCAGTACTAAGCACCTGGAAAATTAATAGAGTTTTGCAACCATTTTCCAGTGCTACAGTCCCAGAGGTATGTGAACTGAGAAGAAACATTTGTTGTAGTTCCAGGGAGAGTTGGAAATTTCATAATTTTATTTAAGATATTTTCATTCAAAAAAAAATAAAACACTGGCAATCATGTTTATACTATTTCCTTACAATGACTGATATCCAGAATCTGAAATTAATATATATAATGGGAAATGTTCTTTCATTAGTAAGACCTGTCTGAGTCACAGTAATTTTTTAGGCTTTTTCATTCATCTTGCTTTTGCACTGTAGTTACTATTTTAACACCAGACCAGGTAAGATTAAGGATAGACAGAAAACAGAGGTAAAAAAAGTATTTTTTTCAAAAGTCATCAAAAAGTGTGTTGTTTTAGGAGTAATGTGAAAATATATTTTCTAATATATTTCCAYATTGTGGTTGTTTGCTAAATGTACCATTATGCCAGCAACTTCAAAGTTTAAACTTGACCTAAGACCTGTCTACTAAACRGGACAATAGAGGGGAAAAATTTAAAAATTAATCTAATACTACATTCTAGTTTCAATATGGGATTGTTCTATTAACTGTATTCTCTAATGGCCTGGTCAGCCTACCATTAAATTATTCAAATAAAGATGAGGGACCTGATTCTCAGCTGACACATATCAGTATAGTTTCATTGATTTAAATAGGGCTATACCAATTTACATCTCTTGTGAATCATGCCCATCATTTCAATCAGAACGATTAAATGATTACTTTCCTTGTATATTAGCATAAATTGGTAATAACTAATGAGAGCTCATAATTCTCTGCCTTTTTTGTAAGCCCTTCTCAAGCACAGGAGCATTCACCTGGTAGAAGGGTGAATACATTAACTGTTACCACATACACAACTGAATAGTGATGCACAGCACAGACAAAACCATGGGAAAGATGTACACTCCTTCTGAATCTACAGCTCACAATGGTCAAAATATTCTAGAAAATTTTCAGCTGAGATTACAAGAGCAGATGCTGCCACCTTACACTTGTACCAAATAATAATGATGCAATAACTGGCTGAACAGAGTATTAATTTTAGGTTATAGATAGACTAATGTGACTGTCTTTGAAAGCAAACGTGACTCCAGAAGCAGAATATTTGAGGAAAGTACCATTTCTTTTAACAAAAATAGGATTAATTAGTAATTGCCATGCAAAAGAAACATCAGCTATAACATTTAGGTGAGATATTAGGAAAAGCTTTTTCACCCAGAGGGCACTTAGGCACTGTAATGCTCCCCAGGGAAGTGGTCAGAGCATCAAGTGTTTGGACAATGATCTCAGGCACACRGTGTGACTCTTGGRGCTGTCCTGGGCAGGGCCAGAAGTTGGACTCAGATGATCCCTGTGAGTCCCTTCTAACTTAGAATATTCTATGATCACATATGTAAACAAGTGAAAACAATGAAGGCTCATTCTGTAATATGTCTTAAAAACTTTGATGGTCTTTTCAAATCATCATGTACTCATCAGTGGTGCTAACAAACAGCACCACCCAAGCTGTGCTTTTCCCCAGTCRCTACTGTTTTAGACTTCAGTGTGAAGTCTCAAAGTGAGGAATTGTTCTTCACTTTGCAAAAACTGGAACAAGAAAACTTTCTGGACACTTCAGTAGCTTCACAGGATGGCAGAGAGAAGAGTAAAAGTATCTCTCACAATTCAACAATCCTCCTCCTTCTAAAAAAATCCTAGATTTTCTTGCACATCAGTCCAAGGCAAAGGAATTAACTGCTGATTATCAAAACCTGTAGCAAATATTTTCCCCCTGCCCCCTCCCCCACCATTTAAAAAGCTTGATATATTAACCATACATGGAGAAAWTAAATTTTAAAGTAGTAATTTAAATGTAAGATATTCTTTCTATATAAAAAAGCAGTAGAGTAGGGGGGGAAATGAGGACAAATGCCCATCCCATAACTACTCTGAGAAAATACAATCTAATAAATGTGTGCTGTAAAACTTGAAATAACCAATTCAAAAAAATTGTCCATAGAGTTAGGTCATGTAAATTAACAGTCATTCTTGAATGGGATCTATTAAACCCATATCCAGCTCAGCAAGAACATTTCCATAGTTTCCTTAGATTTTGTGTATTTTGACTTTTAAAGATACAACAAYATTGAAGGGATATATCATAAAATAAAAGTAATAAATACACTTAGAAACATTATGTTATATCTGCTCTGCTTACAGCTTGCAAAATATCCAAGGAAGCTGAATAAGGAAAATACAGACTTTGGAAAAAAGAAATGATAATGAAACTACTAAAAACTTCTCTGGACTGGAAAAGGAAATTCAAAAAAACAAAAAAAAAACAAAAAAACAAAAAAAAAGAACAATCAAAGAGAAAGACCAATTAAAAAAAAGAAGATAAGAAAGAAAAAATAGGGAGAGAAATATGAAACTAACGTTGCTTACAGTCAAAATGTCATTCAGCATTCTTGCTTTCATTTCTAAAAAGTATCTGTATTAAACCCATTTTTATTAAAAGTGGGGTTTGCTGCCCAGCTTGCCTTTACCTTCTGAATACATATATATATATACAGCCATAAAATCAATTTTTGTCTCATGATCAGAATAATTCATTTCAAATCTTCATTTTTTTAAATSCAATACTTGCTTGGAGTTTCTATACAAGTTAGGAATATCAAGACCTTGAAGTTCACTGCAGGTTTTCACAGTGTTTCAAGAACGAATTCTTAGATATAATACTCAAATACCATGTACCTTTTATATCATACTTTCCAGAGTTTTGCTGATGAAAAACAAATACCCAATATATCTAGGAAACTTTTTTGAAAATTAAATGTGTAACATACCTGCATTTATACACATAGATAAGTATATACAGGTGATGTGTGTCCAAACACAAACTCATCTATGCTTTACACTTATGTGYGTGTGTGTGTGTATATATACATTTATATACACACATAATGTGTGTATGTATTTACCAAAGTCTTCAAAACTGGTTCAGCAATTAAATTGCAGGCTTTAAGCAAAGATTTGAGACTTGTATACAGTCTACATTACAACAGTCATAAAAACAAAGAAATTTGGTTTACTCAAATCTCAACAGTGTGAAAGAATACTAACATACATTCAATTCTAATGTATACCTCTGATATATAACTATATTTAATATCTACTGACTTCTCCAATCTWTACTAAGGGTATTGCTATCACCTAGAAATGCAAAAGTTACAACCAAAGTAAGCATTTCTTTGCAAAATATTTTGACTATGTTAGAACTGATGAGACTCTCCTGCATGCTGGGGGTAACTTCACAGTTTCTTATCAGTGTTTTGATTTACAGAAACTTTAAATCAGTGGTTTTAAGTTTAAGAGAAATCATAACAGTAAGTTTTAAAAAACTYCTTCAGTACACTGTTTTCATTAGTAAGTTAGAGCTGGTACAGAATGTGAAATGAAATACTATTGCAACCAATGTCAAAAGTTTACCACTTTGGACTTCATACACTAAATGCCATTCAAAAGTGTATTCCAGTGTGATACCTAATTGGTAGCCTTTTTCACACTTGCAATTTTCCTACTTTGTTGCCAAGCATCCACATATTAATAAGTAACACCATTTAATGAGAGAAAAAATCCAATGCAACACATTTAACTCACTGCCTTTATCCACTGTATCATAGTAAAAGTGAACTCTGATGCCAAAGGGAAGTTAGGCCTTTAAACTGCAACTCTAAATTGCAGCTAACACGCTGAAGCAAGGATGTCACAGTTACACATAATTACCATTTCTACAGGAGTCTGTTTCCTGTGGTGACAGCAGCATATTTAAAAGATAGCATTTTGAGTCTTTGATGTCACTTTTCTCATACAAAACTGTTTTTTCACCAAGAGCCCTATTCAGCAGTCCAGCCTTATCCAGTAAAGCACTTAAGGATAAGTCTAGACCCCATTTAACTTAGGTACATAATAAGAAATTTTTTTTCTGAAAAAGGATTGAACTCAAGTGATGTGTTTCAAATGCTTTGTCATATGGGAACCTAAAATAGGAGCCAAACTSCTAACTGCAGTACTAATACTCCTGACTACCTAGGAATTTTAGTCACAACARATTTTATCATGTTTTAGAGGTTTGTTTTTTAAATAATATTTCACTATCATCTTATCACATAGCACATGCTGTAAGCTTATTAGAAGCCAACAAAAAGTTTGAAAAAATATTAAGCTTAATCATATTTGAATCTTTAATACTTTACCAGTACTCCTCATGGCTTAAAGACCATAAGCTTTAAATACCACAAAAGCTTTTTTTTCACATACGAAATAAGAATGCTTAGAAAGGTATCTGCTTATAGAACACGTTGTAAAATGGAAATTCACAGAAGGAAAACCCTTCTTACGTCTCCCGCATTTCTCTCTCCATCTTTTGCTTTTTCTTATTCATAATCACTGTAATAAAAAATGTGTTTTCCTAGATAAATATTACTGAACAAAGAGTACAGTGTGACTTTCTCTGTTATACTACCAAATATCTTCCCATCAACATAGCTATAAATAGTGCCCTGATTATATAGCTGCTGAAACTGTCACCTGTTCCCCTTGTACAAAGTACCTCTGTGCTACTCAAACCCTGAAGAAACCCTTTTTTGCAACCCTGTCATTGAAGACACCCTTTAAAGAAATACTGTCTAATACCTCAGTGRTGTTTGTTAGGCTTTTTTTATTTGCATCCTCAATTCAACAGYCTGTGGCAATTTTAATATTTGTACACTAAGGGGAACGCACTGGGAAGGTTGTGCCATTGTGTCATTCCAACAGAAAACTGGGTGCAGTTTTTCCTGGGGGCCCTTCAGTGATATCCATGCCTAGGGTAGACCATAGTGGCTGTTGAAACACATGCAATGCACTGCCTCCTCTTCAGAAGCTCATTACATTTTCTCTCTTAGGATAATTTCTTACAGCTACAGCACAGAAATGAAAATTTACCATGTTTTTTTCCATTTCTCACTGGGCCTCAGACTTCCTATGYGGATCTTGAACAAATTGTTTTACTTAGTCTACCTCTGCTTTTCACATCTGAGAAGTAGAGATAAAAGCAAAAGGAGCACTTCAAGGCTTAATTCATTAAAATTGGCAAAGAACTTTCAGGTCAATGAATGGAGGCTGCAACAGATTAACATATTAAAAGTTTTAATAATTTATTTGTGATCTACTTCAACTGATGCAATATGCTTCTAGACTAGAAGCAACAGGAAAATTTAACACTGTGTCACTGGTATACATGTCCAGTTTTGCAGACCAGTAACTGTAAATGAAAGATATTGATGTGTTTCTTCTATTTAGGCTGTGTCCCAAGGTACTAACACACAGCTCAGGAATAACCTTCTTTCAACAGAAAGTTAAAATAAAGCTAGATGTAATATAAATACACACTYCATGTTTATACACATATACGCAGTACATATACAGAAAATATGTGCATTGAGATGCTATTCTGAAGGAAGAAAAACATTTTTCCTTTATTGTGTTACAAGGCCATAATTTCTCAAGCTCAGTGATAAATGCTGTAGAAATGCTCTGGAAAAAAATGCCTGTAATTAAAAAATATATGATTTTATGTAAGATCCTTTGTTTAATATATGTCTTCATATTAATGCACTGTGATTAAAAGAATATAAAACAGTTAGCAGAAGAAGAGAAGACATATTTTTATTTTTTAAAATAATAAAATCTCCTTTATTCCAATAGCATTTTTCCTCTGGATTTTTTCCTTTTAAAAATAAAAATTCCATTTTCCTGTCTGAATTCAAAATGATTGACTGGAGCACAATATTAAGTAATAAATAAAACAGTCCCAGTGGCTGAAAGACTCCTGAATAAAGAGAAAATTATTTTTGGATTTTCCTTCTGATCAGATATGAAATATTCTGAAACGCCACCTCTATAATTTGATAAAAAGCTTGATATCCCCAAATGAAAATAGGATTCAGCACTTTCATTTTTCTGTCTCTAAAGGAACCTCTAGGTAAACTGATTTTAAAAAAATGAAAATCTCAAGCATAAAGGTGGGAGTAATGAAGCAAGTTTAAATATGCGCTGACCTTTGAAATGAACTGCATTCCATGTTGTTTGGCCAAGAAGCTGGCTGTGTTGCTGTCTCCATCAATTTCCACAGCATAAAAGATGTGGGTTTTGGAGCTGCCCTGCTCTCTGGTGGATGTTGATAGGCATCGCCGCAAATACACCAGTGCTGATAGTAACAGCCATATGTTCATCGCTCTGAAATATTAAGAAGAAATCCACAAGGGATAGAAGTGTAAGCATCTTCTTTTGTTGCTGTTGTTCTCAGTGAGGATTTACCCAGAGGTGGCTGGATTTTATTTTCCTCTTATTTGGATAAAAACAAAATTAAGTCCTAGATTTTTTAAAATTTAGTTTCAATATTAAACTAAAAAGATAAAAGCAAAACAAAACATTATTTTGGAAATCTAAGAGGCTTATGCTGTTTGACAGTATCAAAAAGCAAAGTGATATTAGGCCATATGATTTTATTCACACAAATTCAAAAATTAAAACATAAACTACTTTGCAGCTTTATTTAYGTGACTATTTTCTTTTTCCACTTCTGTTTTATTATACAACTTTGACTAGTTTTAYCCAGTGGTTTGCCAATCTCAAGCTGTTCACTAGATCTGAAGGTCAAATGGCATTCTCTGAAAAATCTCAGTGTTCGATATCAAAATGGAAGATGACCACTTGAATGTATAGCAATTTTAGTAACAATGACTAATCTAAATATCTGAATACCTGGTCTAAGTCCTTTTGTAATATAGTCTATGAAATACCAGTTTAAAATAGTCTTGTGATATGATCATAAATTGCCTAGAAAAATGAATTACAGAAAAGATGACAAAGTAAAGATTATGCATATGAGAAATACTACAGGTATCTTAATTAGGCAATATTAATATCTGGTTGAAAGTTTATTCTGTACATGTTAACTCTTAGGCACTAGATCCTGGTTTTAAAAATATGGCAGTAGCAAATAACAAAATCATCCTGAGTAATATTCTGGTGTTGCATCTGTAATAAAACAACAAGAAGGATATCTTTTAAGTAGATGTGATATTAGGCGTAAATAGTGGTAGAGATCAAWTTTACTTTTCCACCTACATTCTCCTTTGTTTAGGTACCTGTTAAGAGCTGACAAAACATCAGAATTTAAAAATTAATTTTGAAATGTATGGGACAATATAGTTTTGCACGTTATGRGTGGCTATGTTCATTTACATTCTTGTAGTGTTTGCAGCACTTATAATTCAAACAGTCTTCTGAAACAGCAGTTAGGTATAAATTAAATTTGAATATGTATACTTCTGTCTTTCCTCAGCCATGTCTTTCAGTTGCATCCTTCTTGAAAGTCCAAGAATTAGGACAAACCAGCCAGTGACTGAATTCCACTCCACACTAAATAGTACCTCTTTTTAACATTAGGTGCAAATTAAGGTGCAACAGAAAAAACAGTTAATCTCAGATCTTGCAGTCCACAATAATATAAACCTATCATCTTTAATGAACACTGCCATGCTGAAAAAACATACTGAAGATATYTGCACAGTTAGATCCAAAAAACAGATCTTGAATGAGGTCCTACCAGCTAGATAATTCTGATAAGGTCGAGTAAAGACTATCATATGGAATCCCCACTAACTACAKTAGAGTATTTCTGGATGCTGATTATTATCAAAAGCACAGACAAAGCCTTACAAGGCATTTTTATAAGTGGACATAAGCAATCTAAATTTCTAAAGTCCCTCCTCAAATCTTAATTATGCAGTATGGGCACTAGCAATTTTCCACATGGTGTTTTTGGGGCTAAGGATTGAGATGGTGGGAACAGAAATTTATYTGTGTTGTCTAGCTAAGCAATCAGATTACAGCTCTATGAAATGAACTCCAGTAATCAGTGGAAAGGAAGCCATGAAGATCACGAAATATTAAGTTTCAGCTCCCACCTTTAAGAAGATGAAAGTTTCATCAAGTGTTGTCCAGGACAACGCACGAGGCTAAAGGGTTTTCAGCTTGGTATTTCTTCTGCTTATGCCAGTCTATGTTGTATGGGTTATTTAGTTAAATTGTGATTGAATAAGAACAAAACAAAACAAAAAAGACATTACTGCTCAACCTACTCTAAACATGATTCATGCTGGATTTCAACCAAAATCTTTTCCTACCAATTCTAATGCAGCCTAAAGCCATTTTGATCTCCACAGCCTGGTTAGGACATTTTAGTTGGTCTGTATTTAGAGTAAGTCAGAGACTGAGGAGGATGTAGAGGAATTGAGACTGCAGAGAGAATTAAGAAAAAAACCCAACAAATTGACGATGTATATCCACCTTGTACAATTCATACAGTACAAGACATTTCCATTACAAAAGACCAAAATCAGTCTACCTAGAACAACCTAGATCAGCAGAGCTTTCTTTTAGAAAAAGGAAAATACAAGCTCATTCTCCTGCAGACAGACATAAGGTAGAATGCCATATTTTTCAGGAAGGGACTGACACCAATGAGGTATTGGTAAAAGTGTTTTGGAGATATTTCTACCCTCTGAAACTATATTCCTCAACATTCTCTTTGCTTTTTTTCAAATCAAACTATTTTGCTAGTACTAAATYAGAGATCTGCAGAACTTACTCATTTTCTCAAGGTGAAAATTTTCATAAAAATACTAACTCAGTAGATTCTTGCTTTCCAAAAAAGTATAAAYCCATCCTAGAAAGTAGAGTTGGTAAACACACTCAAACAACTTCAAAGGTAAACTCAGCAATTCAAAGAATATTTCACAGGTACAAGTAACAATCTGACAACTTCAAACAGCACTGAAGCAAACTATAACAAATGTAGTTTCATCTACACCAATTATTTGCTCCCAAAAAGAAAGTGGGGGGGGACTACATTATTTTACCTTTAAAAGAATTCTGCCCACTTCCTTTGCAGAAATTTTTGGGTCTCAATCATAACCACAGAATCACTGCATATTCTGAGTAGGACAGGACATACAAAGATCAAGTCCAACTTCTAAATGAACGGCCCATATGGGGATTGAACTCACAATCTTGGCACTAACCAATTGAACTCATCTCAGAACTACATCAACAAGATATGAAAATTTACCCAAACTGGGACATAAAACAATAGGTTTTGAAAACTGTAATCACAAGGGCAGGAGAGACATGTAACTGTTGAAAACTGAAATCATGAACAATTCCACCTGCACAAAGTAATCACCATCCCAAGACTTTTCCTATATTTCTCCAAAAMCACACTTTTTTTGCTATATTCCAATCCATATTTTGGGAGAACAAAGAGATTGTCTTGACTGTATTCTCCAAAGGCAGTACTAACACAGGCTAAGTTGGAAAGAGAAGGATCTGTGTGTCAGTAGAATGAATGAAAGACCAGAAAGGGCAWAAGTAAAACTCCTGATTTATGTTAGAGGCCTTGGATTGACTGATTAGAATAGCTAGGACTGAGAAATAAGCACTAGAATATTGTGTGAAAGCAAAAGAGGGTACAGAACAATTACCATGCCAAAAACTTGGTGAGAGACTGAAATAAAAAAATTATTTGCATGGGTGGACTGAGTGGGATCTCAGCTGAGAAAAAGTCAGCTGGTTCAAGTGATTCGAAGCACAATTGGTTAAACAGATGGAAAAAATAAGTATCAGGAATGATAGTGAGTCTGGAAAAGTCCAGCATTGGATTACTTATCTGGGAAGGGACAGATCAGAGAAGGGAAGAGCTGAACAAATGCAGGAAATGTGCAATCAAGATTATTGAGGTAAAGAAACCTAGGGAAAAAGGAAAGGAGGAAGAACAACAAATGATAAGTTAAACTCAACCAGGCTGTACAGAACCAACCTGAAGACTCGATAACCTTCAGACTAGCTGCTCTTTACAGCCTGGAACCAAATCCTTAGTTCCCAATCTCATCATTCCACTGAAACTGGAAAGCACAATGGGACCACGTGTCTTAATTCCACCTGCTGGGTCGCAGGGATAGTTCAAGTTTTGTTCTTGGAAGGGCATGAGTTTGTTTCTTCAAAGAGCAACACTGTCTTCTTTGGAGGTAATGAATGCCASCCCTATTCCATGAGGAAATTAGCAAGTGCCAAAGGATGGAATTTCCACTCWAATCACCCTGTTAAGAGAACCACCAGCATTAATTAACCATACATAAAACACATCACTTAAAAAAAAAATTGTTAAGTCTGGCACTACAAAATGCCAAATTAAGACTACTTGTCTAAACTGTACATAGAGGGTAAGAGGTATTTTTAAAGGCTAGGAAGAAGGACAGTAGAAGTCCTGGAAGTAGTCAGGATTCATTCAGGGTTTATAACAATAAACTCGCCCATGGCTGATTTTATACAACATATTTTCTTCAGCATCTGCCTTTATTCAAGTYTCACAGTAAATATGATATATTCTAAAGTGGGCTCTTGAGGGCTAGTAAATAGTGACATCCATTATTAATGTTGTACAGGGTGAGAGATCCTGTACAGGTCAATGCTTCAACCTGCCTTAATCCTCTGTTCCTACAGCAATGGATTTTTAAGAAAATGCTTTGGTTTCACCAGCAAAGATTAAACTTTGCTTATATACACTGGAACACAATTTAATTTCACAAACCTATCAAGAAAGAAGTTTCATAATTTTAATAATTTCTACTAGAGGGAGTGCAAGGACGGATTTAAATTCTTTCTTTTGGTGCGACAAATATTGCAGTATTTTGCAACTGAAATTTCACAAAATGAATGAAAACATTAGAATTTTCCAACTGCACATATGCAAGAGCAGAATAGGTTTATTTTCAATAGCATGATATATTTAAGAGCAAAAAATATATATAAATTAAACAGAAAATATTTAAAAATCCATACAACTTGTGTTCCATTAGCAGAATCTAATTATAAAATAGAAAAATAATTTAAAAATCCAACTCCACTGTTATTTTGGGTCTAGGTTAGGAATATGAGATACTATCATATAATAAAAATGATACACAGTTTGTGAAATAAACACAAGGGTAGAGAGAGGACTGAGACTGGATTTTTAACACGTCTTTACTCAGTAGACCAGCTAGGACCAATGCTATGGCAGTAGATGCTGCCAGGAAGTTTCTATCATTAAGTGCTTTCTATCAGTAGTTTCTATCATTAAGTGCTTGTCACAACAAAGAGCATTTTGAAATAACACTGAATCTCTTCTACAGGGTCAGCAGATGAGCATCATGTTCAAAAATTACTAGTCTTGAGAGTGTTCTGGATTTGTTATAACAGAGATTTATGTTTAGATTTTTAAATATTATATAATAAACCCTGCAAGAAATTAGTAGCTTCCTGATGTAATTACAAAACACACACCTGTCTCYGAATTTTAATTTTGCTAGTTAGGCCCATACACACCAAAAAAGACAGTACTTGTGTATAGTCACATAAAGAAAAATAACCAGATGAAAATCCAAATTTCTTAAGGTGATTGAAGCTAAATATAGTTCAATCATATTTAATAGTAAAAACCAGTGAATATCACCAGATGTACTTGCAAAAATGTTGAAAAAACCAACAAAACGTAAAAAGAAAAAAAAGAAAAGAAAAAAGAAAAGAGAATAAAGAAAAAAAGGAAAAAAAAGGGAGAAAAAGGGGGAGGGTGTTAATTCAAAATTTGGGGTTCTTCTCCTATCATCCTCCATTGAGAAAAAAAAATATCCCCTTCAATTGTAATAAGATATTCTATAGATCTTGAAAAAACATTGCAAAACAGTTGAACCACATGCACCACTCTGTGAATTATGAACAGTTTTTTTTACAGGCTTTGTATCTTATGCTGACCAAGCCCAGTTTTGCTCCAGTTTATGAAACATGACAAGACCACAGATAAAGTTGATCTATGCTGCAGGCTATTTGTGTTGTCTACTCAGATGGTATGTCATAATGCCATGAGCCCGAATACTGTCCCCTCTTTGTTTTCTTTCATTTGTTTTAGTGGAGTTTTATAAAACCAGAGACAGGCACAAGATTCGAATTTATGGCATTTTTTCTCCCATCTAAAAATAAGCACTAAACCATGAGGGTGTATTCAGAAGAATCTCCTGTGATGTCTGAGACCTGCAGAGACAGCATATGCTATTTATTTTGGGGGTTTTTTCACTGAGAAATCTCTGATGTGAAGAGTATGTAATAATGCACACATCACTTTATTGCATTTTTTGAGTGATTTGTTTTTGTTTTAAAATTTATTGGTACTGGCCACCACCATTTACATTTAAAGGATTATCTAAAAAACTGTCAGCATTTCAGCATTTTCCAGCTTTATCAAATACTATTGACTGTATTAGAAACTGAATAGAGTTGAGTTACTGATGATACAGCTTGAAGTTTACCACCTTTTCAGAGGATGTCACAAAGCACCAAGAAATTAACAAATTCTGTAGAGTGTTTAATCTTGGAAACAGGGGCATTGGGGATCAAGTGCATTTTGTTTCTTTAGTTACTTCCATTTTTGTTGGAAAATAAGAAACAGGACAAACACATACCAATCCTCAGCCAATTCAGTCTCAAAATGCTTTATAAACCACACGCACAATAACACAAGAATAATAAATGRAAAATATTAAAAATACAAAAACATAGCTACCTAGGAGTTTGGACAGGTGAAATTGTTTATTAAAAGACTGAAATACAATAGAACTCTTGGGAAAAAACTGGGAGAGATTAGTTGTATGTAATCATCACGTTAATGTGCATTAAGTGGTATTACTCTAGCCGTGTGTTCTAACAGTACAAATATGTGCAGTTTATAATAAGTGTTGYTATCTTCTAGTAGACTAAATTTAATATTTGAGGGAAAAATGATAAGCTTTCAGGTATTCAAAACTTTCCTCCAGCCCAAAGTAGAAATACCAATCTTTCAAATTAAATAAAAGTTAAGAACAAGTGCTTTGTTTTTTAATTTAATCAAACCAATTCAACTTACTAAAAGATAATATAGGTCATAAATATGAGGCAGAGAAATATTGCAAAGGGAAAGACAATACATTTGTTTGGTCCTATGGGACACAGCGATGGAGAGGAAAAGAGTCACAAGTAATTTATTGTCTATGCAGCATGGAAAGGTTATCCTAGGGTGGCAAAAAATATAATGTGCCATAAAACCAATGTCTCTGTTGAGTCCATGGTTTTTAGTGCCCAGCAGAGTTATGAATTTTAGTTCCAGAATTATCTTTTGAAGGTATTTTGTATGTTTCCCTTGAGCAGCAGTGCTGAGAGGTTGAAGATGAAGTGGTTGTTCTGGATTAAAGCAAATGTGACAAAGCTATGCAAGCTGGAATTCAAAATCCTATAAGGTTTGTATAGCTATGCTACTTCAAGGTTCTGTTTAATTGCCAAAAGTGGGCACTCCCAGAGACAAAAGTGATGCAAAGCCCCTGCTTAAGTAATTTTCAACAGTTAAAATAGTGTGAAATAGCCTTAAGCAAGTCTTAAATGATAGCATAAAACTATTTAACTATGATGATGATATAACCAGTATAGAAAATGGAAAACTTATACTCAATATTGAGAACTTGTCCTCTGCTGTGACAAAATAGAGAGAAAACTCAGAAAAAGTCTTGAGACAATATTTTCCCTAGCATAAGTTTAATAAGCTTCTCAGCTTGTTTTAAAGGACTTTCAGAATACATATTAACCTGAGGGTCAGAAAAAATGAGGAATGGCTCAAAACCCTTTGTTTAGAAGTACATTTTTCCAGTGTATGCAGTACCATAACAATTGCAAACATTTTGAAACAATAGTTGAAGGCTCCAAGATTTCTTTACTGARGCACCACAAGCAGTGTTTGTACTCAGGAAGCATTCCAAGCTGAAGTTCTTCGAGGGATCTTTTAGGGTTTTTTAGAGAGTAAATTTCAGCTGCTAAACCGTATGTCAGACATGCTACACTGTAGAGGTTTAACCACTCACTGGGTGGTTATGCCACACTTAAAATTGCCCAAATTATGCTATCACTCCATGGATGATATAATAGAWAAATTAAGTGTTCTAAATTACATAGGCTGTCACACTCACTTATGTGTGCTTCTTTTCTAGTCAGTAATAAGGTTGGAAAAATTCCTATGGAAAGATACAGATATCTGAGGATACCAAAGAGGAGAAATAACAGATCCTCAACTACACTACTTCAAGAAATGAGAAGAAGAAACAAAATTGAAAAAGGTGGGGGCATAAAAATTAATGTTACACATTTAATATATAGAAAATAAATTCGACGGTTTTAAAATAAATATGAAAATAAAACAGAATAAAGAGGAGGCATAGTGGTACTGTACAAGCGCATTATATTAACAGTGGGAAGATGCTTAAATGACTGAGTCAAATGCTTCAAAAGTTTCTAAGGACTTAGAATGAAACTTCCCAAGACAATTAACCWTCATAACCAAAAAATATATTTTCATGAAGACCAGCAGTCTAAATACCCAGCCAAAGATGAACAGCTTAAGCACTTAGAATAAAACCCTTTTGCTACTAGACCAACAAACCTCTACCTGGCCCTCCAAACAGTGYGAGCTAATCCAAGCCTCTTTCAAGGTATTGTCTTTAATGTCAACTGTCACAGACATCTTTCATGAGAAATCCTTTCTTAGGATTTCTGAGAGCTGCAGTTCCAGCGACAAATGTAAACAATGGTTATCTGCTGCTGTGGAATGTAACAGGTGCATCTGTGATTAGTCCATCCTAAGTGTTTATAGYTGATAGCCAATGAAGGACTGAGTTCTCTGAGGCAGAGCTCTGTTGTTGTGCATTCTATTCTATTCTATTCTTAGCTTAGCAGCCTCTGGGAGAAACCTTCTCTCCTTTTCCTTTTCTCTTTCTAATATAATATAATATATACATATAATAAGATAATAAATCAAGCCTTCTGATAGAGTCAAAGCTCTCGTCTCTCTCTCATCCTCGAAACCCTCCTGAACACTACCACAGTCAACCATGCTTAATGTCAACCTATGTGTAGAATAGGTTTTCCTTTCTGCAAAGTCAACAGGTTTTTKGTCTCCTTTATAGTAAGACTCAATCAACACAGCATCACCTATTAACTTGGTAAAAGCTGCAAATTACTAGGTTTGGATTTTTTCCCCCTTAAAGTGATTCAGAAATACCTCTTCCACGTTAATGCTCATGGTATTATGGTACATGGAGCAACAAAATATTTCTACATTTGAATTTTGGGCATTCATTGTCACTGCCAAGACACTTGCTGGCATGAAATTTTATCAAAAGATAAAATTCACCTACAAATTTTCTGCCTTTCTGTGAAAAACAACAGATACTTAAAGCAACAGCAAAACAGAAATTCAGGATGACTCATGCAAAAATATATTCTCCCAGAGTCACTGAACAAAAACTGTGGAGCAGTTCTTAAAACATCTATTTCTCTTATTTTATTCAACCATCAAGGTTACAAGAATCAGTCATTCCACACAGGTTTGTGTATATGCCCCATCCACAGAAACACTGAAGGCCAGGTTGGTCATGGCTTCGAGCAATCTAGTCCAATTGAAGATGTACCTGCTCATCGCAGATGGGTTGGACAGGATGACCATAAATAGTTCTTTACAATCCAAAATACTGTATGATTTTGTGGCTCACAGAAAACAGAAACTGTGTGATATTGTAAAAACTGTGTTAAACTTCATAATCTATCAAGAGGCCTTTGCAGCATGCARAAAGAATCAATTGTCATTTTGAGAACTTTTGAACATATGTAAATCAGAAAGGATTTGTTGTTAGTTAAAAAAARGAAAGAAAAAGAATAAAATGTGATATAATAAAAAAATCAAATATGAATAACAAAACATGATGAAAACTCATTCTTCTTTCTACACAGAATGGATGGAGGAAAAGTTTTGTTAAAGAAATGAAACATTTCTTTTTTTTTAAATTATTGTATAACAGAGTTAGTAGCTCAGAGTGTTAGGTAGTCTGATTCCCAATATCAAATGGTTTGCCAAGCTTTTCTCCCCATAACAGATTTACCATTATTATGAAGACAAGGGTTTAAGATTACCAATGATGAAAATTATCTGATATGCAAATATTTAGCACCTATTCAATTTATTGAAACAATGTAATCTTTACTATCATTACTAAGAAAATTTCAACCAGATGAATATTCCTTTCTTGTAACAATAAAAAAAAAGGAAAAATAACTTTCATTTTCTTCAATGGATTAATTACTACAGATCATTCCCCTGAGAAATATTCCACACAATCACAAAGGATACCAAAATCTGAATCTTGCCTAAGAGTCAAGAAGAGTTGGAAGGGCTTCAGAATCAGCTTTGGCTCAACAGTGATTTCTGCAGCCAATTAAACAGTGGAATTGATGGACTCTGAGAATGCCATATGCTGCCCTCTGCTGAAAAGATGATCATTATGACTTGAGGTCTTATAGCTGGAAGGTCTGACAGACRGGAAAAATAAGTGGAGGATCCTCTGATTTCAGGGATGTGGATAATTCCTTTAGGAAGAAAGGAAGATTAAATGCTCACCTGGGCAAAGAAAAATTTCACAGAACATATGGTGTATATATATATATATAAATTATCCTGACAAGAACACGAAGTCAGCAAATTGGTTATTAGAAATATAACTATTGAGAATTACATTGATTATATTCATAAAAGTCCTTAAAATGGCTACCTGTCAAGCCATTTAGATCTAACATGTGACATACTTTAAAGACATTATAATGTAATGAGGAGAGTCTTTCTGAGTGTTTTTTTTTACCCTGTTCCCTCTGTGGTTTCTAATTGGTGCATACATATTTCAAAGTTACTGTGAGAAATTTAGCAACTATACCTTAGATGTTAGATTAATAATAAAATATTTACACTCTAAAACATTTAATTTCCACAGACTCTTACATGTTAAAGTGGGTGGGAGGGAAAAGAGAACACAAAAAGGAGAACTGGGCACTAATGTAATGCGTACAGTATCATTTGCTGCATTACCAAAAATATTTAAAGAGGATTTTACTACATGACAAGCAGGGAAGAATTGTTAATGGATCATCAGCAGCCATGTTTGGAATACTGTTGTGTTTGATCATCTGTAGTGATACAGATTTAGTCAGACAMAATATTTATATAATTATATGCTCCAGCACCTGGAACATCTCTTTCTCCTCCTCCTTGATGTAGCCTCTACTGTTTCTCTCACTGTTTCAGTTTTTTCTCCCTCCTCCTCTTTCTGTTTGGTATTTTCTGCCCTTTCTTAAATATGTTTGTGCATTTGGGGAGTTGCCAAACACAAGTTGTGTTGGTTTTGCACGGCCTGGTTCTTGGTAGTGGGTGGGGGGGCACAGAAGGGGCTTCTGTGAGAAGCTGCTGAAAGCTTCCACCATGTCTGGCAGAGCCAATCCCTCATGGCTCTGAAGATGGACATGCTGCTGGCCAAGGCTGGGCCAGTTGGAGATGGTCGTCATGCCTCTGTGATAACACATTTAAGAAATCAAAACAAAGTTTGGGCCCCAGTTTTAAGTCCAGCCTGAGTAGGAATGCGAATTTGTGAGAGGAGAGCAACATGCAGCCACCAAGGTCAGTGGAGAAGGAGGGGCAGGAGGTGCTCCAGGTGCCAGAGCTGAGACTCCCCTGCAGGCTGTGGTGAGACCATGGTGAGGCAGCTGTGCCCCTGCAGCCCTTGAGGATCCACAGGGGATGCAGAGATCCACCCACAGCCCATGGGGGAGGTGCTCATGCCAGAATGGGTGAATGCCTAGATGAGGCTGTGATCCAGTGGGAGACCCATGGAGAGAGAGGAAGGCCCTGCTCCCAGGCTGGAGCAACCTATTCTTGAAAGACTGCATCCTGTGGAAGAGTGACCCACACTGCAGGAGTTTGAGGGGTACTGCTGTTCATGGACTGGACTTCTGTTGCAGCAGTTTTGGGAGGGCTGTTCCTTGTGAGATTGGAGCCATGCTGGAGAAGTTCACAGAGAACTGTCTCCTGTGGGAGGGACCCCGTGGTGCAGCAGAGGAAGGACTCCTCTCTCTGAGCAGCATGAGAAATCACAGGTGATACACTGACCAAAACCCCCACTCCCTGTCTTCCTGCACTATCAGTGGGAAGGAGGGAGGAGCTGGGGAGGAAAACGTGTTTTCAAGGGCTTATTTTACTTCTCATTATCCTCCTCTGATTTTGTTAGTAATAAATTTACTTAATATCTCTAAGCTGAGTCTGTTTTGCCCTGGGAGTATTTTCTCCTCGTCCGTATCCCAGCTCATGAACCCTTCATTAAATTTTCTCTCCTCTGCCCAGCTGTAGCAGGGGAGAGTGAGAGAGCAGCTTTCATGGGTGCCTGGCTTTCGGCCAGTGTCAAACCATGACACTTGTCTGGATTGCTGAGCTTTGGCCAGCTCTGGGTCCTTTGGAGGGCTGTGTAGGAATACTTTGGCAGTGCTTACTGTAAAAATTGTAGCATCTTCCTGGAACTCGTATTGCAACCCGTGCTGCTAAACATATTCATAAATTATGTGAAAGCTGGAAGTTTATAGAGTTTACTCACTTTAGATGGTAAAATAATGGTTGTTTCAATATCACTATATTGTCTGGCTATGGCAATTAAGAAACAGACAAAAATTCAATATAAACAGATATAAATGCACAGACCAAATGAAAAGAAATCCTGGCTTTACATACACAGTGATAGACTCTGAAGTATATACTCTTAAACAGCAAGACCTTTGGAGTTAGATCACTCTCTGGAAATATCAGGAATATGCTTAATAGTAGTTAAAAAAAGCAAAGAGAAAAAATATTATGATTACTATTATTGCCACAGAATACATAAAAAGGACAGCTCCATCTAAATAAGGTGCATAACTCTGGTGGTCCTTCTTACCACAAAAATAATGAAATATAATTGGATAAGGTACAGAAAAGGAAAAAGAATGGATCAAAGTTGACACAATTTCTGTACAAAGAATGACCAGAATTCTTTAGCCTAGAAAAGAAATAGGGACATACCAAAGACCTTACATTAAAACTGTCATTAAGAACATGAAAGAAAAGCATTTTTTACTGTCCCTCCCCATAGAAGCAGTAGTAAAAAATAAGGGAAAATAGCTAACAGAAGATTCAAAACAAACAGAAGAAGATAATCCTTCAAACACATCCATAGAACCAGGGATGTTAAATTTCACTCAAACACTATCAAATTATTCATGGGGAAACAAAATTCTACCAAGGGCTATGAAAATTAAAAATCTCTAAGAAAAATATCTTCCTAATTCAGGAGATCTCTAAGCTCTGATTCCCAGACCAAGGTCTATACAACTTAGATTAAAAATGTACATTTGAAATAGAGAACTTTGACTCAGTGGCTCAAACACAGATATTTCAGACACCTAGGGTACCTGACACCTGGGGCTAGAAGACATGAGACTAGAGGAAATGATTCCTTCTGGAGTGACAGCTGGAGGCTAGCTAAAATATGGTAGGGCATTTCGAACAGCACTAGACACTTCTATTTTGATTATTAAATCCTGCCTTAAATGTTGAAAGAAGTAGCTCAGGTTTACAGAGTCTGAAATGTCAGTTAAACACATTTCCATTGATAAGAGTTTGGTAGCCAGTAAACAAACACACCTTGTATGTCAAAGCATGCTGTTGGTGCCCTTGTCACTCAAAGAACCTCCAATAATTAATGTTTATTGTCYAAGCCCTGCTTATCAGCAAATTATAGCAGCTGATTTTTTTGTAACAATTGCATCCAAACTACATCCATTTGCACTGTGTAGCACTATACTTATTTTTTAAAGTCCTCTTAGCATTCAATACTTTTCCAAACTCTTCCAAATGTTTATCACAGATAAACATTTCAACTTCAGCTGCCACAGTTACCTTGATAAATTAATACAATGCTATTGGGATTACACATCATACATTAAACACAGACTTATAGCACCAATCCAGAGGTAATTCTGCCTCCCTGTACCTTTGACTAACAACACTATGGTACTTCATGAACAACCACTATTCCTTCCCAGAATACTCAGGTTCAATTGATGCTCAGGAATCTGCTCTGATAGAAAACCATGATTTTAAGTAGAATTTTTATTTCATTTGCTGCAGCACCTGGAAATTGTGTAATAAACAACTGCACAATTGAAAAGAAGGTATCATGATCAAAACAAGTGATAGCTTCCCTGGAAAACTTGGATTGTGTTCCCCTGCCGCATACCTCAATAACATTGATAAGGCACTTAAATGGAGCCTTTCTGAGGCATCATTAATTGTGCCCACACATATCCCATTCCAACCTATTCCTTAAATATCTTTTGCAAAAATGCTGATAACATAGTTGTAAATGTAATCCAGAGGAGTTCTGCTTTCAACATACAGAAGTTAATATACAGCATATAACATTAAGTACTCTGAAAAATTAGGTTATATGGTTTATTTTTTTTTTTTTCAATTTGTATATCCTGGATTATTTCATATGGATAGAACCACTTTCTTTCCTCTCTCATTTCACTAGAAGATTATAGAAATAAAATAATTAAGATTATGAAGACTCAGACATTGAGCAGCATGAAAATGCAGTAATTCTGACTTCAGAGCAAAAATGAGCAACACAGAAGGCTGAAGGTTACATGTCAAACAACAGGCCAACAAAGCTGAAATACAGTTGTAACTGAGACCTGTATTTAATATCCACATATTTAATCTCAATTGCACAGATTGCAGTCAGGGAGTGAGCACTGGAATTCACTTAACTGTCAGGATGCAAGGAGTTCAAGAGTGTCTGGTCATGGAAAAAGTAGTGGATCGACATGAAAAGGAGTCTGGAAAGAGCATTCTTTCCAGATGTTTCTTTCCAAAGAACGAGGAGAAGCCTAAGCATTGCTGGGCAAAAACTGGAAAAAAGAAGCCACAAGGAGAAAAGAGATAAACACTCATATTTTAATACCTGTACTATAGCGGAAAGCCACATGGAGAGTAGGGAAGAAAATTTGCTAAGATGCTAGCAAATGTGAGACTRAACATGGCTATGAATGAGACTGAAAAATGGGAGAAGTATTTGGAGTAAGAACTAGAGTGGCTACATAGGAAATGTGGAACTGCGTACGCAAAGCAGAAAGGAGATTTGACGAAGACAGTAGATACAGGCAAATTACACTTCTCATCTCTCGGTTTCAGCTTCTCAGCTTAAAGCTACCTTCTAAAAAGTAAATTACTTTCTACTTTATCCTCCAGTTTCCATTCAGTTTCTCTCTCAATCTTTTAAGACTCAGCAGACGTGTTGTTTTCAACCTCAAGCCGATCCAAGCACCAGCAGCCAGGCCAGGGCTCAAAGGGGCCCGGCTGAAAAGAATTGCATTGCAAATCACAGATCTGATGCCTCATTGCTATTCTGACTCAGAACTGCTCTAAGAAGGAAAATTTATTCTGAGGTAGAACTGGTTCAGTAAGAATGGCCCAGGTACAAACTGATGAGACAACAGCATATCTGGGGTAGGAGATGCAAAGAGGAGAAGTATATTCAGCTGCCATCTCTTACAATTACAAACTATGAAAGTATAGAACATGCTTAGTGATTATGATAGAGAATTAGAAATTAAGTTTCAGGCAGTCCCTCCTGACTATACATACACTGAGCACACAAACTGTAGTTTTTCAAAAGGCAATAAATCTTGAAGGAAAGGAACGGGGAAGAAAAAACCAAGTGTGGAAGGTTTGGGTAGAGACTTCTGCAACCAGTAAACCAAGCCATACTCCTGATGTAGCATCTAGTCCCATGTCAAAGCACAGGAGCCACAAAATATTTAAATTAAAAATAGTWTTTTTTTTTCCTTTTTTCCCCCCCTTCTTTTTAAAAAGTTTCTTTTTATTCAATGACTGGGCCATTTTGCTCTAATGACCGTAACAAACTAGCTAAGGCAGACATCAGCATGAAAATTTTTGCATCAAATTTTTAAACTTATGCAAGTTTCAAATAAATGAAAATGGACCTGTAATACTACTGATCCTATATCCATATCTGTTACACTCTTCCTTCGGAAATACTGTTCCTTTGCAAAGACCAAACTATTTGTAATGATTCTATCTTTTAGAAAGAAAATGTTTTAGAAACATTTTACCACATGATACATAATAACTTTGTCCTTAATGCAATCCATTTTTTAATTTCACTTCAATGCCTGTCTGTAATATTGGCATAAGCTACAATGAAGATCCCAGAGATGGCATATTTGCACTCCAAAATAAGTTTAAAAGTAATTTAATCATATTCTAGAAATTCTTCACAGTCTACCTTTTGAAAAATTCTTAAACATTCATTATTCACCAGGAGAAAGAGCACAAAATTAAGATTATTTTTTTCAAGAAATAAGGAATTTTGTTTTTTAAAATGGTAATTAGCAAAACTTGCTTGGAAAAAATTTGCATCATTATTGTCTTGGTGGTCAAGAGGTGCCATTGGGAGGTCAAAGTGATTCTTTGCTCCAGTTAAGAAATAAAAGAAGATACTCTGAAGTACACTAATGAACTCATGCCGCTACTCAGCTTTACATGAAATACTTACACATTCATTCTGGCAGACAGAAAAAATTATTTTCTTTCTATGTAGTAAAAGTATTCTTAGGGAGAGGAGGAAAAGAAAATTTGTCATTCCTGACGCAAAGGAAGAAAGCGCACTAAGGTCTCCCACATCTGAGCTTAAGGTTCTAGCATGTGACTTGTCACACAAAATTGATAGAGAAACACAACTATCATTAACATCATCAGTCCACTCCTTACCCTTCTTTTTAATTGTTTCTACTTTTTCTGAAGGTTTTTATTTGGAGAAGTCCATCCCAAACTGTGATTTGCTTTAAGTAAAAAAAGCAGAGACCTAGACTGCATTTAAGTAAACAAAAAAATGCAGTAGGTCTCTGATTTTTTAAAATAAAGATTCGCCCAGAACTGGTAGCCTAAAAAAGACTTAGCATCAAGGAAGAATGAAACAACGTATGATTTAGTGTCACTAGAGGTGACAACAGAGCTGTAAACTACAAACACCTAAAAGCTTACAATACAAGCTGTCAAGCAAAGAACTCCCTGCAGGTTTAGACCATCTGGATAGCTCCAAACTTTTCTTAATCTCAGTTAAAAAAGAACACGAACATGGATGTATTAACAGTGGAATCTCAAACAGGAATGGAGACACTGTTTAGCATCAGCTACTTAGGTATTCAAGTATTCAAGTAACATATCCAATTTCTGCATCCCCCAGTCAAAATCACATCAGTAAGTAGCCAAGTATTCACAATATAACCATCAAAGTTCTCAAAAACATAACCTAAAGTGAGAGAATCGAGAAATTTCACCTTCTTAGTATAATGGATAGCTATAATACAGTCTATAAATATATACACAGGAAGACAAAATTCATTTCAATCTCACAGACGGAAACATAACAAGACCCAGGGGCTATGAACTGAAGACAGATAAACTTAGAGTTAACATCTTAATTACCAATGATGAGTACCTCATTGAAAATTGTGACAGTCACTCCCATCCTTGAAGTATGCTTTTTAAAAAGAAAGGTAGAGAGGTTTTTTATCTTTAGAGAGATATGACCTAGTTCAAATGGGAAGAAACTAAGACAGCCATGAGGTCTCTGTTGTACAGTATGCCAGGCTAGATGATCACAGTACTCCCTTCTGGCTTTTTAATCCATGAAACTGTGTACATTTCCATTTCAATGAAACTGCATCTTTCAATGAGCATTTTTTAAAGGAACAGCTTTCCAGTGAGCTCTAGTTATGCCTTGAAGGCATAGCACTCTTTTGGTGGAGGCTTGTGAAAAACTTCTGGATAGCACAATATGGTGTTACTCTGAATGGAGGAAGCATTCAGTCCTTTCTGAGGCAGAGCTGGGACCAAGTACAGAATACAGTAGAAACTGCTTTGTTTAACATATTAATTTGAAAATTAACTCTTTGCAGTATCACACTGAATCAGTTTAAGCCCTCAGTTCCACCATCATTTTATGACTTCCACAATCACTTGGCATAACCTAATTTTTTGGTTGTGTTTACCAGATACTTTCTCTTGAATCACCATAGAATGGGGGCGTCTAATGTCAAAGTTCTACTGGAATACATTTGGATCGGGACTTCTGATTTCATTTCTTCCAAACTGAATTCTATTTTTATGCATCAAACTACACAGAAACCTGAACCAGAAAAGACAAATGGATAACATTGGGCAGTTCACACAGAATATTTTTTACTGCACCAAGAAAATCACTAGGGCAGAGAGAGCATTCAGAGACCCTCTGGTTATGGCAATCTAACCAGTTCATTATTTTCTATTTGAGTTAAATCATCACTTTATAATATTAGATAATAAAAGATTTTTTTTAATCCACCTCACTATAGGATTTTGGAGTTCTGAAGTCACTTATTTTGACAGTTAATAATAAATTTAAACTAATCTGTTTTCAGTACAGGGCCAGAATGTTACTTATTCATATCTATTTCATTTTCTTACAGCAGTTTCCATTTCATTAATATGTTCTTGTGATTTTTATTATCTCATTTCAGATGTGTAAGGAATCAAAAAAAAAATAAAAAAATATGAAGATAATTCTGACTGCTGACACACAGAAGTAAAACTATAGATCCTTTACATTACATTAATTTATTTCTGCAGGTAATATAACAAAGTGCAGAAACCTTCAAGTTCAATGACATAATAACAGCTTAAATGCAGTTACCCAATAAACACTGTGTATAGACTTAAAACGCAAGCATATCTTTAAGGTAAAAAAGAATAATCAGAATAGTTTACTACCTTCTGAAAAGATCTCATTATTTTGTTAGTCAATCTCTGACTGCAATTTATATGTGTGCATGCACTATAATCACATTTAACCTTGAGAAAATCCTGCATCTGCTATATGCTTCCAGCAGGGAGTACTTGCACCAGTAAGTCTGAAAACCAGATCCAACTTTATACTTCCTGTGATGCCAACAACAACTCATGTAATTATTTGTCTGCTTTTAGATTAGTGTTTGTGAATAAGTTCTTATGCCAGCTATTAGTCTTTATCTTTTTCTTAATATTTTTCTTCATCATATCTGTAGAGGTCACTGTGATAGAAAGGGCAAATCATATAGAAAATATCTGTAGTCGTGAATAAAGAGTTTGAAAATAACACTGTTTCTTTTTCACTGTTTCATCCACAATGTTACCTATCACGGCCTGACCTCAACTGTGTAACAATACCTGATGAGAGCATAAGAATAGCAACAAACCACATGTTTCTCCATAATTGCTGTTTGTCAGCCATTTCTTCAGCATTACAACGTTCCAGACAACTCAAGGTCAACTATATCTTATGCTAAGGAAAAACACCCTTCCTATCAAAAGAAACGGGTCACCAACCAAATGCTTTGCCAGCTTCCAGATGAGTGCTTGATTCTGGCTCWGTTTTGCACCCACAACTAAGGAAAGCAAAGCCATTGAGTAAATTCTGCCAGTATAAAATGGCAATCAAAGCAACTGAAAATATTGCCAATACTGTTTTTTCCCCCTTTATACTCAACTCTGTGTTTTTGCAGCATTTAAATTCAGAGAATTAAACTAGTGCCCTGAATGACCTTCTGTACAGATTTGGCCTTTAAAAAGTTCTAGAGGGTGTTGATATGAAGACAATTCTCCAACAGCTTCTAGTGTATATTAAAAAGTATAAAATTACATATCACCAATTTTCCACCTTCAATCCTACTAAATTTACCATTGAAACTGATAAGAAATATTAACCTAAAAATAAATTAAATAATATGGTGTTACAGGTTTGATTAAGACCCATACAAAAGGATTGAAGAATTTAGCCAAGTATTGTCTCAGAAGAATTGCATGCAAAAGAAACCGAAATATGATGAAATCAATTTAGAGAGAGCTTTGCAAGGAAAGTAGCCATATAGTACCAATTATGAAAATAATGTATCTTGGAGATGTAAATAGGAATCACTGTTTGCCATTTTTGCCAAGTGCTAGATAAAACTGTATGAAAGGAAGTATTCTATAGTTTGATTTCTCTTACACTAAAAGGATTATATTTTATTCATTCTCCATAACTAGACATTTCTAACAACAAAAACAATAGGTCTCAATTTTTTGTAGGAAAATGAAAATAAACTCATGAGAAAGCTATCGGCTCAGGTTAGAAAGCATAAAAGAATATTGCTTTATTCAAAGATGCAAATGCCATTCTAAAAAACTTTAGATTCTTTTTCATTAGAAAATTACTTTCAAATTTAATACTGGACTATTCATCCTTTCTGTGGAGCACTAAAGGACAAGATTAATGTATTCCAATCTTTTGATGGAAGATTTTTAAAGAAATATTTAGAAGGGTCTAATGCCATGAAGCATTTGGCAAGAACATTGGTTGACCTTATGCACCAATTGTTTCATGTCTTTTGGCACTGAAACTGTTTTTTCTTCAGCTCCACAACATGACCCCTGYTTCACTGCCAAAGCAGACCTTGACATTAAGAAAAGAAATTCTGTGGCAGCAGATTTTAGGGCATCAAAAATGGCAGATTCAACATTAGCAGTCTCCTGAGAACATTGCAGTATGCTGATGGAATTTCCCCCCCAAAATTGTTCAATATCAACCCACGGTTGCTCATAAAATTTGTGCCATCTACTTTTCTGTTGCAATGACATTCAGATTGATAAATTCTAAAACTTGCAAAAGGGTATCTGGGTTTTTTCCTAGCTAAAGAACTATTGGTAACAAAGATGCATGTCTCAACAGGCAGACATCAACTAATGAAGCTTGACACCATGCTGAACACACTATTATAAGTAACCCATGAAGCTTTACAGAGATTAAGTGATAAGAGCTACAAGCTCTGCTCAGTCCAAGTTCCAGGTTTAGAATTATGATGTGCATTAACCAAATTTGTTTGGACTCCATACAACAGGGTTTAAGTCTTGTCATTATAATAACTCAGTGTATAATTAAATACTAGATTAACTCTTTGCTCAGTCCCTTCCACATATTAAAAAATAAATAAAGGACATTCTGATGACAGAAAATCTAGGTATAAAGGTATCATTATAATTAAATCATGTAGCACAATAAATTTGTAACATATAAAACATGTTTCTTGAACCTGCCTGTTGTTTCAGTTATTGTAAAGTGACAGTCAACCAACAGAATCCCAATGTTTAGAGCTATTTGGCTGATAATGTAACCACTGAAGGTCTCAGTGCTATGTGTAAGTGAATACATAACACAGACTAGGAAAGATCTAAAAGATGACAACACAAACCAAAGAGAAAAAATATTTAGGATTTAGAGACAACAAAGACTAAAACAACATTACCTCTAAAATTTCTTGCTTGTACTAAATTTAATGATTTGAAGTTTTGTATATCTACACAGTACACAGGGAAATATATGCTTAYAACTCTACATATTTTGATTTTATCTCATTTTCCTGACACTCTTCTGTTTGGGTCTTAAGCTCACTGTGAACACATGCTTAATTTTAATGTGTGTGTAGCTCCAATGAAGTCATAATGAGGTGTTTGGTATATGGGTGTCTTTAATATGCAGCCTCTCTAAAGGAATCATCATTTCATATYTTCATATAAACATGTCCTAGAGTAAAGTAGTGATTTAGTGTGGGACATTGATGCAATTATAAGCTTAAYTCAATAGCTTAACAAACTAAACTAAACAAGAGTAAAGTATGTTTACATTGTAWAATACTATTAATCAGGAATAAAAATACAATATCTTCTCTAAAGGACAATTATTAGGTTTTTAGAACTCTTTCTAAAGCAGAAAAAATATTATCCAAGACATTTATTTGTTAGATTTCTGTTGAAATTACATTAGAAAATTCCSTCAGAAACACTTAATGTAATGCAGATATTCCAGAATAAGAAGAGGTACTTGCTCAGCAGGGTGCTGATACTGTGAAGGGAATAAAGATTTCTTTACATTATCTTTTCCAGCATTCTTTAGAAGCACATAATATAACTACCTGGCAGCATACATACTCTATTCAATATTTTGAATGGGAAGAATAGAAAAGTTACGCAACTCCAAGTGTGATCAAGTCATGTGATGCAGGGGGGGTGTATTGCACTGGTAAGTGATAATAAGTCCTTTCTGCTAAAATTTCCTTTTGAATTCATAGCACAGTAAGGATGTTCTAGGATTTTTCCCTTGTCTTCCCCTTCACAATTACAGCAGAAATCACAGCACACCTTAAAGTATAGAATTAGATCTTTCATCTTCGAATGTTTCGCCTTTACAGATTTATTCTACAGCTAGGCTGAGGCCATATGAGAAACATGTAAATCATCACAAAAAACATCTTGGTGCTCTTATTGTCTTCTATGTCAGCTAGGCACCAGCAAAGAAGTCAACAATGAATTAAGTACTCATGCTTTTATTCATGACTACAAGCTATACRGACTTATAGCAATGATAAAATCATCTTGATTTTATGGAAAATATGCATTGGAACTAAACTGCACACTTAATTTTTTCTGAAGTAAATCTGACCAGAAGTATGAAGCAGACTTATTGCTTCTACAGGAATCTTTTCAAAGTAGATGTGAAGAACATAATTCTCCTCTCAGCAATGCTTAGCTAAGATGTTAAGTAAAGAACGAACACACCTTGGAATGTATTGCATCAAAYTTTCGGTATGCATGACCTGGAGCTTTTTCTCTGCTTATTTCCTCCAAAGGAAACCATTAGGAGACATTTCTTCTATAAGCTAAGACAGCATTACTTCACTGGAAAACACAAGTTACAATGCCCTTCATTGCCAGTGTTTGTTACCCAAGATCATTAGGAATATACAGTCATTAATAGTGAGTTTAATGGAACATGTATTAATTTTAGCTGAATTTACAGGATCACAGAATGTCTGAGGTTGAAATGGGCTTCTGRAGGTCATCTGGTCCAACTCCCCAGCTTAAGCAGGGCCATCTATTCTTCTACTGCAGTCATGCAACCATCCCATATCTCAATGATCCCAACAAGATAATGTCCCTGCAACTGCAAATAAATCTCTAATTTTCCTCATATTTATTCTCCACACTAGTGTACAGACCATCATAGAGATATGCCAGTATGCTGATTTCTCAGAAAGAGTCTGGGTTGTTTTTTTTTTCAATAATGCCACTTTTCCATAAGGCACTTCCTTGTTTACACACAAATGCTTGAAATGTCCCCACTTCAGCCTTTTTTTGTTTATTTTGTGCTCCCTTTCCTTCACATCACCCCAAATTTTTGCTGTTAACCCTGACCATCAGTCTCTCACAGGAATGGTGGTAACTCTTGTGCTTGTTGACATGGGTATTTGAATGGCCTAATTATCAGGTCAGACATTCTGCTGGCAAAGACACCATTGGTCTGCTTATGGGGGTGGATTCCMACTTCTTCCAAGTAGATGTTGATTCTCAAGCAGGGTCCTTTGGTCATAGAAACCCAATCTCAGTTGCCACCAGCAGCTCTACTGCAGCTCAACCAAACCCTGATGTGCAGTATCCTTGCAGCCCTCCCTTTCCTTGCAAGATTGAGAACAAGAGCTGGGCCCCTACATTGCTGAAYATATCCTCCAGAGCTCTGCAGTCACTTTTGATACTCCCCAGGTTGCCACCAGCAGTATCACTACCCACACATAAGAACAACAGCCACAGGTCTGGACAAGCTTTGGCAGCACAGCCCAGGATCCAGATCTCAGGCAAGCAGAAAATTTCTCAGGATGACAGGTTGGGTTGGCAAACAGTTGKCTTTGGTCCCCACTGCATGGAAGTTCCTAATTCTACCTATCCCCATTTCCTCCTATCAGCCTTTCATAGCTCAGGGTCAGCTGGCCCAGAAACTTTGCTGGAAAGCACACCTGGATCCTCCTCAGCTTTGAGGAATCTCTTTTTACTCCTGYCAAAGCCTGTTTTCTGTTGCTGGGTATCCAGTGTGCAACCACATTGTTAACTCCAGAACAAGCAGTTCCAACTTTCCAGACACTGATTAGTTAATCTCCTACAGAAGGCACAAATCCCTGCATTTTTCTTTCAGAGAAACTACATCACAGRTTATGCRCATGGAATATATTTAATTTTTGAATGTTATTGATTAAGAGGGTGTTAAAAGGACACTTCCTGTATTATACTGATACTCTGAGTTACATGATTTATTATTTCTATGAAAGGGCTTTGGTTACCAGACAAGCATTTATTATGAGGGTGCAAAAATAACTGAAATAAACAAAATACTTTGAGTATATTCAATATTGCAAACTTAGTTTTGTGTARTGGGTCTTCCAAAGAATAATGTTTGATATATGAGCCAATTAGACAAAAAGAACCATTCAATTTACTTTATAACAAATACATTTTATTCAAAATGCCCTTGAAAGCAACTGTACACATWCTGAGTATATAGTGTTCCTTCCTATGTACTCTCTAATCCTTGCCAATGAAATTAGTCTTTATTGATTTCCTAGCACACTAACAAAAATGTCAAAAGAGAAGAGATAAATGAAAATAGTACTGACCTCAGTTCCTCAGTTTTGTACTTTTTGTTCCTCTTTACATATATGACAACTTTATTCATAAAGTCACTTCACTTGGCACAATTGAACCCTATGATATTCCCATGGGCTCACTCCTCAAGCTTGTCCAGATCCCTCTGGATGGCATYGCATCCTTCAGGCATGTCAGCAGTACCACACAGCTTGGTGTCAACTGCAGACTTGCTGAGGATGCACTCAATTCCATTGTCTGTGTCACTGATGGAGACATTTAATAGCACTGGCCCCATTCAGACCCCTGAGGGACACCTCTAGTCACCAGCAWCCATCAGGATGTGGAGTCATTGGCAACTTCATGTTATTCTTGCATTTTGTCATGTCCCTATGTTGGGACTGAAACTCTTTCATTTGCTGCTAACTCTTTTTTAATTGCACAGTTGAAGGGACAAAAACCCAAAAAATCCCCAACAAAAATGAAACAAACTTCATTTCATTCTTATTTCTCTTTAGTTCTTCTAAGAAAATTGGTCATTTCCTTCAGTTGCACTTTTTTGTTTCCTCGCGAATCTGTGAATTTTAGAGATAAAATATTCAAGGAAGTTTATAAGATCTTCAATATAGCCTCTTCAGCACACTCCCTATCTTTTGTAACTTTTTAGCAATTATACATTGCTAAAAAGGGGTCTGGGTTGTTTTCTTTTTTTAATTAAGAGTATGCTCCACTGACCAAGAAACTCATGAGATTACTTTAGATTTTACTTGTAGGTAATACAGCTACTAATTACATAAGAAGAAGGAGAAGAAGTATCTTGTAAAATGTTATTGAATTACTTCATTTTTTTAGAGTTATTAATTTGTACAAAATTAGCCTAGAATGCCCATGTTTGATAATGTAGAAAGATGTCCAGATGACAGTAGAAAAAATATGTGCAGCTATACTATGAATCTTAATCCYGTCTTCGAGAATTCTTCTAATTTTTGGTCACCCAAACAGACACACACAAACAGAAAAAGGTAAAAAAAGAGCAATTTGATGACTGAACATAAGTGAAAAAAGTCTTAATTACTTATCTATTATCAAATTAGGATGACATTGAAGGGGATCAGAGCTCTCTAGAGAACAATAATGTGGCCAACTATACACAATCACATACACATATCTACAAATATGTATACTTACCCTATACTTTTGCATATACATACATTTGGTAAAAATTAGGTGCTGCTACTTTTCCACAAGACCATAGAAATAAGTCTATGTCAGCCAGGGAACTGCTACAACAAACAACTTTGGAGTTGCTCTTTAAAATTGTTTCTCCTTCAMGTACTACATTTTTGCCAACATTGTATCAAATACAGAAACTTTGTACTTAAAGTACTTATGTGAATTCGCCAAAAAATAGCTAAGGACCCTCCAGAARAAGCCCCAGTCTCAAGTCTACTTCTACATCCAGTCTCAAGTCCATTGCAGTTGTCATGGCATTAAGACCACTTAGAATTTAACAAGCTGTGCTTTATAGAATCACGGAATCACAGGATGGGCGAGGTTGGAAGGTACCTGGGGGTCATCCCAGGAAGGTACCTGTGGGTCATCTGCTCCAGCCTGCCTGCCCAAGCAGGGTCATCCTGGAGCACATGGCACAGCATTTTGCCAAACAGTTCTTGAATATCTCCAGTCAGGGAGACTCCACAACCTCTCTGAGCAATCTGTTCCAGTGCTCAGTCACCTGCCCAGAGAAGTTCTTCCTCATATTCAGGTGGAATTCCCTGTGCATCAGTTTCTGCCCATTGGTTGGTTGTCCACCAGCCAGCAAGTCCTTTTCTGCAGAGCTGCTTCCCAGCAGGTCAGCCCCCAGCCTGTGCTGGTACTGGGGTTATTYTTCCCTASGTGCAGGACTTGGCATTACTTTTCTACAGATTACCTTGTCTGGATTTGCAGAACCATATCACACATATGTGCTATTGAGATTCAAGAATGAAATCTCAAAACTAGATTTGAATATTTCCCCTTAGTACACAATTTCTATACATTTTCTCCATGCTGTTCCTTTTGATTTAAAAAAAAAATACAGACTTTGACAGACTAAAGGTGTCTAAACAGCTATTTCTAAGTGTTGGAGGATTTGGAAACAGGTAACATTGCAATACACATTAAAAGACTTATTTATTTTACTTTCCAGTATATTTGATTTTCAAGCCCACCACAAGAAGCTAGAGGCATAGAAGAAAAAAGGCACTTGAAGATTAAAAAGAGTAACTGTGGCAACCTTAAGTCCTACCATCAAGATTTTTTCTAAAAAATAGCTGGAAAAGTTAAAAGGCATAAGATGGAAATATCAGAAAGCTTAGATTTCAATACATAAAACAGAACCTCCATTACACTCAATTTTAAAAAGCAGTGAGAAAGCAGTAAGTCCACTCAATGATTTCTAAATATAAAACACATATCAGCCACTTTAATTGATARAAGAATAAGAAGCTTCAGTCACACAACTGACACAATCAGAAAAAAAAAGATTGTGAGAAAAGTCACAGAAATTTATAAGTATGTAAGAGTGCTTTTTTCCTTGGAAAATTAATTTCAACATACATCATATAAAATACTCCCCCAAAACACGCTGCAAATGCCTGTGATACTGTGAAAAGGAATATTTCTTTCAGTGTTCTTTAGGTGAAGAGTCCTAGAAAATTTGAAGAATCTGGAATATGAACAGGTCTTGCTTGTAGAATTTTATTACTCTATAAAATCTGCGCATGCATGCATCAGTGAATCCAATTTAAATAAACACATTTTTCTGCCTATTTTTTCAGGGCTACACCATAGGTACTGCCTGCATATTTACCTGTATAATTACAATACTCCCTAACTCGGAACCATTAACCACAATGTAAAACTTAGCAATACAAAATAATGCTCAACACAAAATCTTTGCATCTGCTAACATATATTTCTGTGTGCATAGACTCTCATTCTTTTTGATGGATCACGACTGGTATGTGAATTTCCATTCTAGATGACGGCTAAATTTCTCGACAAGGTTATCAGATTGGGGCATTTAAATTCAGCCAAAGCAGCAGATGTTTTGTGTTAGTTCAGTGGCTATTCATGAGCACATATAACAGGTACCAGAGGAGTTGTTATCGAAGATGATTCTATTAAAGTACTACTACCAACTGCCAACTTTTTACTATTTATCAATTCATGTTTGTAGATATATTCCAATATTTTTTCTTTTCCTAGATAAAGAAAATTGATTACACAGAGAAAACCTAAAATAATGTAATTTTAGGTAAAATTTCTAAATATTTTAAAAGCAATAAGAAAGAAACCTGATGCTTTTTAAAAGCTCAGAAAAAGTCTACCTGGCAATAACTGCTGATTTTTTTTTTTTGCTAATGATGATGAAAGAATTGAGGAAAAGGAATGGATTATTTGGGGCCAGGAAAGTGAACAATCCATTGCAAAATAAKAAAATGATCACTCGGAAAAAGAAAACATTGAGTACTGTAGACCACAAAATAATAGAGATATGAAGAGCAGAGGACAGTAAGGAAATAGGAATGCAGGGCATGTGGTTCAGTTTTCTAGGTTAAGAGTAGAAAGAAACATCAGTAATAGCTTCCCATCAGAAGCTCTTACTCCTAAAAGCCTGGCACCTGACCTGATTCTTCAGGATATGGATCAGGTTTCTATGAATAAGAAATAATGAGTATATTTAAATTAGTTTAAATGAAAGAAACACCATATCTTTACTAAGACACCAAGCTTGGCAGCATTTTTTGTAGACTCAGAGAGAACAAAAAGCTCCTTGAACCAAAGACTATTGTTCCTTTTTACATGGTTTCCTGAAAAAAATGAGCTGCTTTGCTCAGCTCCTCTTGATCACTTCCAGTAACCAATTCCATCTAAGTCCAATACATGGGAAAAGGTCTCAAAGATTTAACATTCCTACAAACTTTGTGAAAGCAGATAGCTGTATTGATTGTCTGCTAGCTACAAGAAAAAGAAAATGCAACATGAATGCAACTTTTAYTTAGTAGTGTAAACCTCACTTCTCATTAAAGGCCCCCTTTTCAAATGGATTCTCTTTTGTTTAATACAGGTTAAGTTTATCTTGCAACCTGAGCATTATTCAATTAAAATATCMACTCACAAATCCAAACCCATAGGCAATATGGATTAATTTAGTCTTACAGGACTATTTCTTAAACCAAAACTCTCTAATTCAAAGCATAAAATCAACCAATATGCTGCTCATTCCACTCTCTCCATCTCTTTGGCATGCAGCCCACCACTCTTTCTYCTTCTCCCTTGCACTAAGAATCTGGCATTCCAGCCTGCAGTGTGGCTCAGCACCCACTGGCTCCCCCATCATCCCTCTCAGACTATTGAACAACCTGGTAGTTAAAACGTGCTACATGAAAACACAGATGTGATCACACTTAGGGATTTCTGCAGATCTTAGTGCTGCCCATCTGCACTGAGAGCGTACCAAGTACCTCTCCCAAAACATATCAGACACCTCCAAAGATGAAGGCAGCATTTCAGTGCCACCCTTTTTATCACTAGATTTTAACAGACACTGAAGAGAAGCAAGAGTGCAGTGGTTGCACCAGGTAGCTAAATGTAAGAACCTGAATTTAAAGGGAAATTAAGATCATAGTAACATATATGTGCTGAGTTTAAGGGATGTGCTGGTTTAGGCAACTGTAAGAGCACGGATTTCCATTGACTGCCATTATCTAGCATTTATGCACCAAATTTCCACCAATCTGATTTTAATAACCAAAATAGGCAATCTAGTTCTCACTGCTCTTGATCATCAAGAATCATGCCCATAAAAAATGTCCAAAATAGTATGGTATCGAAGTATCGTTAATATCTTCTACTTTTTCTACCATTCTGCCTAAAAATGCTGCAAATAACTAGTGAAATGTGCAATGTGTAAGGAAATATGCATTTTGCTACTATGCCACACTGTTTTCTTTGCAATAGGAAGCTCATCTATTCTTTKGATCAGATTTTAGTATAACAGTTGCTTTAAGAACATTTCAATGGGATCAGATCAAAAGTCCAACTGGCTCAGTGTCCAATATAGGTTGAAAGCAGCAGTTGGAGAACAGTTAGTAACAAGACATGGATAATATCACTTCTGTTATTACTGTAACTTAACTATGCAGAATTTAAATAGGAAAAAATCTCATATCAGACTGTTGTATGATATTGAGCCTCCCACAACAATTTACTTGGCTTTATTAACAATGTTTACAGTTGAGCTGGAATGACAGAAAGTTCATAAACAGTGTTAACACTGGTAGAATAGAATACTGCTTTGTCTTGTCAACTAATAATATTTTGAGAAGCATTAACATTTTAAACGTCAAGTTTCAAAAATCTACTATTCAAAATGAATATGGAGAGAGATTGCAATATGTATTTGCAACACTGTATACTGGGAAGACATCCCAAATATTCGTACAGATGAAGGCATGTCCTGAAGCAGAAGTAGACAGCATCACCACAAAGCTGTGTTCAATTTAGCTGCTGTGTTAAGATGTATAATACAGCAGCTCGGAAAAAATACTATGCTAGTTCAGTGCTATTATTTTTGAGATCCTAGCCAGTGTACTTGCACTTCAAATATAACACAACCAGCTTGATTGATCCTCAGTTTAGGGTCAGGAAGAATCTTGTGTGTTAATTATCATACTGTTTATTTATAATGGATAGGTGGYTTTTGTGTAGCTGTGATTATCTCATATATCTAGCTGATTCCCTGCTAATAATAGCTCACTCTAAGAAGTATTAAGATACAGTATTGATTTCAAAAAGATTTAACCACTGTGCTAATATACAAGAGATTATTCAATTAGTAAAGATGACTGGCAACATTTATATAAAAATGCTCCCTGCTCTACGGTGAATATCTAAAGTATAACTTAACTAAATACATAAAATCAAAATACTCAAAAGCAGTCAAAAATGTGAATTCTAAAATGTCAGGAACAAGAAACAATTTCCACAAAATAAAGATTCAGAAAACCTGATCTTGAAGTATCTGAAACTGCTGTTACTAAATAACCAGCTGCTATTTTTTAAAAACTCTAAAATAAATCTATTTTGAATTAAATTGCCAGATTTTCACTATAAGTTCTCCAACACATTCTGTCCCATAAACCTGGCAAGTTTTTGTCTTCCAGCTGCTTTACTGAGCAGTACAAAGGTGTTCTCTATTGGTAAATACCCAAAAAGTTGAATGAYAGTCAAACTGTGACATTCATTCTCAAGTTTCTTGGTGAGCTCCCTGTTGGCTTTCTTTTTAATTGCTTCTGCACAATTTATGATATCATACCTTCCATTAAAAAATTAAAATTCAGCTTAACTAGGCTCTAGATGAGGTCAAAACTATTTTAATAATCTCAACCAACAATATTGTCTGTTGTGTTCATTATGCCAAACAAACAAACAAAMAAACAAAATCTTTTTTCCTTTTATTAGTGTAGGAAGAATTTCTTCTCAAAAATCTGTCAATTCAAATGTCTGCCTCAGTGAGCAGCTGTGCATCACACTGAAATAAAACTGTAAATTTTCACCACTATTGCAAATGGTCAATTCTTAGGGTTTGTTTGGGTTTTTTTACTAAGAACCATATTTGTTCATGCACCAGGACAAGGGACTATGCAGGAACTTTTCCCATCAAAAAGTGCAGTGCTCAGTCATACGTGCTCAGCGTGGTGAGGGCTGCTTATAATTCTTCCCTCAGTGAAACACAAATACCATTCATTCAATGCACCTCTGAAAACCTGGGGTTTTTTTTCCCAAAGAAAAAGTKATAGGAGAGGTCCATTAACTCAGCTCTTCCTCTAAGATGGGCTTTCACAATCTCCTGGAATGTTCAGCTTGAAGTTTTACTCAGTGTGGAAGTGGGAGAGGTTATTTTTCTAATTTAGTCTGCAAAGGATAGCCATATACTGAAAACCACATCAGTCTGAGCAGGGGATAAATTACAATATCTTTGAAGTGTTGTTTTACTGGATGAGGTTGACTAAAAGCATCTAGCTCTAAATATAATTACAGCATAATTTTACAGCTTTTACCAACCTACTTGAAATTATTAGGTCTAATCTGTTATATGACACCATTGCATAATTTTCATTTTTCAAATAGAGTGGCTTTCTTATTTTGGTAAGTATTGTTAAATCTATTAGAATACGCAACATGCAATTAGGTATGATTCATTATTTATGCCCAGTAGTTGAGACGGATTTTCCAATACAGTTTTCATGATAAGGTATTTTCATTTCTCTAGTTTTAGCTTGCTGTGAGACAGCTGTCAATTTATTCTCATTGCTCTCTACTTTTATTGCTCCAAGCTTAAACTGCATATGCCAGACTGACAACAAGGAAAGTTTAATGTACTTCTAAGTCTTGCAAGGATACCTGGAAAATTGCAACACAAAACTCTCATCAGGAAAGCTGAGAAGTCTCCAAAAATATATATATAATTCCTTTCAGCTTCTGCCTGTGTGTTTATTAAAAATAGTGGAGACAGAATAAAATTTAAGAGATTCTACAGAACGGAAAATTACTTCAGACAGACAAACTTCTTCTTTTCTCTTGCCAGAAAGAAATTTCCCTCTAGAGATTTCAGATCTAGTCATCAAACATCATCCTCACCCTTCTATCTAGTATAACCTTTCTCTGCCAAAAGGATAATATAACTCCTATTCACATACTACCATGGATGTCTGGAGATAGGATCATCACAATAGCATTATTTGCAGTTATCATACAGACTGAGGCCTTCCAAGGTTAGATACCAGATAAAGGAACAAAACTCTTCTGTTTTTTAACCATGACTGACAGACACAGCAGAATAGCTCCTTTGTACAGTCATGTTAAAGTTTGTTATTATGAACTCTTCAGCCAGAATGCCTGTTTCAGCTATATTTATTTGAGTTGTTGCTGTCAAAACAAAGATTACATCATTTTACACCCATGTTTTACAAATTAGGTAGCCAGGACATCTGCAAAATGAAGGGTAAGTTCATTTACTTTGGCAAAGGCTTTGATAACAACTGATAAAAATAGCATCTGTATACAGTGTTCYTAGTGTAATGGCTAACAGCTCATATTTGGACAACCTGTACTGATTTCTAGCTACATTTTTTAAAGCATTTGTTTTTACTGGTTCCTGTTAGGTTTTGGAATGCCTTTAAAGAGAAAGGTCATCCTTTCTTCACTAATCATTTTTTCTGAGGGAAAAAAAAAAAAAAACCACAAACCCCACAAACTTAATAGGAAATCATTTTATAAATATATTTTTAGTATAAGTAGCTAAAAATAATTGTATGATACAGTTCAGACAGCCTTATCCTACACACTGAAGTAAGTACCATGGTTAATGAAATCTAAATGAGTGAGGAAAACCTTCAAGGCTGTATGATGGTGTTCCTATCAAGCTCTAAGAAACAGAGCAATGGGAAATCATATTAAAAATGTGCAAAGCCTTTTCATGAACACAAAAACATGACCTAAAATAAATAAAAAGCAAAATAAAAGTAGAKAACACAATTTGAATTTGAAGGCTTCAATGCAGAGCTCCTTCTAATAACTAGTATTTTGACAAATTTCTCTTGAAAATCTTGAAATAGAGTTATAAAAAGATGTTTTATGTAAAAGATGCTTCACAGGCAGCATATAAAATGACCCCTTCTGCAAAGTRTTTATCATTTTAAAAATCAACTCTTTCCCAACCTCTTTCAAGAATCTCACTACACAGACGCTCATCAGAACCCCTTTATGATGACCATTAGAAATATTGGTTAATCTCCATACTTGCTCACACCAACCTGTTTTTATAAATTTGCTCAASTCCTAGAGTATCTAGGAGCCTTTAAACAATCCTAAGATGTCACTGGTGTRCTTTAATGACACACTATGAGACAAAATCTGCATGAAAATTCATACTGTCCAAAGAGATTTGAACTTTAGATTCTGTGAATATTAGGAAGGTTTCTTTTTCTATTACACAGCTGAGAAATGGAGAAGCAAGAATGAAGGGAGTTCCTAAAATCATGCAGATGAACTATGTAGAATGAGACACTGAATATGAGCCATCACCTTTCAATCATTTTTGCTAATTATATCTCTGTTTCCTAAATTGATAATGGAGGACCTGAGATATGCAGAGCACTTTCTTCCTTCCGCTATAAAAATATTATTGCAACCTTCAGAGGGGCAAAAAAAAATCAACATATTTTAAAATACAAAATCTTTGAAGTTATGCTAAGTATCCAATAGTCATCTGAATTTTTTTGTCAGGTTATACTGAGGCAAAGAGCACAAAGCACTGAGAAAAGGAAAAGGGAATATTTCTGAGATTGCACAAGAATGGACAAAATAGTGTGGTGTTGGAAACAACAGCTGACACTTATTGGAGATCCACTTTCTTGAATGATTTCTGTAATTCTCAAATTATGCTGGTCAAAGCTAGCTATTTTGCTTTTTATACACATCTTTGAGAATATGGTTTACACTGTGTGCCTTTGTATGATATCCACATTCAYATCCACACAAAACATGCTTGCTAAACTTACAGCCTCTGGACGAGTCAGGAGAAAGAGCTTGGCTGACTAGCAAAGTGAGAGCCCAGATTTTTGTCCCAACACTAGACAGTATGAGGAGGAGAGTGATAGTTGGAGTCAGAGAACTGCACCAMTTTGAAATTAGCTGCCTTCATTCAAATACTGTCAACTAAAAATCCATGCAGTGGTGGCAAAGCAAATATTCTGGTTTAAAAGCCAGAGCTTTCTGCTAAGCTTCACATTGGACTGCACAGTTGTGCCTTCAACTTCTCCAAGTACRCCTTCATATTTGATACTACCAACACAATATACCAAAATGCTGGTAGACAGCTGCACCACAACCACTCAGTTAAAGCTATTCCTTCTGTAAATAAAAACCCAAACCCCTCAGTCTACAGCTGGACTGACACAATCCTTCATCTGGACCAACAGTCTGTATTGTCTGTATTTTTCTGYGTACCACACACCAAAAAGAACTTATGTACCTGAGAGACAAAAAGTTTTGTGAATAACTTTATTGGACCTAGGGTCTCTCTGACAAAGTATTATACTGGAGAAGTAAAAATAGTAAACAGAGGGCACTGAACAGGAATATTTTGAGGATAAGTTCYGCTCTGCTTATAGTTGGCCCCTTTATTTCTCAGATTTCTTGTGCCCTAACCTGTCAACTTCCCAGACTCCGGATGAAATTCTATTGCAAAGAAGTTGTTACAAGTTGAAAAGCCTGTGTTACTAGGGATTAGAAGGGTTGCAGTTAAAATTAACTTTTTGTATTCCTACTATTAGAAAGAGTCTCAACCCCTTTATTTTGTTCTCTCTAGAAGCACAGAAAAAAACCCTTGTTTTCATCAATGATCTTGCAATCTAAATACTGCAAGACACAAGAAATGGGATACGTAAGAAAACAATGAAAAAAAGATAGTGTGATATGAAGATTTCAAAGATTGTTGCAAACACAAGTCGAAACAAAACAAGAATTTTAAGGAGGCATGCTTTGGGAATAGCAAAAGCCTCATGAGCTTCAAAAAGAGTATGGAGGAAAGCTTAAAATGAAAGGCAAAAAAATTAGTACACAAGAAAAGAAAACTCAGGTTTAATGAGGATATGAAGTAGTTCCTTGGATGAGAGTACAGAAAAGAGGTATGGATGATAATGCAGAAGAAAAGCCACCTGGAAGCAGCGAGATGCTTTTGTACAGTACAAAGTATTCCTACGACTATTTTTTCTGCCCTACTACAGATACAGATAAGAACTGCTAAGTTTTATGGATTTACATTTTAYGGAAGATTGAGTATTTGAACTCATCCAGTATATTACGTTATTCCCAGCTTGACTTTGCAAAAAAAAGCCAAACTGGTTTATATTATGAATATTTATCACTATTCTATTTTACATAATATATACATAGGTTTATATATAGGTTGGAATTCTTCATAGTGAGTCAATTATAGAATTTTACAGACTAGAATGCATATGTTCTACTTGTGAAATATTTCCTAGAAAGCATTAGTGAATATAAATTCATTTGAGATTTCCATCAGATATTCTGACTACTGTCATTCTATTGGCATATATGTCTCAGTGGTGAAACAGATAAATTTGGAATTAAAAGTATTATCAATAACCTTCTTTCCACTCTCAGTATATATTTCCTTTAGTCAACTTTCCTCTTTGTCAATCAAGTTAAAACAATGACTCAAAATGAAGACATCTTGGCATATGTATCTATCATTCCTTCTAYAATGTAGTACTCCCACTGGCTTTCATGGGAATTATGCATATGAAAAGACTGCATTATTAGGCCAGATTAAGATAAGACATTTAAAAATACTTAGCTCATCATACCACTTCAGAACCTAATATTTATAATGATACTTAAGCCTGGAGCAATATAAACAAAAGTACAAAATACAACTCCTGGAAATATACTATGGATGGATTTTTCTTCACTTTTTTCAATAAAACTGAACAGAGTTAAAACTATWTTTCTTGCTTTTTGATATATGAACAAATAAAGAAATATGAATCAGATCACTCYAAAAGACTTGCAATATTCCTAAACCAGAGAAGTCACATATCAGTAAAAGGACAGTAAAAGTTAAAAATACATTGCAGATAAATGAACTAGATGTCTGTGTAACCATGTAAAGGTCCTCAAAATTTTTCTTGGTATCCCTRTGTCTTTTTTAACCTATTAAACCTGAYCTTCTTGAAGCATAGCCAGTCATCTTTAACTCCTCAGACACATGATTTCCATTTTGACTTCATAAATGTTATTCTCCTCCCATGCCATGACAACTCAAGGATAGTATGAACTATGTTCCACTGAACCAGGAAAGATATTGGGCCCTTCCCTTCTCCGAGCTAAAATTGAATGGACCTCCCCTTTACTCTAACAGATTGGGTAGACAACAATTGGCCCTTTCCCAGATGCATAGCTCAGATATAAAGTCAATCTTCTAGGCTAGTTAGAATGGGATAACTTTCTAATTTTTTTTAACCTAAAACATACTGCTGCACAGTTAACCCTGGACTGTTATTTTTAATGGCTAGTAAAACCCTTGCCACTTTTGTAAAAAAGTATTCCCACCTGCCTGTAATAGTGTCTCAAATTCAAATTGCCTAATCTGACTGGAAAAGTTCAGATATTACCTGCTAACCCCCTATCTACTTTATAACATGGGCACTGTTACAAAAGTTTGACTCTGCAATAGTACTTCTACAAYTTGAAACAATCCTGAGGATTGAACACTTCAGATATTCTTTACAGCTGGATAGCTCACATCTGGGCATCACTAATCAGGTCAGTCACAGGTACTTATCTTGTGAGATAAGGATATTGGATACAATATCCATAAAGACTCCTGCTAGAAGCATAAATCCTTGAATTAAAAACCTGTTCAAACACATKCTGGACCTTTTCCAATTGTACTGTAGATACCCTAGACTGTAGCCTGCCTAGGTTAATAGATGTCTTTGTACCCACCATGTGCAAGTCATTTTCTCAGGGAAACTAGATTCTTTTAAGAAGTGACAACCTCATTTCATTAAGTGAAAATACAGAACTTATATGGCATATGAAATTACATCTAAGTCTAGAACACTGCATTTCAAGAAAGTAGAAATAATGASAGTCCAGATCACAGCAAAAAAAATTAAAGAAATATAAGAATAATACTGGGGGCTCTTTTCTATAAAGAAGAAAACAAAAACCAGGGATTGTTTAAAAAAATAACACAGTGGAAACATGACTGAGAATCTCAAATATGYGAGTCTGGGGCAAAGAGGAAAATTAAAAATCCCTGTACCAACTAACTAACAAAAACTAATGGGTTGAAGTAATTTACTTTTAGCAGGTTAAGTTTAAGATCAGAAAGAACAAAAAACATTCTAATGGAAAGACTAGTGAAATGCTGGAATAGATAATTCACTTAGGTAAGTAATCATAACAAATCTTTAGGCAGACAGGCAAGGGCTCACTTAAAAAGACAACTTTTATTGATCGTGGCTTTGCAGGAAGAGGGGGAGGCAGGGATGACACCTTTAGGGAATAAGTTTCAATTGTATTTCCACACTGAAGTGACTGAAGAAATGTAGCCATGTAGTGAGTGACCCACTTGCTGGGGGATCTTGACTTGGAAGGAAAGTCTTTTTTCTGGAAAAGACCAAATCAAGTTCTTCATATATACAATCACTTGGATTCTGATAAAATCTATGAATCACCTAGCTACATTGATCCAATCTGCAGCTTCTTTATTCAACAGTTTAATGATAACGACTTTCAGGGCTGGACTAYATACAACCAATATCTGATCCAGCCATGGGATATAGGATTTTGCTTGCTGAAAGCAATTACTTAGTAACATGTCCCAAGGCCTTGAGGCCAAACAACAGTAGCAACAGCTGTTAATAACACTGAATTCCAGATGTAGGCTCTGCTGAAAAATTTAAAGGAATTAGTTTTACAATATTTTGCTTTYAAAATCTAGATGTACTTCAAGTTGTTATTATCATATCTCTACTTTACTATTAGGTTGGGATCTTTAGTGTTTTGTTTGTTTGTTTTTAATTTAAGCCTAAACTTTTTACAGGCAGATCAACTTTAATAATGAGAATTACAATCCTGTACAAGGCCACAAGTCTTTGGAGCCTTTGGAGAGTTAACACAAAGTAAAGAACCTTCTCTACTCAGTTATTTTGCTTCCAATAAAAATGTCTGATTAATGGGAGGAAGAACACAGGACAAATGTACAGCTCCCAGCCTGCTTAGCAACTAAGTTCAGAAAACCTATCATATTCCAGCTYCATTTCAATATCCTTGCCTAATATTCTATAATAAGCAGCGTGTAGAAGTAGGAAAGTTACATAGCCATACTTATTCCCTACATTTAAACYACTTGATCTAACACCAGGTAAATGATCCAAGGCAAAAAGAACAAACCTGCATCACAGTTCATCTGCTGCATAGTGAGAACTAAACTACTAGAAAATAAAGTTTCTAAAACGTATACGGACCATGACAGCTGAAACAGGTACAACAGCAACATAGCAAGTATCAAGTGTTCTCAAAGTTCCTACACATAACAAAGTAGCTTCCACTCAAAACACGGTAATTTGACAAAGTTACGAACGTCAGTGCTTCAAATGAAATCCTTTAAAATACATCTCACCTACACATGACTGCTCTCTGACGGTGTGTACACTACTGCCCTTTYCACAACCACTACAAAGCGGCACCAAAGGCAGCTCCGCCTCCACCCTCCGATCGGTAAAGTTGCCAAAACCAGGGGCCCGGAGCGCAAGGAGCCCGCGCTGCCCCCTCGGGCTGTCCCCACGGCGCGCTCACCACGCCGGGCCACTTTGGGAGACTTTCTTCCCCTCCCCCTGCACCTACGCACAATGAGGGAGAATGGAGAGCAGTTTCAGCATTAAATTTGAACTTCCCTGCTTTTGTTAGCATGAGTCACCACCTTAACATTATCTCAGCTGTAGACTTTTATCTGTGAATATCTAAGCCCTGTCTTGTGGAAAACTAATTACTGAGCCACTGAGAGGCTTCATAATGTCCTGCATTTAAGTCCTGAACATCATACATAATGCATAGGAAGCAGTCGCTGCACTCTGATTACAGAACACTGTCATTAAGAGAGCAAATTAAAGATGTGAATAATTCACTGGCTGAGCTTATTGTCAGTGCTGCATTGTGAAATTAGAATTTCTAATAAGTACTGCAATTTTTTTAACCCAATTAACACAGAGAACATCTTGAGTCTGATTAGTACAATAAAAATTATTACCTTATTCTTTTGCTTCACAACAGCCAAATTAAATACTGTACTTAATTATGCAGCATTCATCGCYTCTGTGCTAGAAATAATAATAATAAAAAATTCTCACTATCGCTTTAATAAGACTTCCAATATTTAGAGTGCAACMGAAAAATAGAGCATATGAATCTCCTGCACAATTTCTTATCACAAAGTTACTGGCTTTTTTTTTTTACAGACTTTGAAAATAGGGTTTAATATCAGCAGCCGACCATGATGTCACTGCTGAAGTCTTCTCCGGAAACAAAAAGGTATTCAAAAAAAATCCCACAAAACGACCCTTCTGAACAAGCTCTGAATATATATTGTGAATTAACTTTCTCTGGGTTGATGTGAAGGCAGAGAAAAAAAAGCATTACTGCTCACTGCCTTGAAATCGGATACACAAATATACAAACATAGAAACATCTATATACACACACACTMATATATATATATATGTTGTTTCAGAAAAGATCCTTAGGAAATATACTAGGAAAAAAACCCGAGCTGGATCAGCTCTCTTACCTCAGTTCCCTCTTGGCACGGGATAGATGACATCCTTTCATCCCAGAAAGGAGAAAAGTCCGATTCAACATCCAGCATGTTGATTTTTCCCCACACGATGCTGCTGCCATGTTAAATAAAGAAAATGATCACTGAGGTTGCAGCTTTTGTCTCCAAATATTTGAATACTGCCTTTTAGTGACAAGAACCCCAGGAACCTTCGCACATCTGGCAGCAGACACCACTGGCTGCAGCTGCTGCAATGGGATTTTTCCTCAACCCTATTTCATTTCCAGCTCCTTTTTCTTCCCCATCCTGAGGAAGTTTAATCACCAAGCATGGCTGGGGAAGAAAAAAAGAAGAAAAAAAAAAAAAGGAAAGGTGGCATTGCAATCACAAGCTTTCTTGGTTTTGTCCTAGAGACAGTGACTGCAGCAACCACCTTGCATCTTTGTCTAGTTATTTTAGCATGTGCGTGCAAGAGAGGAGGAAAAAAAAGACTGAAAATTATTCAGGCATAATGCAATAGACATAAAGAGACAAAAAGACAAGGAGAGAAAGAGAGGGGAAGAGAAAGAGGGAGAGTGAGGGAGGGAGAGGAAACAGAAAGACTAAGAGAGGGAGAGGGGGCTGTCAGTGCAGATAAATCTGCATATGGAAATCAGGGTTATCCTGGGTACAGTTTTATTTAACCATGATGTACTGTTTTTTTAATTAGACAGGAATTTAAAGAAGGAAATGAGAGATTCTTACAGACACAGGAGCAAACGAAGCATTTTAAATCACAGCAAAGCTTTCAGAGCAAGCTGTAGCAGCAGCAGCAAAACTTTTTATAGCAACTTTCYTACTAGAAGGAAGTTTTGTGCACTGCTACTATTTTGCACCCAAAATCCAGGCAAAAATGGAAAAGCAWTCATTTTGAAAAAATAATCAAACCACAGCAATCCAAAATAATACAACACTTAAAAAAAAAAGACCCAGAAGCCTCTAGGTGCATAGCATGCACTTTAAGCTAAGTTACACAGGTTTTAGGACTTTTGCCCTGGCGCCCGTTCTGTGGTGGCTGTGACACCCAATGGAGATGCTGCAGTAAATGATAGGAGTGATACCTAGCAAGAATTTCAAATGCTCAGAACACCACTTCCCAAGCTTGATGGGAATTGTGTGTGTTTGGGGGTATGAGCATTACCTCGCAGACATAGGAAGGTTGGATCTCCACATGTAAGACATCAGAAAAGACCATGAGAACCTCATGCCCATCTCTGTGAGGGAACATGAGAATGAGTGAACTGAGAAAGCTGAGGAGAAGAAGGGAAACGAGGTTCAGGTGAAATCTAGACAAGAAAGACACCAGAGAAAGGGAGAGGACAGGGACAGGCAGCACAAGGGAACTTMCAGGAAAAATGGGCCAAGACTATTTATAACAGCATGTAGAGACAGGACAAGGGGGAATGGGTTCAATTTGAGAGTAAGTTTACATTAGGTGTTAGGAAGAAATTCTTTACTGGAAGGGTGGTTTGACACTGGAACARGTTGAACAGCGATGTTGTGGATGCCCCATCCCTCCAGGGATGGAGGGATGGTTCTAGCCCAGGCTGAATGAGGCTCTGAACACCCTGGTGTATTTGAAGTCACCACAGRAGGGTTGGAAGTGGATGATCCTTGAGGTCCCTTCCAACCCAAGCCATTCTATGGTTCCACGATTCTGTGGGCACAAGGGAGGCAGCCGAACACCAGTGGCAAGACGGTGGCGTTCATGTGCGAGGTGGCCAGAAACCACTCGTGGGGGCCGGCCCGCCAAGGGACACCCAGCCGAGCAGGGAAACCCGCCGGCCGGTCAGTCCTGGGAGGAGCGGCGGGCGGCGCTTCGGCCTGGGCTGGGCGGGGCGGGACGGGGAGAGGAAGGCGGGGAGGGAGATGGCGGGAGAGAGAGGGCGGGAGTCGGGGCAGGCGCTGCCGTGCCGGGAAGGAGGCGGAGCGGGCGGGAGCCGGGRCAGGCGGGGCAGRCGCTGCCGCGCCGGGGAGGAGGCGKAGCGGGAGGAGGCGGAGCGGGCGGAGGAAGCGCGGCCGGGGAGGAGCGGGCGGCGGCCAATGGGCGCCKTGGCGCCTGCGCAGTGAGCGGCTGGCGGCGGCGCGCGGGCCGTACGGAACGGGAACGGGCGCGGAGGGGCAGCGGCGGCGCGGGCGGTGCGCAGGAACCGCCCGAGTCCCTCTGGCGCCCGCCCGGGGCTGGCCCGGCGGGAAGCGCCTCCGGGTAGAGGGCGGCGGCGCGGGGCCCGGGCGTTACACGTGCGGGTCGTGTTCGTGGGCGCGTCCCGGCGGCCCACAGCGCTGCTCCCGCCGCTTTGCAGCTGCTGCCCGCGAATTGCAGCCGCCTGGAAGGTTCTGCTTGGAGGACGAGGAGGTGCTTAAAGTGCTTAATTGTTTCCGCTGCATCAGGGATGTGGTAGACAGGTATGGAACTGATGGGAGTTGTGACCGGGAAGGGGTGCCCTCTTATGTAACTGTTTCCCCAGGGATTTCTGTCCTGTGGGGCGATTTTGGTTCCCCGAACTGAAGAGGTTTTGCTTGGAGCTCTTGTGGCCGAGAGCATTCCCTTCAGCTGTCCCAACACCCCTACATAGGGTCTGGCTGTAAACTGGAGCACAGAAGTCATTCTTTCTCTGCTTTCCCAGCCGCCTGCTCTGCAGGAATGTGAATGCATGTGAGAAAGTAGAACGGAAACTGTTTTCTTCTTTTTTTTCCCCCTTCAGCTTATATTTTAGTTAAGCCTCTGTATTAGCAACCTCTAGCCATTGTGTAGATTAGTTTCTGCAAGAACCATATAAAGATCTACCGGCAAAAAAGTTGAAAACTTTAGTGTTTTAGTTATATTGTTTGCATATTTTTATAGGACTCTGACACCTGTTGCCTAATTCTGCTTTTTCAGTATATTGTATGAAGTACGAATACACTAATATTAACTGTACAGTTAATATTAACTAATATTAACTAATATTAACTGTACAGTGGACTTCTTTTGGACATGGCAATCCTTTTTTGGTTTTTTTTCTCTTTTTTTCAGATTCCTGGTTAGTTAGATTTTTTTTTAATATTGTGAGCCTGTAATACATGATGTACTTCCATAGCATAGCTACTCTGGTCATAAAATGAAGCTTTGCTGGAAGTAGCTTTGTAATGCATTCCTGCCTCATGTTATAACCTACTGCTAGTCTAACCTCATCACTAATTAATTTAGAGAGCTAAACCAGCAGAAAATATTTGGTTTTTTTTTTAAGTCACTGATGTGTCTCCTTGAACAGGCCCTGTTCAATGAGGAAGATATGGTTGCACAAAGATGCAGAATTGTGTGACAGGGCACACAATGTGATCACGATTGCCCTTCTTGGTGGTGTCTCTCAGCTTTTACTTGAGTGTTAGAGTTGGTCWGATCTGTGTCCTCACTTGAGCTGAAGGATGATGTGGAGTTGTAACAATGAGAAATTTATTTGAAGAAAATGCTATGAGTATTTTTGTATTTAACTATTATTTTTCTGGGCCAGGTGAAAACAATGGAGGATGACTGTGGGGCTTCCTCCACATCCCCATTTCTCACTGAAAGCTTGGAGCTGGCGATGGAAGTGGAGCATGAGAACTCAAGGCCGTCTTTCTTTTCTTGYGCTTTTGACAGCCAAAATGGAGGGAGAAGGTTCTCTGCAGARTCTTATTTAGCAAGTGGGTCTCTTAAGAGGTATGGGATTTTTTTTGAATTACAAATATAAAAGCCTTCTAAGATGTTCTTTCCACTCATGTTTGGTGCTGACAGGTTTCCAAATCAGTTTGTTCTCCAGCTCTTCTGCTCCTGAAATCAACTTGGTGATACCAAAGTGGGAAGCACTTTTTTGTTGATAAACAGCTTTGAATGATGCTCTAGATGCAATTCTTAGCTTTCTGAACTTACTTTTAAGATACTGTAGTGGACATTTACAAGTCTGTTAGGATAACTCAAAACTGACCTGTTGGGCAGCAGCATCTGAGATCCCTTGAATTTCTGTGGAGACTTCAGCACTGCTTTTCCCAGTCATGTGCTCTAATAAATGCTGGCCATTTTTCTCTCTGCCTGGCTTCCCCAAATTGCTGGAGCTGGCCCTATTAGCTTTAAGACCATCTTTCTCAAAGCTTCACCCTTGCATGCATTCTGGATTTAAGGTTCTGAGGTSATAGGCATAGCAAATAAGTATTTTCTGTGAGATTTTAAAATGCCACTTTGGTTTAATTGTTATTGTCTGTCATTCAGCTTAGTTTTCTGTGCTGTTTGCTCATCTTACAGGGGTTGTCCTGTTTTTCCTACGAAAGCTTAATCTTTCTGTCTGTCTGTCTTCCTGCCAGGCTTTGTATTTTGTGTTGTTACTTTATTTTCACAGTGTTTTCTGTAAAGGCTTAAGGGACGGGGGGTCCACTGCACCTCTCCCTTTCTCTGCCTTATCTATCATATTTTTTAGTTGCATTAGAGCACATTCGTTCAAATTTACATCAAGTAGATGACTGAGGGATCCTGTATCTGCATGAATATCAGTAGTGGATTCCACATTGACAAATAAACATTTCACCTGAARTTGTTTCTGTCATTAAAACTCACTGAGGAGCTTGTATGTGGACAGGTTTCCCAGTCACTRTAGTTGTGATAACACTGTTCTTCCACTGTGTATTTCTGTTGTCTACCTGGATTGCAAAGTCCTGGAAAAGCCTCCATGTGAGGGACTCTTCTGTCATCGTAGCTTGGAACTGAAGTAGCTGGATTTAATTGCTAGAGGCTTCAAAACAGTCCAGTGTTATATGAGGCTATGTATCATGTCGCGAATTGTAGAATAGATCGTGACACAAATAGTGCGATGGGGAAGAAAGTGAGGGGGTAGAAGTCTGTTTTTAGGCTGATGGGGATTTTGAAGTTTATAATGAAAGTTACCAAGTGAACTAAAGTGTTATGGGAGATTGAGCCAATTATTCAGCAGGTTGTCTTTTTGCCTCTGAGAATGAAATTGGAAATAGTGCTTAGTTCAAGCAGAATATGAATTTGGTGTGTAATATGATGGAAACTAAATGCTTGCCTAGTATATATTTCTAATTTTTAAAATAAAAATAGTTTTTTAACATATTCGAGAATTGACCTTCATCTATATGGGATTATTTTATGAAAAGCAGTGGGAAAATTCCAAAATAATTTACCATGCTGTCATGCAGTTTGCCGCAATTTTTTTTTTAATGCATGTTAATGAAGCATTTTTTTATTTGTACAATTATGATGTTTTAACAACAAAGATGTCTGTTTTTTCTCCACTTTGAGTAAAATGGTAATTCTGGTATTATTTAATTTTTCTTTAGCAAGAGCAAAGGTTAATCATGGCCTAGTGTTAGCTTAAGTTATAGTGACAAGGTCTCATTTTGACCCTCATCTGTTCACCTGCCTGAAAGTGTGCTTTTGGCRGTGTGTTCAGTATGAATATTATTAAATGTATGTAAATGAATAAATGTATTTTCTAGCATTAGTTACTAGGTATATAGTGTGCCTTGAGACAGATCTCAAGCATACAGRGCAGTGGGTTATCTTACATAGCAGCCTCTTCTCTTCACAGTCTGTGTGTTATGTCTCAGCCTCTTTGTAAGTATGAAAATACATCGGGGGTAACCTGTTAATTTTTGTTTCCAAAATCTACTGTGACCTGTGACTTTATCCTGTTTTTATGCTTTTGAAGCTAGGAGTTGTTGTATTTCTATAGATCATATTGGTCTTAAAAGTTCAACTGTCTTTGAGACATCTGTCATGTACATGTTGCTGATACATTCTGAAAGTATTGGTGGTACATAAGCCAGCTGTAGATATTGTACTCCATAGGTTTATTACTGGAAAATGTATGAATATTGTTGGCTCTATTTTGCAGGGTTTTGCTGAGACTAGATCCTTCTCCAAATGACTATGAAGAAAATACAGTGGAATTGTTTGGCTTTCAGTGGGTTACTGAAATGGCATTAGTTGAATCCTGTGGATTTCTCTTTGGATTACTTAGGTATGATARCATTGCTTTTTATAATTAATCCACATCTGTAATTATACCTTCTGTAAGGGTGTAACAAACTTCACATTTAAAACATCATAGAAGACTGGGCTGTGCAATGCATCTAAAAATGGTTAATGCTGTCTATTTAATGCTTCAGTAAGTGATGGATAGGACACAGATGGAATTGCAGGAAGAAGTACATTGTGTCATGGGTTCTTAATATTATGTGACTTATTATTAAGTTTCTAAGTAGTGTGATGCATATCTGAGGCATCACCAGATAAAAAAAAATTAAGTATAGTTATTACAACAGAATGTTGGGGTTAATTTAGAAGGCTGTAGCTTCAGAATTACTGAATAGACTATATAAGATTTCCTTGAATGAGATTGTGCTACCCATATAATTGAAGTTGTCTTTTGAAGATTTTTAGTCTTTTTTTGTGCGTAAAGGAAAGTGGAGGTTAAAAATCAAATACTATAAATGCTGGATGCAGTGCTTTCTTCAATTGTTTGGATTAGGATAGCTTCAGCAATCTCTTCAGATACAGTTACTCAGTGTTTGACTAATTCAATGTAGATGCTTAATCTGGTCAATGCAAATACACAGATCACTGATAATCCTCTTTGCTACTGATAATCCTCAGGATGTACAGCACATACAGAGAGTGGATGGGAGAGGAGCTTTTGTATGATTTCATAAATATATGTGGTGTATTCCATCGTTCCTTTCTTTGCAGGGGATTCTTCCATCCCTTTAGGGTATGACCAAGGGCATGATGTGCAACATGATTAATAGGGTCTGGCTTATTGGAACGTGGTGACATAGATGACTGGAAGTGTATTAAAAGCACTATTATTTAGCTTTGCTTGCTTGATGCAAGCTTTGACCTCACTGTGTTTTTAAAAAACCCTCTAAGTGATAAAGTGGGAGGTAGGAGTATAATTTAGTTAAAAGTTTCAGTACTTAGTCTGATTTTTTAACAGTTCATTAACATAAAATCACTGGGCAGTGACACAGGAATGTTGAATTAAATGGCTATTTTTAAAGTTTTTTTCCTGAAATGTAAATAGCTTTGTAATTGTAATAGAGATGAATGTAAGTCATAACGTGGTTTTTAAGTTATTCAAGCTGTATATTCTTTAAAACCTACTGACCTGGTAGGAATAACGGATTTCAGCTAAGTCTTGGCCAAGTGTTTGGTTGCTAAGTTGTCTTTTGGTGTGACAAGTTCCTCTGCAAAGGGGCATGTCTCTGCAAAGACATTCAGTTCATTTGTTCAGTCATAAAATGGAACACTTTCATTTATAGACTAGTTGACAACTAAAAGTAGAAAAACTGCTTCTTCTGCTTTTTTCACTGTGGAAATTGAATATGTTAAGTACAAGTTATAGKAGTTTTTGAAGATAGGGTGGTTGAAAATAGTTATGTTTATGAAGTAAAGTTAACATCTGTGTTTAAATATATGTCTACAGAAAGCTAATCTCTTTTGATGTCTGAGATTATAGTTAATATTGTAATTAAAAATTATTTGCAGTTTTAAAATATTGTAATAAATAACAGTATACTGCAGAACTGCAAGTTAAAATAGTAATTGCACAGTAAAAATTTTACTTTTGGGTTTTCATGTGAGAGAAGTGTGAGTCAAAGTGAATGAGACTGTGTAACCATTGAAGTGGTTATATTAAGCTAATATATCTTTGATTAAAAAACAGAAATACCAGTTTATCTGTCAGAATGTGTACTTGCAAATCAAATGATTTAATGATTAACAGCCATGAGAATCAATCCTTGAGGTACAAATGCAAATTGAAACTAAAATGATTTATTTAAATAATGGTATTTTTGTTATGTTTYTTGTGCCCAGTTTGTGCTTTAATTTTATCAACTCACTGTGTTCTGTCTCAGTCAATTCACTGGAGAGTATTTTTTGGTTGTTTTTTTTTTCTGTCGCTCCTTTCTCATACCTTCCTTCTCTGAACACCAGTCTCAACAGCCCTGTTTCATAAAGCCCTTCTGCTTCAGACTTCCTTCCTTTTTAGATGGTTGAAATCCTTGAAAAATCYAGGCAGAAATTCAACTTTCATTTCCAAACAGACAAAAAAAAATCTACAACCCACCTAAATGATGGAAGGGTAGCTGACATGGCTTTATCCAAGAAAACAAGATAGAGTGAAGGGAGATCTTTTTACTGKCTGTATGCACTTTAATATGCAAGTTGCAACTTGTAGTTTTGTCTTTTAGGTGCTTCTTGTGTCTTTTAAATGCTTCCTAGTTTTCAGGGTTTTTTTCATAAGAACATTTGATTTGTGTTAGATCCAAGTAGCCTATTTTAGAATCCTTCAGTAGTTATTGCTTTGACTGTATAAGAAGTGAGGCAGAGAGCTCTCTCCTCAATTTATGCAGCATTTTCTTTCAAAAGTCTGTTTGACACAGTTGTGCTTTTCATATATTCAGTTTAGTAATGCTTTATCTCTGTTGAGATTCTACTGGAAGACCACTTGCAAATAACAGTTGTTACAGAATATGGCCGAGTATTTACCTATGTTACGGCTTTTTTTTTAAATATTCATTTGCAGTGGCACTGGGCTTCTTTAAAAATGTTCTCTTTCCTCTCCAAAACTGAACTGAGCTTTAACTTTTCTAAGGACACCTCCTTTTATTCTGCTCTTTATGTTCCTGTTTATGCTTTGTCCTGGAGTTAAGGAGCTGACACCGTAAGCAGGAACGGGAGAAGCTGCAGACAGGATGTACTAATGCACATTCACAAGTGGATTAATTTAGTGTGTACTGAGTGTATGCCATGAGGACTAACTTTTAGGTTTAATCTGTGGTCAAATATGAAGCTGAGTTATRCTTGTGGTAAGATCACTTGCAGGGAATGGCTTTTGGGGGGTTTTTGTCTATATTGTTGTTTTTYGCCTTCCTCAATATTCAGCCAATTGTTAGGGGATTTTTTACTGTGTTTAATGATTTATAAACATGCACAAAGGCTACTCAATGTCATCCCTTTACACTTGGATATGTCCATTGCCTTTCACTAAAATTGTTTTCTAAGTTACATTTCCATAAGCTTTTTCAGAGCTACAAAGSAAGAAACAGCTCTTACCTTTCTCTTTTTTATTTTACACTTACTAAAGTGGAGTTAAACAACTTTTACCTATATAAATACCATAAATCTTTGTATTCCTTTAATTAGGCAACAGATATACAGACTGGAAAACCTAGTACAAATGAGTTCATCTGATTTTGGTAAGTTTTACGATTTTAATTTGACATTGCAATAGGCAACTGACTACCTTTCATTAAAGAAGGAAATTCTCACAGATCAGAGTTGTGCTTTGACCCTTGACCAAGGGATTTTGGAGTGKGCCTCAGAAGAGTTCCTTTATAAGCAGCATAAAACTGCAGTTAGGGTAGAAATATAGGCAACCAAGTGAGGTAAAATAGTAGGGAAATAGATAGAGTGGAAATGCTGGGAGTCAGTTTGAAACCAGATTTGCCTGTAAAGGTAGATGGACAGAGCAATCCTTAGTGGGGCATTTTGCATTAATTTGACTTAAGGTGTCACCCCTAGAACAGAATTTGGCAAAACTATTAACTCTTTTAATTAAAACCAGAAAATTTCACTGATCATCCCAACATTTATTTTAGTTATGAAGGTAGTGGCTTGGTTCTTTTTTCAGTGATTCATTGGCTAACGTTTAAACGAGTTAGTTAGATTTGGTTAGTTTTGAGTTATTTACAAATTTAGTTTATCTTTGCAGTAGGATTGGTAAAACAGAATCACTATGAAACGCTTTCTTTCAATTAAATACTGAGGCATGAGAAGCAGCATGTTTCTGAAGGATTATTGCAGCCTTGGGCTTATTGTAAGTTGAAGGCTGAATTACTTAGCAAGTTGAGAAGTTCAGTAATTACTCAGAAATAAACTGTCTATAGTGTCTTCTTATTACAGATAATGTGCTAGTGTTCTATGAGTGAATATTTTTACACATAACAATTGTTTTTTTAATATTGTGATGTTCTGCCATTTAAATAATTGATGTGAATTTATCATCAAGCTTCTTTCATATSCAGTTCATCATCAAGAAACTGTTCTGTAGGTTTCAACTACAGAACTGTATGTTTCAACATCAAGAAACTCTTCTGTGGGTTTTTTTTTCACTTAAGTTTAGGCACTTGCTTGGTTGCCTTCTCTTCTTTGTATTCCATTCATCCACTTGTCAATTAAGCTAGTAAAATGAAGAACTTGAATTTTGTGCTTTGCACCAGGCTTTCTTTTTGAATCAGAAGCCAGTCACTGATTCAGCTGTGACTCAGTTCCCCCTTTATAGAAGTGGGCTAATAGTAGAARGGTGTCATGAGGATTGAAGTATTTTAAATGGTCAGCAGGGTGAAGTTAGTTATTATTGAAGTCTTAAAAAAATGTGCTGTCACCACTGTTAAAACACTATTTAAGAGTTTTGGCTCAGTAAATCTGTTTTACTGTGTGTTTATATAGATATCAATATTTTACTTTAAATTTMATTTCCTATCAGTCTTGATGAGCTTTGGAGACTTTTAACTGAGAACTGTGTAATGTAGAAGGCATGTGAAAATACTGTAATATAAAATTCTGTTTAAACAGAACTTCTGAGAATTTAGGATACAGTATTTGTTATCTATACAAATCAGCAGTTGTATCTATAAATAATTACTTTAAGAGGATCAATTCACTCTGTTCSAAACTTTTGGTTCATTACCATGGCAGACACTATGGCTTCAGGTGTGGTGCAGGTAGGCTGTACACTGGAGTATTCTGGTGCTTGTACCAGTTAGTTTGCTTYGCCCACTGAGTGTTGTCGCTCAAAAGATGTTGAGATAAGCTTGTATGCACAAAGCTTTATTTTTGGCATCTGTAACAAGTGTCATGTATGAACTTCCAGAACTTCCAGGTTAATTGGAGGAGATGGGGGAAAACAAAAGGGAGAGTGAGAGCAAGATTAAAAAAACGGGAAGACTCCCCAGTGGTCAGCTGGGGAGAGGAGCAAGAAGAACTGTCTTTCCCTGGCTCTGCAGTCCAGTGTAGTAGGTGACCGAGAGTTTTTGCCATGCATCTCTTCTAGGGTGATGCACTTTCATTTGGTCCTGCTTAAGGTCCTAATTTGATGCTTGCATTGAAGATGCTCTGAATAATCAGCATGTGTTGTAATCATGTTGCAGGCTGACTGCTTGTTAGGCTTTTGTGTGTATATATATTGTTGGGAAGTAGTTATTTTGTGTATTATGCACTAATATAACCTAAAAGCTACAAGGCAAGGTATAGGAATAAATAAGGTGTGATTCTCACACAGTGGCAATAACTTCCAGTGAGTCTCTGCTCTAATGGGGATGTTTGAGTTTGTAGGTGCAAGGTGAGGATGGTAACACCATGAGAACAGTAGCTTCAGAGAACAAAGGAAAGGAGACATACAGCCAGAATAACTGCCTGAAAGCATACAGAGCTGCAAGTGAAAGGAAGGATTGTGGATGCATGGCTCTTAGCATKATGCAGCTGAAGGTTCTGTGCAACAGTTATGCTTCCAAGGAGAAATGTACAAAGTGTATTTACAAATAAGTTCACCTTATTGAACTTATTTGTACCTTATTATTGAACCTTATCACAGTTTAAGTCTGTCAAGAGAAAAGGGTACTGATAAATTGTTTTACCCATRTCTTTACTGAAGGTGTCTTGGAAGCAGTCAGGAAGCAGGGCAGTAGGGGTGAATGATTTCTCCTAGCACTGAGAGTACTCACCCTCACCTTCCCTGAGGGTCTTCTTTTCCATCTGTATCTGGATATGTGCCTGAGATAAGACAAAGAATGGATCTCTCTGACAAGATGGCATCTAGAAGTGGGTGTTTACCATCAGTCGCCTCCCAGCTTGTACTCAGAGATGTCTTTCCAGTGATCTAGTCTAATTACTGTGGAGAATACAAATGTTAAACAAGTAAAGATRTGCTTGTCATCTGCTTTAAGCTACTGGTCTCTTTTACTTCAGGTCAAGCTGCACACTTGCACTCTGAAGCAGAGAGCATCAGGCATCAATGTCTTAAGTTTTTGCATTATGTGAAAGTTTTCATCTTCAGGTGAGATTTACACACATTTTACTAAATTGGGTACTGAACTTTATGTAACTGCTACTTACCCGTTTTCTGATTGTGTGTGTTGTATTTTTCTGTACATTCAGGTATCTGGAACTCCCTAAGGTGGAAAATGATAGAGTGCTGAATCCTTATGAAGAACTAGAAGCTCAGTTACCCTCAGTGTTGGTGGAAGAGCTTCATGCTTTGACTGTGCATGTTGGTCACCTTTGTGAGCTTCCTAGTAATGTCCTGGCAGCATTTACTATTCAAAATCAGGCAAAGGTTTGTGTCTTGTTATAATTTTATTTTTCATGTGGCATTATGTATTCAACTTGAAAAATTTTGGCTTAATATATGTTAATCTTTTTGGTTTGTTTTTTTTTTTCTTTTTTAAGTGCCATCCTGTACTTGGTAAACACAACTAATTAGATCTGGATTTTCTGTTGTTGTTTTATTTATCTATTTTTGTTCCGTAGCTTTAGAATTCTTCCTATAGTATACAAATGATAGTACCAATTACAGGTAGATACGTAGGCTTGAATTAGCATAGCTTGTTTAAAAAAWTCCTTGGTGTTTGTCTGTAGTAATGTTTAAAATTTCTGAGCATCCCAGTGGGAGGGGCATTTCTTTAAAAATACATTCTGAAATCTGACTCAGAATGGGAAAAGATTTTTTATAAAAGAAAAGTGCAGATGTGKAAGGAGGCACAGCAGCATTAAATATTACTGAAGTATACACCATTAGATTTGTGCATACACATAGCTAATGCTTTCAAATCTTTTATAAAGACAGAAAAGGAATTTCAGGCTTATGTTGTAKAAGCTAGTATCTGGACAGGAATGATCTGCTGAGAAGCAGCATTTTGGACCTTTATTTAGCTTGTCAGTAGTGGTTGAGCTGATTAAAAACAGTAATTTCAAGTAAACTTTAAGGAAGAGAATACTAAAATGTTGGAGTTATTTTAAAGTTCACTTTAGCAACTTTTGTGCTACATAATGCTTCTCTGTAAAAAAAAGGTTAACTAAGGATGTTGTAATYTGTCAAGCTTGAATCAAAACTTCATAAACAGCCTCTTACATATAGAATTGTAATGAAACTTTTTGTTTCTTTTTTTTCCTTGAACTGAATGGCATTTGTATGTTACATTGTATTTGATCATAGATATTCATCATGTTCATTGCAGTCCATCTYAGAATGTCAAGTCCAACCATTACTCCAGCATCTCCACATTCTCTACTAAACCATGTCCCCAACATCCRCATGTTTWTGAACACTTCCAGGAATAGTGATTCAACCACTAAACCTGGGCAACTTGTTCCAAAGCCTGACCACCCTGTCTTAGCACAGTATCCAGAATTCACTAAAGAAATGTTAAATATAAGTAAATGTATTTCTACTCACAGGTCTTTCCTCCATCGTGGCACTTACTGCATCTCCATTTGGATATTAGCTGGCTAGTATTAGAAGTTCTTCATGTACTAGGTGAAAAACTGAAGAGTAAGTATGCAGACCTTTTTCTTGAACTTATTCTTTTGCATATGACTTACCTAATTTTCCCATCTTGATTTGTCCAGAATCAAAACTACTTTTGGTAGTTTTTAAGCGTARCTGTCTGTACTTAATGGGGTAAACTCAGATATGGTAAAGGTAGGTCTTTTCTGAATTATCATGCAGCTCAAATTAAATAAAATTGTATTAGGAATTTGCTGTGTCGAAACAAAGATCACWGAGTTCATACTCAACTGATGCAACATACTAAATATTTAATAACAATGCACTTCTTGACATCACAAATAAAAATGCATTTAGAGCTATCCAGAATGCATAACAATGAATGGCAATTTGATGACAACAATGTAGGAAAAGTGTCCGGGCATGGACCAGAACAAGGATTCTCGGAGGAGAGAATTTGTATTGCTAACCATGTGTGACACTAAGAAAATATTGGGCGAAAGAAGAAGCCTCCATCAGGGGAGCTTATAAAAGTACAGAAAGAAAAGGGCAAGGCAATATCTTTTTTTAAAAAAATTATAAGGCTTTAAAAGGGCAAAAAGTAAGTTGATAAGAGTAAGCTGTTCATAGAAGTTAGATTAAAAAGGTCATAGAATGCAATTGAAAAGCTCAATTTCAGAGTAGTTCAGTTTGCTGAAGAATTGTTAAAATACAGAAAAGAACTTTATTTGCTTTGTGAGGCTTTTTTCTGTTTTTCATGTCCATTCTACCAAAATAAATCACAAAAGTGTGTTTTCTTTCACAATTGGTGTGTCACTGCAACAATACCTTCCCTCACACCACGTGATTATAAGTTGTGAATATAAATTCCATATAGGAATTGCAACACTTGAAGTAATGTTGAGGTATAGAAAGAAGGCACTATATGCTTACCCCAGTACCTGGTGTTGAATGTGAACTCTTGGATTAGCTTTTGCCTGCTCCAAGTGCTGTCACAACACAGCCTTGCTCCCATTAACGCATTTTCACTGTTTCTACATTACTGTATACTGTGTAGGTTGGCTTTTTGTTCCATAATTCTAAGTTTCTCTTATGATCAATTGTGGGATAGTGTGTTTGCTTTTTTTAGAGCATTTTGGAGAAAGGRTAGTGAAACTGTTGGAGGCAATTTATTTTCCAGAATTCAATATTTATTTCTAGATAATGTTCTAAGTTATAACGGAGTCATCTATTTTTGTAAGAGAAAGCTCGTGATTTTTAACAACAAAATTTACTAGTCAAGACAGTCATATCTCTACATACATTATCTTGCATTCTTATGTGCTTAGAATTTCCTAGGTTTTTATCTCATTCTGTAAAGTGTTCTAAATGGAAACTTCACACTGCTGAGACCAGTGGCAGGATAGTGGCTTCAGGGCTTCACCTTACATTTCCAGGAATTATATACAGGCTCATTCTATGTATTGTCTGCTCCACTGATGTCAAGGGAGATGTACTGTTGAAAAGCTTGTGGGATAAGATCTTACAGCCTCTTAACTTCACCATTTTATCTGTTAATGCCTACAAATGCTCAAGTTGGAACATGATYGTGCCAGCTTTCTACATCAACACATCCAAAGGAAAGTGTTAGACCTCTCCAGAATTGTTTGTCATCAACTTGCATATCTGCAAAACATGTCATGATTCCAGAACATGCGCACTGCCATGTGACAAAAAGGAACTTGCAGATAAATAAATCTTTATTCCTCTGCAAGATCTGTGCCAATAGAAGGCTGTAAAGTGCCAAGCTTTTTTACTGTCAACCTGAATAATGCCAGATTTCAGTGCAATGATGGAGATTAGCTTGAATTTAGGATGAGCTTTCTCACATGAATTTATAAATTAAAATTACWCACAGGTCAACAGGCCCATTCTAAAATATATATATATATAATCTTAAAAGAGAAATCCTGTCTGTTTTATATTGCTAGAACCAAACCTGGAACTAAACAATTCTACTTTTCTTTTGTATTTTAGGACAAGTTGTATATGCTAACCATTTCATTAATCTAACTGGAGAGAATCTAACCAATATCAGTTTGTTTGAAAAACACTCCGGAAATCTCATATCTGATTTAATAAGGTTGGCCATCAACAAATATACAAAGGTAACTCTTTTTCCTTATACAGGCCATGGGCAGTTATATGCTTTTACTGGGAACTATATGAATTGGGTATTGCACCAGTGCATAGATGACTTCTTAGTGCTTAGTTGTAAACGTTACGTATGGCTTTGTACTTCCATGTTTTAAAGAGTGTTATTTGTTAGGAGCTCAAATTGTGTTATATTTATTCATGACCATCTGGCAGTTGAATGAGACAGTAATATTGAAATGCACTGTGTACAGAGCAGAAGTGAGTGCCACATTTTCTAAGTTCAGTGTTCCAGGTTTAATGCCAAACATGGCACAGTCTAAAAGGTTTAGATAAATGCAAAAAWAAAAGGTCTTTTCAAACTCTCTGAACAGGAACAAAAAGAGGATAACTCTAATCCTGGCAGTAAGCTAACTGGACACTTAGAGAATGTCATATTACAGTTTATTGTGGCAGTGTGCCTATTTCCACAACCTCATCTTTCTGTTACAGCACTTCTGCATTTGTCATGGGAAAGCTTTTCTGTGTCTTCTCTTTTGCTTTTTCTTTCCTTCTATAGCTGCAGTATTTTTCTCACTTGTTTTGAGCACTCCAGAGCTAGAAGGTCATAATAGCTCCATATAGCAGCCAGTAAAAGAGCTATGTAATCTTTGTGTCATTGTGAAACCTGCTTCAGATGGACGTGTGTGATCCATGAATTCAGGACTGAACTCTGAGAAAAAATAGCAGTGACCACTGTATAATTTATATTTTCCTAGTACAAAACCRTAAGAAATAGAGTCCCTCTTCTTCATGTTACTTTTGAGGATGGGGGAAATGGCTGTACTAGCCTTTGATAACTGTTCTTTTAAAATACCTTCCTGTAGAAAAGTGTTACCTTTTAAAATCAATTTTGATATATTAAATTCAGATAATACTGCAACCTTCTCCCCTAACAAAAGGCAAATAGATGAGAACAATATTTTATAACAGAAAATTCAAATAGTATCTATCTGTTGAACACAGTGCTTGATGGTAGGCTTGAAAATTTCAGATGATAAAATGACAGATTCTACATACTTTCACAGAGCCACGTTACAAAGAGAGAAGATTGTTTTGCCACTTCTTTTTCTTAAGCTTTCTCTAGGCTTGGGCCACACTGCTTGAATMTATTTGAGATTAATTTCGGAAGTGAAGCTTGCACTTGAGCTGATGCCTCTKATAGTATGCAACCTTTCTGTCATCCTGTCATGGAAATAGCATCCCTCAAAATTGTTCAAAGTGCAACTAATACCCCTAGTAGGTGGCACCATCAGCTCATCACTACAACATGTCCTTGGGCTTTTGGCTGAGAACATTCATGAGTGCAGCTGTTAACATTTGTGGATATCCTTGGAAAGAGGGACATAAACTCTAGTGTTCCAGACTCATATTTTCAGATTGGTTTCTTGGGCAGCTCTGATATCAAGGTGCTTGACTTGGATCATGTACTGACTCCAGTGTGCTCTGAGATATGTTTGCCAGAGAAATATATATCTGTGGGTATCTTTCTTCTGTCTTTAGCAGTCACACCACTGGCACCAGAACTGTATTGTCCCAACAGCACCACAATTTTGGGTTTTAAACATTCTTACCAAGACACTGAAACGAGGATATTGTGAGAGGAAATGTGGAGTATCTCTGAAGAAAGCAGTATCATGGCTATCCTTAGTCTAAGCAGTATCTGTATGGTGTCTTGCTTTGATACTACTACCCAGACTCTGTCCTGAATGGATATGCACATTTTCATATTTCATATGTTCATGTTTATAATTCATATTTATAATTGAAATTATTTAAACCTGTATGAAACTGTAGTTGTAAACATATTCTAAAGGTGGATAATAAATAAGAAGTTTGCATCCTAATAGAATATTATACAGATTTGAAATTATTGGTGATATACTTGTTGTTCCAACTGTGAAAGTGTAGGTTTTTAGTCATTCAYTCCCACTTCTATAATGTCTCACACAGCCACTGCTGTCACTGGCATTGCGTATTTTGATTTAACTTTTAATTTGCACTGTTAGGTTTCCAAATTCAGAAATTATTTTAAGTGCCAGTGTGATTTGAGAATAGCTGTGCGTGAATGGATCAGAAAAAACATGAGGATATAAAAATTCAGGCTCCACCTCATCAGATGTGGATGGCTAGGAGTTAGTTGGCTAAACTAGTCACCTGAGGTACTTTTTATTGTCATGGAAGGATAACAACTGTTCTGCAGTGAGATTCATTAATCTCTCTAGGTACCTATTCCCCTCTGTTTGCTTTAGAGAGTTGTAGTTGATTATTCAAACTAGAACTACTCATTCTTTAGGGATAAAATTAGTATAAGCTGCTTTATTTTCCCTCTTTTTTTTCTACATTTCTGCCRTTGTGTCCTTGCTTGAAGGTAAAAAGTGCTGAACTGAGCTATTTAAGCAAAGCTTTTCTCCCAGTTTTTGCCACTTCTGAATACTGTTCAGTGGGTTCATGTGTCTAAGGACAGAGTAAGTGAAGTTTTATCTATAGTATGATTATTTCAAATACAGGTCTGGTAGATCTTAAAATCATTAAAGCATACAGAGTTTCTTTATGTATTTAGCACTTCTTTTTACTGTTTTGTTTTGTTTCACAATTGAGAGAATGTAAAATTGAAAGATGAATCACAAGAAGACTATTTTGCATTTGAAATGCATCAGTCTGAGTGAATTTTTTTAAATATGGAATAGTAATCAAGTAATGTACATGACTTGAAATATGCTGTTTTCTGCATATTAAAAGAATGCCTTGCAGTAAATTTACCGAAAAGCAGATTTTGTGAAATGTTGTGGGAACATTAACATCCTCATCATGCCAACAACAACATATTCTACTTGCATTATGCCTAGTCATTAAGGATTTTTCAGTTAAAAATAACAATAATAGCTGGTAAATAATTTGAAATCTCTTTCTTCTCAAGAGCATCAAGAAAATGTAATCAATCATTTTCTTTTCCCTACTATCAGACAATGAATTAGTATTTATTGTAACTTCTTTTCATTTAGGACATGGAATGCCATTTTTATGCCATTAAATAATGTCTGAGAGTGGATCAGAAGAAACTAGGAAATGGCACAACCTATTATTTATTTAGAATTAGGAAAGAGTCTATATTGTATGAGAGAGATATTTGGGATGTTAGTGAAATAATGCACCTTTGAATGAGTAATTCTAACTATATTATTTACCTGAAAAAGCACTCCTCAAACCAAACAGCCAAGACAAGAAGAAATATTGATATATAAAACACCATTTCAAAAATTAACACTTCTGTGAATAATTTTATTCTATATTCTCTTTCAGGTGCGACCTTCTGAGGCTCTTACCAGTAGCCATTATTCCTGTACCTGCATTAAAGAACTATGGATTCTACTTATTCAATTGCTGGACCACAGAAATAAAGGGTCTAATACAGAGGTAAAGGAAGATTACTGTTACATGTACAGTACAGTCACCAGATGTTCCCATCCATATGGCCATGAATGCACAGATCTGATGGTAGAACTGAACTCATATTTGCTCCAGGAGAACTGCATGCCAACTGTGATGCCTTGGGTCACTGTCTTGAATGTGCATGAAATCCTGACTAGGTTTACAGTGTGCTGCTGGGTTATGACCTAGGGCATTGATAAGGAATACTCCTAGTGGAAAAAAAGCAAAGCAAAGGAGTATACTGTGAAAGTTCTATTCTTTTTATGGAAGAGCAAAATACAAAAAGTCATGTTTACCTATTTTTAAAAAAGTTTATTTGCAGTTTCTGTGATATATCATGCAGTGAGTCATCTCCAGGCATTAGAAAAAACATGGATACAGTCAGAACAGTGATCAAGCTAGCTCATGTTTCTGTCTTTGTTACCAGGACCCAGCTAAGGTGGGTGAAATACGCATGCAAAGAAGTCCCAGAGCGCTTCCTTAAAAGAAGGAAAGATAGGCACAGGCTGTAAGAAGTAGTAATATTGTGATATAGGCAAGGGTCTGAGACAGTGAGAATTAATCTGTTTTTCAGTGCTGGAAGAGACTGTGGCAAAACAGGGAACTGGGATCTCTGCTGTCTTTCAGATTGATTCTCTAACACCTACTGTATTCCTCCTGGTTAGGATAGTCTGGCACTAGAAGTTTTTCAAAAATATGTTATAGCAATTCTTCAGTAAAGAACTCTAATCTTTCYCTTATGAGTGTTGGGGCACGATCCTGTCTGCATGTCACCAATCCATCAGCTTGTAGTATTGCCTGTGAAGTATTGCACTGGTGACCCAAGCTTGTCCTTTCACAATGCTTTCTACTGACATTTGAGAGACAACTTTCTAAGGTAGCCTTGAATTTTCTGTGGTAATACTCACAACTGCTTTTTGTTATTTTCTTTAAATGTCTGTTATCTTGCGTTCTCTGTATAAGCAAATTAATCAATGGGACAGTGTTGTAGAGAAAATTAACATAGGTTTTGTTATTGAAGACAGTTCAAATTACCTTTTGCATTTTCTACAGTGTTTCTGGAGCTTTGTGAACACAACCCTAAAGAATATCTTTGAACGGCCAAGTACTTCTGAAAATGTGTCTGGGTTTGACACAGTTCAATGTAAAGACCCACTGAGTTTTAGCTGGTGGATGATGAATCATCTGGCACCACTCTACCAGTTTGACCATAATGGAAATCTAGATGAAAAGGTGGGCATGCTTTTTTCTAAATATCTAAGAGTTATTATAATTGATTTTGATCTCTTTGATTATTTTTGTTGACAGAAAACAATTASTTTTGTAGTGCAGGAATTTTCATACTCCTTTAAAAAAGTTGGTTTTAGGTTGGGGTGTTAAGATGTGCTTTGTACAAGTCAGTAAATGTTCCAGGAGTCCCAGACATATTCGTGTTGCATACCAGATACTCAGTAGAGTACTGTGTGAAGGAAACTTGAAATATGCCAGCTAGTCAGTAGCACATATACTTAATGATGTAGCATATGTTTTAAGATTGTCTGCCTGCAGCATAAATGCTTCACGGGATTTGTTATTTTAGGAATTGAGCACATGAGTTTGTGGTTTATGAAGTATAAACCTCAAATTCTGACTGTGTAATTATTAATGCCACTTATTTTTTTAAAGTGATAGCTCTGCTCTGGATAAATTTCAATCTGTCTAATTGCATTACCTTTGCATCACAGCCATAACATCATAAGATATATGTATATTTGTGTATACAGCTTCATTTTTATGTTGGTATGCTACCAATAGACACTGTCTAATAACTGGAATTCAACTTTTGGTTTAGGAAACTTGGACTTGCTGAGGCAATTCATCCATTTTGAGATGTAAAAAGTGGACAATTTTTTTTAATTGTCTGTAGAGAAAGCTTGTTAGAAGCCAATGAGGTGGATGAAGACCCAGAAACTGTGGGGTTTGAGGTGTTCTTGGTGTAGTGTGCTTTGCTTGGGTTTTTTTTCCCCAGCAGTGTTTTTTGCACTAGGGAGACTGGTCATGCCATCCTCTGTCATTTCTCCTTCTGTTCTTTTATGCTGTTACTGTTATTCTTTTTTTCTGTTTGCTTTGGGAGTTTTTTGTTTGGGTTTTTTTTTTTTGTTGGGAGAGGAGGGGGTGTTGGTGGTCTCTTTGATTTCCGGGTTTTTTAGTGTGGTGGCTTTTTTAACTTTTTGGCTGCATTGCCCATATTCCCTGATTTTCCAAGCATTAACTGTGTGGCATCTTCCACAAACTGGACTTAGTTGCCCTTTATTGTGAATTGTCTTAAATTATTTGTAATTTAACAGTGCATATTAAAACTGGAAAGGCTGTACCTTCTTTCTGTTAAAATTGGTACTGTGATTTCCATTCCTGATTTAGGATGAAAGGTTAAAACCTGGAAATGTGTTTGTGAACTGCAAATCTATAAGAAGGGAAGAATGATCATGCAGATTGAGCAAGTTATTTTGATAACTTAAAATCCCTTTCTTGATCTTTAAAAGCAGTAAGTCTGTAAATAGAAAATGAAAGAAAAGTGTTGAAATTTTGAGAATGCTTACAATCCTAAGCAAAATTAGACTTTCCAAAAAAATTAATAATTAATTGGATTTTCTAATCTGCAAATTTGTTAAAAAAAAWTTAAATGTAGTGAAGATGTATTAATTCAGTTCTAGAATATTTAATTGAAAAACTCATGACCATGTCTGTTCGCTGGGGATGTGGCATGCTTATGCTGCTTCTGTTTACCAGTTTACAAATCCTTTAGGAGGCCATGTCAGGCTGCTTGTTGTCATGTGGCAAAGTGAAGCAACTTCTTGCACATTTATACAGTGTAAAGTTGCAGACCAGGTCTGATTGTTACACTGAAGGTTGTCCCAAGCTTCCCCTGGTTTTGAGTGTTATTACCTGGTGGGGGAGAGGGACACAGCCCAGAGCAGATTATAGAGGGACCTTGCAGGATAGAATTACTACACTGCTGCTTCTTAGCAGAATTTACAAAGYGAGAAAAGGTTATTCCCAGGTGAAATACAGAAATCTGTGTGAAGCATACATTTATACTGGGTTTCTTATATTTAATGCCCTAATCCAAATACAGTGATACTGATTACTTTTATCATTGGGGCTTTTTTCCTGTATCTCACTCTGATAGATACTCTGTATTTAGCCTCATGAGAGATTGGTTTTTTTGCCCTAGGCACTGTAGTATTTACATAAGCAAAAAAAAATGTAGAATGGGAAGAGGATTCCTGTTGTTCTTATTTTAAAATAGGAATCTGAGACACAGTGACAGGAAGTGACTTGCCCAAGATTAAATAATACTTTTCCTTTAGACCCCACCTGGGAGAAGAGAATTTCCAAGTCTTGATTTGTAAATCATGAGACCAYCCTGTGCATGCTTCTCTTGATGTTTCCAGTAGTCTTTATGTTCAAACTGTTAGCTCTGCTTTGCATTTCTGAGTTACTGTGRGTTTGTCCAGGGATCCTTGTTCTCGTACAAAAAAAATCTTATCAGTAACATCAGGGCCTTCTCACCCACCACAGTAATATWATCTGTCATGGACAGGTTAATGGTAACCATCCCTTCAGGTCCTGTTCCCCTTCTTGAATTGCAACCTCAAAATATTTTTTGAGCATTATAAGGTAAAACAGTTTGTGATATGAATTTGTGAAGTCAGTACAATTACATGAGGACTCTGTTGTCCTGTTTTGTTGATTAAACATATGATGCAATGGCTTTGTGACACATGCTTTCTTTTAATTGACTGTAATCAGAGTTGGAAGTGTGATGTGTTATAATGATGGTTATTCATGTGCTCTGTAGCAAAAATTGCCTCTAAGCCTGTGTCATCTGAGGAATATTTTCAATTTTTTAATGTGGTCTGCATGGCCATAAGGTTGTTATGAAAGCTTTTAAAATTCCTAATAGGTTTCAGACTTGCTTCTTTTTATTTTTTCCCCGTTTAGCTCATAAAATGCAATTTCAAATATGCAATGATTCRTATATATTGAATATACATTTCACATACATGAAACCACATTTTTGAACTAGAAACTTTTGGACAGATTTCTTAGAGACTGTTCTGAGGGATGTACAGTATGTGTCTCTTTCCATATTCCCCTGTTCAGGTCCCACTTCACTCTTCTGAAAAGTAGGATTTGTATATTTAAAACTCAGATGGGACCTGAGGAGAAAATTTGCCACTTCTGAACATTGCAGGGGTCAATTTTAATATCCTGTAGGCTAAGGTAATACAGGCAGAGTTACCTGGGGCTAAGAATTCTTGCCTTTGAATAGAATAATCTGAAATGACTATGTGGCAAGATATGCAAACATGGACTTCCAGCTAAGAAGCCTAATATGGCTTTTCCAGGTACTCAGCTGTTAGTCCTTGCAAAAGTTTCTTCCTGCAAACTCAGCTCAAGTTTTTGGTTTTAGCAGCACTTCTATGCACTGTGAGGTCTCTGGGTTCTGTTGATTTCTAGGACTCTCTGGGCGTGGAGGGAGGATGTTTTAAGACGTGGTTTGGAGTCAAAGATATAGGTTCTATGTATGTTTTGACAGGGACAGATTGTAATCAATGGTAAACAGGTGCTGTGCCATATTGCCAGTGCAGTAGGGAATACTGTTTGGATATTAATCTATTGGGATTTGAATGAAGCAAGTCTGTTAAAATATAGATACAATTGTAACTAAAAGGAGTGCAGCAGGTGGTTAGTGTCCTTCTTTCCTGAGTTTGGACTGAACTTGGGTGCACTCTTGTAATCAATGCCAGCTGGTGTCAGGAGTTTGCCCTAGATTATTCCAAGATCTTGTAAGGTGATCTGCATACTCCAGACGAGCTGGAACTTTGGCAGTAAACACCTGTTGTATAAAACATGTGTCCTTGGTCTATGGTACTGCTAAAAACATGTTCTAAGCAGGCTGATTGAAACATTCAGTGTTCTCATAGACATTTAGCATAACTCTAATATCTACTTATTACTGCCAAAACTGGTATTTTAGCAGTTCCTTAGCTTTCCTTGAAATCTGCAGTAGGATGTTGCCYGTGTATAGGTATTCACATAACATCAGGCTCTAAAACACAGTCAAAATCGAATGTACATAATGACCTAAAACACAGTCAAAAATTGAATGTGCATAGTGGCCAAATTTGTCCAGAAATGCTGATTGTTCCTAACCCTGGGTYTACATGTTATTGAAGTGCCGCCTTTACTCCTTGACTGTCTGTTGGTGCAATGTCCTCCTGACACAATGCTCTGGTTTCATGATACAGAGCCTTTGGCATCAGTAACAGCTTAAATCCTGTTCACTACCCYAGGCATGATATGCCCTCTGCTGTTCTGGCACAATTTTTGGTCTCCATTTCCTGTGACCTAAGTCAGGTCTTATTCCCTTTTTCATTCTTTCTTCCTCTCCTGAAGTTCTTTGTTGATTCACTGTTCTGGCTCAGGGTCCCACAAACAGAAGTACCAGAACAAATGAGTAGTGGCATGCTATAGCTGTGAGGGCAGAAAGAGGAGCTCAGGATGAGGAAGAAGCAGTGGGAATTTCTTAACTGATACAGGTCAAGTTCCTGAATCATGAAATCACAGCTTTAGTGTAACTTTCTGTAGATCTGTCCTTTCTTTTATATTTGTTCCATAGACAGTCTATGGGTTGTGACTTGCTATCATTGTCTGTCTTTCAGTATTCTCTTTCTGTTGTGGTGGAAATGTAAAGTCACCAAGTAGTCAAATAGTGTTGGATGAGTATCAGTGCATTTTTAAAAATAATTAATTTTTAAAATTATCTCGGTACTTTCTGGAGTTCTGTGTGAAACTGTCACCAAGCCACACCATTAACCAGTTTAATCAGTAGCAGAGGATGATGGAGCGCAATGGTGTTGCTGCTGGAAAGTAGTTATATTTCAATTAACAAAGCATAAAATGCTCTTTATTGTAAATTCTAAGCTGATATTTAAAGGACAGCTATCTGCAAAATAATGTACAAGGCTTAACAGCTGTGGTAGTGGAGGGAAAAAGTAAGGCAGGAAAATGATGGAAGTGCTATGTTCACACATCTACGTATCTACAGAGGCTATATACATAGCTGTATGTAAGAGATGATTGTTGAATCTCCTAGAAATGTAAGTATACTGGCCTTGTTGCCTTTTTTTTCCTCCTGAGAAAATGGCCTTAGTTGCAAAGCCTTGTACCCTTTTCTTTCCTGCTTTGCATAAATAGATGGAAAAGAAAAAAGCAAGAAACTGTGAGATTATACCTTTTCTTCCCTCTTTTTTCTTATAGCTTCCTTTTTACAGAACATTAAAGAARGAAACTGTAAGGCATACTGCTTGGACTAATAACAAATGCCCGATTCTTTTGCATGTCCATTAAAAGTGAAGGTTGGGATTGCAGATGAGTCACCTAAAGTGGTTCAAGTTGCATACTTCTTATTTTTATTAGCTTTCTGAGGGCTAATTTCTAGGACAGATATCAATTATGTTCATATACAGAAAAGTTTTTTTTGGTGATGACTACTGTATTCTGTCATAAAATTAAATATTTCTGGAAATATTTTGTCTGCTTACTTTTGTGTTATTACATGGTGTTTCCTATAARTGATACAAATGCTGTTTTATGTTGATAATTATTTTTCAGAAACAGAAGGAATCCAATTGGAAATTCGTGGAGGAGCTCCTTAAAAAATCCACTGATGCTCAAGTAAGTGTATAAAGGAAAGAATAATGAACAAGGAAAGTGTCAGGGATRCTTTCAGGAAAAGACAGTGCATGAAACAAAGTCCAACTAACAAGTGTATTTTTGGAGTTGTAGTGTTTTTATCACTGGTAAATGAACAACCTTGACATAGCTAAACTATGACAGTGTACAGTTCCCTCCTTGTTAGCAGTTCCACTTGCTTTAAAGTGCTTGTGCTTGATGCTAAATTGTCAGATAAAGAAAAAAGATAATTATCCTGGAAGGGTAGTATATGGCTTCTTAGACAAGATGTATTCAGAATAAGAACTGGGTGCTTAGAAAATGTAAATCAGATACTGAATGTAAGGATATCAAGTTGAGGAGACATGATGAAGGAGATAGTCAGTTGCATTGAAAATTCAGCTATATCCTCATCACAGCGGGAAGGTGACTTGCCTTGCTGAGCAATTTGTCTTACAGGCTTGAATCAAACTCTTACTGATAAGGTTCTAGTTTCTGAGCACTCATTTCATACCTTATCATTTTTCTTTCTGCAGAACTGTTAATGCAATGCTTCATGGCCCAGAGGTCAGAATTGACCTCCTTTTAATATGCTTTTAAATATGCTGTTCATCAAGTTTTTAAAATAAGTTACATTGTAGCTCTGTAAATTTGTTCTGAAGTTGCATGGCACAAATTGCAAATGTTGTATCGGCAATGCCTGTAAAAATAATTTCTTTATTTATGTTTAAGACAAGAATAAACATGTTTATTTTTTCATTTGGTATATGAAATTAAGAAAAATTCTGCAAAGTTCTGTTTTTGAAAGCAGAAGGGGAATCAGTTCTTTCAGTTTTTTTAATTATAAAACTGTCTTGCTCATGGAGTAGCCAATAACTGTCGTTAAAGCTGGAATACAGAACAATACTTGTTACAGCTTTTTGACAGGAAAATATTTGTGGCTATTAGGAGAGTTGAAATGATAGCATTAATTTTCAGATTTCTAAACATAAACTCTAATGTTTGGCTATGTAGTTGTACTCTATCAGCTTAAAAGATTAAGTCTTTTTGAATGATTTTACTGTRTATGACAAAATACAAATTGTGCATATACATTAAAACCCCAAGTGATGACATTACTTACTGGATGTGCTTACCATTCTGTGAGAGAARTTGGAGAGATTTAGATAAGATGCATAAAAACTGAGTAGCTTATTAGGCACCTTCCTGTTTGCATCTTCTGTGTGGCAGCAACCTGAGACACACATTTGTAGTTAGTGTTCTTTTCTTCAAAATAATCCCTTTTCTTGTGAGYGTTTATTATTTTGAATAAAGATTACTTTGAAACAGAACATACATAAAATATGCAGTTTTTTGATGCTTTTGTAAAAAAATTATTGAACTGTAGACAGTTTATTAAGGCAGCTAAGTGGCCAAGTTCAGAAGACTTGCATATTGAGTCAGTCATGACACAGTAATATGAAGCAAATATGTGTTTTAATTTCCAAAGGCAACCACTGTTGGAATTAAAACAAACCCTCATTTTCAAAAGACATGGTTGTAACTATTACCAACCATCTAAGGAGCCATCTAGTTTATTTCCTTTTTTTATTTGTTCATTATTTTTTCTTGCATTATGGAGTTMGCTGCCCAAGGGAAGTGCTCCTTGGGGAACATTAATTCCTATATGTGCATGCATGAGTGAATGGAGTACTTTATTAAAACATGCATCCTGCTCCCTATCCCTGCACAGCAGCCTTCCTGACAGTGTCTAGGAAGGAGAAATCTTTTGCCAGTAGATATGTCCATTTCCTCTGTTGATCTGTCAGCTTCAAGTGGCCACTCCTATCTTTTATCTTATCCTTTTGCATCTCTTAAGTATTTTTGAGTCCAGAAAAYGTAGTAATGAGAAGCACAATGAGGTATCAAGAAGTCAGTAGTGAAACAGAGTGTTGAAAAGTGGGAAAAAGCAAAACTGATAATAGTACTCTATGAATGAACAGCAGGACAGAATTGATGATACTGCCTATTAACACTTGGCATGACTTTGTTAGTTAATCCTATCTGAGCCATCCTTTTCAGCATATAGCCTGTTATCTACTAAAGATGCACAGAAATAGCTGTGCAAAATAAATTAAAAGGAATAATAGTGCTGAATTGCCTGTTTGCTAGAGAGGGCAGGAGTTGGTAGTTGAAAAACTTCATTTTTAGATATATGGCAACTTAAAAATGAACCACATTGAGTACTATGTTCATCAGCCTCATAATCTTGTGCTTGTTGCTCCCTAATTTCCCTATTGCTTGTAGACTGTGCATGCTCAGAAGAATGGCAATTTATACTGAATGGGGGGAAATGAAGAAGGAATCAAGTATGTGTAGTTCTGTGTGTTCAAAAGCATCTGGAAAAGGTGCAGAACATACATTTATAAGATGAGTTGATAATCTCCGAACAGTGACTGTTAATGTCTCTTCATGTGAGCTTCAAATTCTATGCTGTGAAAAGATGATTCAGTAGGTGTTGTTGCAACCACTGAGGGTAATAGAGCATCATGAAGCAGCAGAAGCTGGAGTTAGCTTTAACATCCTTAGGACAGCTAAGTATTGGGAYACGAAAATGCCTAACCAGTGTTAAATCTGCAGCATTTTGGTAGTTTCAATAATACTGTTGTGTTTAGTGGTCCACATGCAGACACTAAAAGCCTAAGGCATGTTAATCCAGAGTATGCTGGATTTTGGGTGTGATGAGGACCTCCAGAAGATGGTGTTGCCTGTCCAGGTGAAGGTGGTTGAGGGGTGCCCCAATAATGCCGTGTTCCCAACAGGAGCTCCTTTAAGAGTCAGTCAGCCTGCTGCTGAGCAAGGAAAAGATGTGAAGGTGCTGTTCATCCTATGGGATCAGTAGTGATGGGAGCCAAAAGCACCTTGAGAGAAGATAGGAGCAGCCATGGATACCTGGTCAAATTAGTGGGCTTCTGCCTTGGATATATCCTTTCAGCTTCAAACATTTGACCAACAGCTGAGTCTTCAGCCACAAATTGGTCTCTTTTAAAATTCCAGGTAGATAAGAGTTGAAAAAAATTGCTCATGTGAGAAAACTCCCAGTTCTATCGCAAAAAAGGGCATCTTTGGGGAAACTAGTTGTTATTTCCTACCTTTTCTGTAATTTGGAATTCTCTTCCAAAAGAGGAAAAAAAAGCTGGTTTACAGTTCTTTTTGTACTGCAAAATGAAAATTGTTGTAGTAGTAATATTATCATAATTGTGTTTGTCTACTAGGCAACATCAAACTGACTAGATTTATAGGTTGTCAGTATAAGAGGAATTTGTGTTTATGACGTTTTATTGCGAGAATCAAAAGCTTTTTAGTTTGCAAGAGCTAATAGAAGTCTGTCTTATTAGACTTCTCATTTTAGAAAATAAATGCTTTGTGCTGTTTCATTTCTGCCTCAATTTTGTTATACTTTCACTGTATTTTTTGTTTAATTCTGCCTTAAGAGAGATAGAGAAGTATTTCTTGGGTTTCTAGGAAAACCAATTTTGTTACTACAGTAGGAGGTCATAAGAGAAAAATGTTATGTTTAGATAGTACTATCATTTTGATAGTATCAGGTATTCCTCCCTTCCGTGATAAATTAAAAGCTGACTACCTCAAGAGTTCTGATAGTATTTCCAGCAGTGCAAGAGACCATTTTAAGCAAAAGAGCAACGAGAAAATCCATTAATCCCAGGGATATTTGAAGTCTGGATACTCTTTTATATTAAATTTGAGATAAAGCCTTCAGTGCTATCATGGTTTTGGAAACTGTTCTAAAACTATAGTTGGACAGATAAATAATGGTTCAAATTGAAGATGCTCAACTGCTGTGTTTATTGTTGAGTTAATTTAACTGAAGCAGTCATTGTTTGTTGAATTAGATCCTAAACATAACCCTAGATTCAAAATACAGCTTCAAGACTGAGCATTCCCTTTCTGGGAATTTTTGAATGGTTTGTATTTTGGTTTTTTTGTTTCATTTTTGTTTGGTTTTTTTACAACATTGTAACTGGGTAGTTCCCTCTAGGGAAATAGGTATGTTCAGCTGTAGGATTTTTTGTTTTACATCAAGACTCTTGCTTTCATTCATTAAAAACAAGAGCAGCTCTTCTGTCCCTTTTTTTCRTGCAAGATTGGGGTTTTTTTWWWATTATTTTTTGGGAAGTCTGTTGAATTAATAGTTATGTCATATATTAAAAAATACTTGAGTATCTCCTTTCATTTGTAGGCATTTTTATTATGTTTGAATTACTATTCTGGATATTTTTAATGAGTCTTTACTGGAAAGTTACTTTCCTATTTCATGGGGTTTTGTATCTTACACGTAATGTCTTGAATATATAATTTTCTATGACAACTGAAAATGTCTTCAATTTTCAAGTTATTTTAGGAATGTACCACTTTAGAAGCCATATGCCCTACATTAATTGTTCATGAGAAGACAAGGCAGATGCGGTTAGAAGTTCGTGTAGGTGATTGTATACTTGTTTGCAGTGTTGTGATAAAATGTAGCAAGTCAAGTTTTCCACATGAATGGATAGCCAGGTAGAGACAAATAAACGAGTTAGACTCATTTGTGTGGCATTGAAAACAGGAAAAAAACCGAAGACATAGTAAGTCATAAGAAGTAGCGCTGTGAGTAAATCATAGAATCATGTGATGGTTTGGTTTGGAAAGGACCTTAAAGGTCATCTACTTCCCACACCCCTGACATGGGGTAGAGATGTTAGACTCACACATGTAAAAGTCTACTCTTAAGACAATTGCACACAAGTTGGTTCATTAAACCATTTTGCAGGCAGTGGAGACAATAAAACCCTTACAGGAATTATCACCCTAAAGTAGATACCTAAAATAGGCTRGGTTAAACACATGGTTTTATTTCAGAGCATGAAGCTCTTAATATCCTGCCTCCTATGAAAGTTCTGTTTTGTTACCAAAAGCTGGATGAGAATAATTCCACTTTCATTATCCCATAATTACTACCTGAATGCTTCACTGTGTTCAAATTGTTTGGTATTTCCTATTTTCTTTCCTATGAACCTTTTCAGAAGTCTTTTCCAGCCTAAATTATTCTGTGRTTCTWTGATTCTGGGATGAACCAGCATTGGCTGGTTTGCAGGGTGCAATTGTCAGCTTTTATCTTCAAGTTTGTTGCTTGTATAAGATGCATTGACTCAACAGTATATAATTAAAAATATATTTTATATTAGGAGATTACTTACAGTCTGGTAGTACTGGTTTTATGTGTCCTACAATTAATTTCTTACTTCCTGTTTAAGGCTGGTGTGTTGGAGGAACACTTACGAATGCACCTTCAGTGCTGTTTGACTTTGTGTAGTTTCTGGGATTTGAACCTATCTGTTGTCACTRTACTCTGGGATTATTACAGCAAGAATCTGGTAAGTAGATGAATATATAAAAATGTAGAATTGCATGTAGGCAGTTCTTGATTTTTGCCGATTAATTCTGATTTTCCTGTAGCCAGGCTTGATTGCTATACTTTTGTAAAACTACCTAATTAGTGACAGTATCCTTAAATTTGCCATGTTTGTGTAATGAAATCATGTGTAAATTTGTTATGGTCCATTACATTATGAAATTATACAATATGATAATATATTTTAAGTCCTATTTTTCATCAGGACTACACAGTTTAAGATCTTGTAAAAATACTTCACACACAGTTACAATGCATTTTTATTGTTTTAGCCATGGTAAGAATATATCTTCTTGTTCCTGTGAAGGAGTGCATCTTACTGCCTTTGTAATATTGGCATTTATTGTTATTTATAATATTTTCTGTTTTCATTTATTCTTTTAGAACGGCTGCTTTACTGTTCCTTGGCTTGGTCTGAAGGATCTGGCAAATATTAGTAAGACTTCTTTGTCAATGCTTGAGTTGGTGAAACGCTGCTGCTGTGAACAGCAGGTCCCTTCTCTGTACAACTCCAGCAACAGTTACTTCATTTTCCTCAGCATCTTGGCACGGATTATGAAAGAAGAAAACAATGGTGTGCATCCTTGGAAACAAATTAAAGGACGGTATGGATGCTATTTAGTTTGTCTCATTTTGTAACAAGYGTAGTGGGTTAGGGGCCCTTCCAGCCACATGCAAGGCAGAAGGCACTCTGCTCATGACAAAATAAAGGGGTAAGGGATCCAGGGTGACTCATAATTTGAAGRAAGCAGTTGTTCCCTGAAGTTTGTGTTGCCAGCTGAGGCTGTAACTGGGTCCAAGAATCACCTTGGCATCCAAAAGTGGGATGATTTACCTCGTCCCACTGGCCAGGAATTTGGTAGACTGGCAACCAGTGCAGTGGTACAACCCAGTTGCCAGACAGATAATGTAATTAAAGCACAGAAATTGTGTTTGAGCTGCATGTAAGCCATGTGTTGTTCAAGAACATGCAGACACTTGCTAGACCTGCRTTTTCATTTATTTTCTTTTCAGTGATTTTCAAAATTTCTCATAATATTTTTGTGAGGATTTCAATATTTCACTTAATCTTGGAACATACTAATTAAGTACAGTCAGTCATGATATCAAAAAACATAAAGTATATATGCTCTAAGTGAAACCTTTGATRTTTTAGGTGTGTACTAATCCATAAGACTTTTCTTAGAGTGATGAGATAGCAGTTGTAATGATTAGTACAGACTGTTAATTTTTTTTATTAGATAGAGAAAACAAATAGTTCTGGTTTAGGCTTTTGAGTTTTTTAAAAGATTTTGTTAAGTATTAATATAATTAATTAAAACTTTATTAAGCATTAGAAGGATCTTCATGTACACAAGTAATAAGCATTAAAAAATGCCCACATATATACACACCTTACAAAGTTGTGGTGTTCTTCTTTCAGAAAAGAAGGGTTATCTTGGCTATCAGAAAAGAGCAGTATGCCTGATGTCTATGTACACTTCAGAAGTTTAGTCACTAAAGTTTGGCTTTATGAATCACTGCAACTACGTAGAAACAAATATGTTGTTGGGTTCTGTATCAGTGTCTTGCTTTTTTAAAAAATTTTAATTAGCCTACAATTTAATTGTTGGATTCTGTATCAGTGTCTTGCTTTTTTTTAAATTTTAATTAGCCTACTCTGTTCTTACTGAAATAAAATTATACTTATATTTTTGTGCTCTTATAGCTTGTTACTTTCCCTAATTTAAGAGGGGGAGTAATAACRTACAACACACAGTGCATCAGTCTGCTGAACTAGTTTTCTTCATTTCTACCTTGAAAAAATCAATTACACAAGTAGCAAAATTTAACAGCCTGCAGCTATGATTTTGGGATGAACTCTGTTTTCAGTAGCTAACCAAGCATTAATTGATGCATGAAAAACATAAATGCCTGTCAGTAGTAATTTACTACTAAACAACATTAATTGGATTTGCTGTAATTTTTGGTGGCTAGATTTGATAACCTCAACACCACTTCCAACTGTTTTCCAGGTGACAGAATAGGAAAACAGCATTTATGGATGTTTAACTACTGTAGGTGGAACTTATTTTAAATTTAAGGTGAAGGATATAACCAAAGTTTTAAACACAATAATTAAAAAGTTAGGCCATTATCTTCTTACTCCTCTGTTGTAGGAATGTTGACTTTTATTTAAAACTCCACATCCAAGCAAAGGTCCCAGAAAAGATCTTTTGTGTAAGCTTTTTCCTTTTTGGCAACCACTTTAAAGTTTCAAAGTTGTGGTGCTTGTCACCATCAGCTGTGTATGACTTGAGCGTTGTCCTGTAAGCAATGCAGATAAAGTTTTGTAACATCTTGCTACCTGGAGAGAGGTTGCTCTTCCAAATGCTTCAGTTTGTTTTCTTTCAAACCTGTCCATACCATAGGTGAGCAGTACAAGTTGATACAGACTTTGGCAAAGCACTGTGAAGAAAAGGAATTTTCCAACAGAAATCTTCCTWTTTCTGCAGTGGTGGTTTGGTAGGTTAGACTTTGATCACTGCAGCTGCAGCACTATAACATAATAGCAGAAACCAGTAGCTGATTTCCAGATGGAAATGAAGAAGTTTCCAGGAAAGAAGTTGGTGTACAGGAATGATTTGCTGCTGCAAAGGGATGCCACTTGACAGCTCCCTTTCCTAGGAGCCCTCATGGGCTAAACTTGATTGATTTGAAGGCACATATGGRGGACATCCATCACAGAGAGAGTAGCAGTAGTAGTAGTAACATTGTAGAGTTGTAACATTGTGCTCGGCTTGGTACTAGAGATTAGATTTGGGGGAAGGGTTAGGCTGCACCTCCCACTGAAAACAGTGTGTGCCTTAAATCAAAAGCAAAAACTGAAAGAGCATGTCTGTTCTAGTAACCATAAGAGTAATGAGAAAAAAGAGTATTTAAAATTCAAGGGTTACTGGAAGAGGGTAACCATAAAGTAAAAGCATGAAAATACAATTTTAGTCACTCAAGAAAATAGAAAATTGCATACTTTAAGAAGCTTTCTCTTTCCTGTTTTTTTTTTTATTTGTTTTTCTAATGTAGAATTTATTCCAAGTTCCATCGGAAAAGAATGCAGGAGCTGACAGAGGTGGGGCTGCAGAACTTCTTTAGCCTGTTCCTCGTGCTGGCAATTATTGTGGAGACAGAAGATATCGTGAGTCGGGTGTTGGATCTTTTGGATTTCCTGACTCCATCCTCCATCACCACGGCTCGGAGAGCTCTCATCTGGAGAGGTCATTTTGCTTTCCTTTTAATTTATGTTGAGAAGAATATGGACATTAGTGCCCTGGCTGAGAAGGTCTCAAATGCTTTCTGTGAGAAGGCAAAGGAGTTTTTAGTGACCAAAAATGACCACACACAGAGACAAAATCTCTGGACTCTGCTATCAACCTACATTGATGGGGTCCAGGAAGTGTTTGAGACCAGCTGCTACTTGAGCCTTTCTGAGGAAAAGTTGCTGAATGATGGCTTCACTATGCTGCTGCCTGCATGTCGAGGAGCTGAGCTGAGCATGGTGCTGAATTTTCTTCAGGTTGTTCTGGCCAGACTTCGGTAAGTTATTTAGTTAAGTTGTGGATTTAGGCTAACATTTTGTTTTTAGGATTAAACTGTAGTTCCTATTATTTTTTTTAACAAAATTGTGTAAATGGAAAGAGAAATCTCTGAAGGGCTATGAATGATGTGTTAAACTTCAAAATTCACCAATACTTCAGTGCATACAGAATCTTTGAAATGTTTCCTTATTATTTCAGGAGGTTAGGTTTGACATCCTGATGTTTTGTTATGAATTAGTATCTCTTTAGAAAGTCAGCCAGTTGCTTCTATTTCAGAAAATATCATCTTTTCTTTCATGAAGGAAACTTGAAAATTATTGTCTCTGTTAATTGCATTAATTGGAGGGTGTTGGATTTTTTGGTTTTGTTTCTTCACGTGTTCTGTTTTTCAGACATTTCATTCTATTTTTTTCTCTTTYACCAAGGTTGCATTCAAATTCTACAGTTATGGAGGTTTAAATACTTGTCTGGGGTTCGATAGGAAGGAAGGAAATAATATTTTACCACTTTCAAGCAATTTTGCTTTGATGTACTAGTTCATTTTTCAACATCCACAGTGCCCTTCAATAAGCATATTTTTTTGTCTACTGATGCCWTTGAGAAGCAGTCCTCCAGTTTGAAGCCCAAACTGCTTTTTTTTTTCATAAGATATTAAGAAGTAGCTATTGATCTGCCATTACTTCAAATGTGCAAGACTGAAATATGTGTAAAGAGCTGTGGAAGAGTACATAATAGGAATTCTGAGGCCCATATGCAAGATCTCTCTTTAAGTAGGTTCTTTGTTATTGTCTAGTAGTTTGACTGCAGCTGTCAATAGCTTATAGATCCAAAGACAACTGTTTTTCAGGCAGTCTTTTGAAAAAAGATGAAGCACAAAACTAAGTTTAGTTGATTTATTATTTATTATTTCAGTTCAACTGAATATATTTCCTGGAATAAATTGGAGACTTCAAAAATACTTTGACATTTTCTCTATTAGCTAATAGACAGCATTTGTTGTGTTGTTTTTAAAGATGAAATAGAGAGAAATTTCAGAGTGGTGAAAAAATTGCCTATTTTTATAACTTGGCATTATTTTTAAGCTTTCCAGGACTGGGGCTTATGTGGCCCTCTTGTAACACTGAGAAGAGGGCAAGGAAGTTCAATCTAGACTTCTCAGGTCATCACAGACAAGGTACAGGAAGGACAGTATTAGTACCTTTTTTTGCAAAAAGTAGTTGTGCTGAAATATTTGAATTACCAACATGCTCAAATAGTAATTGGTATGAGATAGATTTTTAGAACCTTGCTTTTAACAGTTATTTCCATTTCTTTATTTATACATTTGGTTAATGCTGCCAGCCTGTTTATCCTATTTTCAGAGGAATTAAATTCCTTAACACTTAGGAAACACTTTGATCTTCAGGTTGTATGGAGCAGGAAAATGTTAGTGATTTTCCTGCTTCGACAGACTCACTGGAGTCAATCAGTCAATCCTCTGTTGCCATGCAAATAAAACAGCACTAAAACCTTTTTTTTTGGTTCAGAAGATATGGATGACTTTGTGCTAACCAGATGCTAAAATGTTACTGAATTGACCAGACTGATTCGGCCTGGTCTGTTTTCAAACTCAGAAAAAGATTAAATGCTTGTTATTAAAGTCCAGGCTTGTATAAGATAGTAGGCCTTTCATAAATACAATTTTTCTGTACACTACACTCTTAATAATTTTATACCTGTGTGACAGGGAATTTACAGGTAGGAAGGAAGTGAGATCACTGATTAAAGAGACAAGCAGCTCCCTCTAGGCTGTTAGGAAATAATAACTTCATATGYTACTTTCTGTTAACCCCAGATGATGGCTCACAGGAGCATTCTTTATTGCTGATTAAGTAGCATTATGAAAATACTCACTTGGTTGTGTTAACTAAGTGCCTCAATATTTAAAGCTTTAAATGTCAAATAGTTTTAGCAGTCCCCTTTAACATATCTTGTTGGATTGCTGGAATCTCATTCCAGGTTTCCCATTGTTTTTATTTGAGGATGCTGTAAAAATTCTAGTCTTTCATTGTCAGAGTAAGGTGTAGCCAAAAGCTTCTCTTTAATTATAGCTATTCATGCTGCTGTGGTTAAGGGTCTGTCAGCATTTCCATTATAAACCTTTATTTTCAAGGGTTTGTAACATAGCAGTGAAAACTTGCTCTGGGCTAAAACTTGGCATACAAGGATTTGAAAGTGCACTTGTTTTCTTTCTTTCTTTTTTCTTAAAAGACATCTGAAAAGAGACCCCCACCTTCACTATTTTTACACCACAGTGTTTTAAAATAACCCTTTCCAGCTTTTTCTTGTATTTTTCTTGTCTTCTAGAAAAGTACAGGTAGCTTTTGATTGTTGTATTTACCTATTGCTAGACTATTTTAAATAGGGTTTCTTAAACCAATTTTTTAAATTGATTGTTATCATTTTTATTATTTTGTGATCCATATATTTAAATAGAACTATGTCTTGGCAGGAGAATTAATTTTTATCAGTTTTTGATACATGGTGAGTGGGTAATGGGAATCAAATGCTGCTTGCTGGCACTTGCAAGTATTTGATCTTCATAGTAAGATTCACTGTGAAGTGTAAGATTGTGTTTTAATACAGTCTATTTTTAAAAAGCATGTAAAATAAACAGTAAATAATCAAGAAACTCCCCTAAACCAAACACGAAGTGCTTCCTTCCTATGTTTACTTATCCTTCTTCTAGTTCAGACATAAGTTTTTTCCTTTTTTTTTTTTCTGTTTTTAGACAATGGTTTAAAATCCTTATTGTTTTGGTTTGGTTTTATTTTCTTTTTACTGAAAGGTAAATGGGGGATGTTTGCCCATGTGTGCTTTCATTTGTTCCAAATCTCTAGCACTATCTGTCATCTGAGTGCCTCATGGCACAAAAAGAAGCCCTAGGTTAATAAAAATACAGGCATTAAATAGATTTGACAGAACTTGCTGTAAAAATGGATTCAAGGCTCAGAGAAATTGGCTGTAGGTGCTGGCACTGCAATATGTTCTACTTAAAAGGAGTGTTTGAAACATGCTAAAATGTCTTGTATTGTAATGGGATATTGCTTTGACATGAGCTTTCTCTTATTATTGTCATCCTGGCATTTGGGTTTTGTTGAGTGTTAGCACAGAGTTACAGACTATAAAATGTGAGTAGATACCCTGCTGTGCTCCAAACATCCTTGCCTAGTTTCAGGGAGACTTGGTTCTAATTCCTGTCRGAAAAATGAGAAGTATCATTAACCTAATACCGTAATAGCTGGTCATTTTACTTTGAAAACTGTGTTTTTGCCCATTTATACTTTTTTGCTAATTTTTGAAAATTTCAATGTATAAATTTTATAAGCTCTTACAGCAATATTGCCCAAGTAAACTGTCTCTAGTAGAAAGTTACATTAATAATTGGGCCATGGGTAACAGGAGAAGTGAATGTTCTCTCTGTTTGAGTGTGTTTAGCCTTGAGGTTGTGAGAAACCACAATAGGAATGGATTATCCAGTATATCTTTGCTATGGAAATGTACAGTTATTTGTAAATTTTTTTGAGTTATACTTACCATYAAAACAGCCTGTGGGAAGCTTTTTTGAGACCAACAGAAGCATCTCTCCCCCTCTCTGTTACTGTGTAAGTCAGTAGATAAGCTCAGGAGGAGAATAGAAAGGTCCACCCTCCTTCTTTTCTTCCCCCTCAGGGGTTATAGTGTTAGTCTTTGTAAAGTCTTTTTTCTGATGTTGAGCTTCTGAAAACTGTATTCAGAAGAGTTTGGAAGATGATGAGTCTTCACTTACCCAATCCCATCCTGTGAGGATATTTAGAGCTACCAGCTGCGATGTCCTGATAAGCGCAGAAGGCAACTCTGTGACTAAGCCACTGAACTGAGAGTCTGAAGATCTTAGCTTAGAGCTAAGATCTCCCACTCTTAATGAATGACCACTAAAAGTTGCTGTGAACATTGTTCACCTGTGTGAAAAAATGGAAATAAATCCTTCCTTTTCCACTTAGCAGCAAATATCCTATGCTTGGGGAGCAAGCATGCCTTGCTATGCCAACTTGAACCATCTTTTAAAGTATTTTTACTGGTTTTTTTGAAGTTCAGGTATTCCATTAACAAATCGGGTGTTTAAATGAGTGTAATGAAAATCTAGTCTCTAAATGCTCTCATGCATGAGAAGCAAGCACAGATTTAGAAAATAGCAGCGTTTTGAGAGATTTCCTATATCTAAATCCTTAAAAATAATCTGTTACCACCTTCTGAGCAAATAGTGTATGTTCTTAGCTGCAGTTGTTGCCTTAAGGTATGGCTCTGGTAATTAACACTAAATTTTTTTTTCTTCTTACTTTGAGGGATTTAAAGGTTTTTATTCAGGTTTTTATTGGAGACTAAAATAATGTTTTACAAATTTGTCCCTTGTATTCTGACCTTCAAAGCTGACTAGCTAAAACTAATGTGTGTTTTGATTGTTCTCTTCTGCTCTGAGAGCATTACTGTGTAAAGAAAGGAAATGAGACCTCAGCATGCACTGGAAATGTGTCCCTAAATACTTTGCATATAGAAAGTTCCTGTATATGTCACTGGTTCAAGTTTGCAAGAATTTTCACCTCCCCTTCTCAGTGCCCATTTTCTTGAATCAGGAGGCAGACGCATGAAAGTTGAACAATTGATTAACATTAATTTCATATTGATGTTTAGGATGTAATAGAGAGCATCTGCCTTAGAAGGAGGGCAGCAAGGCTGGAAGGCATSTCCTGTGAGGAGTGCCTGAGGTTTTGGGGCTTGTCTGGTTTGGAGAAAAGGAGGCTGAGGCATGACCCCCTTATTCTCCAAGATTCCTGAGAAAGGGAAATGGAGGGAGAGGTGCTGAGCTCTTCTTCCTGGGCTCCACTAACAGGACATGTTGCAATGGTTCAAAGCTGCACCAGGGGAGGGCTTGGGCTGGACACTAGGAAGCATTTCTTTACTGAGAGAATGGTCAGGCACTGGAACAAACCTAAATAAGTGGTTGTTACTCCAAGCCTGTCAGTGTGTAGGAGGCAACTGGACAATGCCCTTAATAATTTGCTTTAGCTCTTGATCAGCTCTGTATTACTTAGGCAGCTGGACTAGATGGTCATTTTACATCCCTTCTATTATATTAGAATATTGTATTAGAATATTCCATTCTACTGTTCTATTCTGGAATCACTATGGAACGAATTGAAACATTAAAAGCTATCAAAAAACCTTCTAATTGTTGATGCCCAAAAAAAGTCAGTCTTGGTGCACACCCAAAGCTAAAGAAATGCACTCAAGTCTAGTACTCAGACATGAATCATAAAGATACACAGTTCAATCCCCTGTGCTACAGATGGAAACACTTTTTTGTTCCATTGTATCCATTTTATCTTCCAAAAATTAATCCACATAAGCTTTCTGTAGCCTACCTGACAACAGTACAAGACTTCTGTTGTGAAAGAGTAAATCCATGAAAAAAAGAGTAAAACCATATCCCGGTGTACTGAGAGCCTGCTGCTTGGGACCCTGCAGTTGTTTAGAGAAATATGTGCTTCCTGAAGGACATAAAGCACAGATTTGTTTTCTGATGGAAGTGTCTCACTTCTGAAACTATTTTCCCTAAATTAACTTTCATCTCGGTTTTCCTTTTATTCTTCACATGAGGTGTGAAAATGGCTTTTCATATGGAGTGGTTTTGGTTTTTTTTTTGTTGTGGATGTTAAACAAAAGAAATATTTTTGCCAATAAAATCATTATATGCAAGTAGCCTTCTAATCTCTTAATTTTGATTGTTTCTTCGTTACCTTACAAGATCTATATTTCTTCTCTCTTTAGGATATCTCATGTCAGATTTAAGGCTTATTTAAAATGAACAGAAAGCTGAAGCAATTTTCTTTATTCCATTTCAGTCTCCTAAGGCCTATTTCCCCCTGGTGAGCTCATAGCAACAGGGGGGTTTAAGGGAATTCAGCTTTCTGCAAATTAATGTCTCACATCATGAAAATTCAGGACCTTTTTTTTTTCCTATGTCTTGAAAAAGTAATACAGTGAGTGCGAGTATTATTTCTTGCCAGCGGGTGGAAGATGAATGATTTTGTCACAGTTTTACTGCTTGATGAGCAGTGTCCTGAGGGTCAGGCTTAAGTCTGTGTCACTATGCTGCTCATTACTCTTGAGCTAAATAAGGGCTGATTGGATCTAAATTGCCTAGCACATGGGCCGCAGATGAGCTCAGTGAGTAGGGGATGACCTGCTATTCAGGCTGGGAGTAACCCCGGTGTGCAAATGCTGCATTAGAACACCGTGGGAGAATGAGAGGCTACCGACCGCTGCCAGCAAAAGAAATCGAAATGTAAAAACTCTTTGATGCTGCAATGTTAGAATTTGAAATGTAGGAAGTGACAGGTTGATGGTACTTATCAGCTTTGGCTGGATTAGAGAACAGTGTCATCTTGCTTATATAATGACAGAAGAATGAAGCCCGCTCCCAAGTACTTTGCGGTGCGGAGCCGCTGCTGGCAGAGCCGATGCTGCCTCCTACTGCCAGCCTGCGCGGGAGGATGGAGCAGCCACGGGCGGCTGCCCTGCCTGTCCGGCTGTGCCCAGCTGTGCCCGGGGTTCCTGTGCTCTCAGCAGAGAATCAGAGACTTGACTGATTAAAGAGCAAGTGTACRTTTTGGGGCAACGGCAAACCCCTGCCTTGGATGTGTCAAGAATGTTTAGACGAGTCAATTATGTGCGCTGAACCAGACACATCTGGCTCTGCTTCACCCAGAATATTTCCCTTTGTGCTCTTCTCTCCATTGCTAGCCCCTGAGATGGGAGTTGATATCTCTGGAGAGGAGAATTAATTTGTGCCTATGTATTTTAAAGRAAGTTGACCTTTAAAGTGGAGGAAAAAATTTGAACAAACTCCAAGGAGAATCCTTATGCTAACCAAACAGATAAACGTACTTGTCTTAATGGAGGAAAATGAAAAGCAGGGAAAGCACCTGCTGGGTGCTGGACAAGACAAYGTACATTGAAGCACTTTGTGCAGTTCTGAAAGATTCAGTTCAGTGGTTCAGTAGAACAAGCTTTTGGGTTTTGTTCTGCCCCACTGTCACTCATACTTYGGTAGCTGGGTAACAGCTACAGTGATGAGAAATAGCCACTGGCTTCATTTTTTTTCCAAATTTGTTTCAGACTCTGTTACTGACAGCTGTAACCTACCAGCATCACCTCTTGCTACCAACTTCTGGGACTGTCAAACAGCCAAAACAATTTGCTGTGTTTTCTTGAAAGCAATGACCGAGTGAAGAGAAGGGATGAATCTCARCACATTGTGTTTTCTGTTTACTCTTTAATGTTTCTCTGGGTATGTTGCAGTGTGATGCCATTTCCTGGGTATATACTGTTTGAKTCTTCATCCTGTAGGATGCTTTTGGTTATGATTGAATTTCTTCTGGACATAAACAGCTTCTAGTGTRCTCATTCCTGGGTATTCTAAGCAAAAAAGAAAAGGCAGAAAAAAGAAAATATGCAGCCTTAGAAGTACAAACAATTTTTCTGTAAAATGGTGTGACTATGGGAATGAGAGAGAAAATTTTCACAAAAATTATCAGTAGTGTAAGGCTTCAGTGTTACTTGTGTAATCTTAGTATTATYATAATTAGTATTTAATGGCATTTGTTCAGATCACTGAAAATGAAGAACTGTTTAGCACAAGTAGTTGTACTAGAGGAAAAAAAATAGGGTTTGAGTTTGCATGTAGCCAGAAATYAGAGGGTATTTCTCTATGTTCAAATGGAAAACATAGCCAGGATTTAAATTACTTTGATATTTTGAAATAAATTACCATCAACAAGAGGAARTAGGGAAGGCCAAGTACTGAAATTAGGAAGAGCACATGGAAATAGAACATGGAATGCTTGACTTGCAGCCATATTGTCCAAGTATGGGGAGGTGAGAGAAACAGGGGATCTCCACATCTGGGGTTGGTTGAAGTGAGGTAGCTGCTATTGCTCTTACCCTGTTTCTGCCATTGCTTGTAGACTTTGCTGCCTGCCTGCTCAGCACAGAATCCTGCAAGGTCCAGTATTGTTCCTGCACTAGCACAGTTCCCACCTAGTGCAGGGGGAAAAGATGGAATTGTTTGTGAATTGGAATTGTCAGTGAAGTGGATTGATTCCCTTGTATCTTGCAAGGAGTGTGAAGTATACCTGGTACTTCTGCTTTCACCTCTGTTTACAGGATATTTATTTTTGTGAGTTTCTAAGACCATAGTATCTGCAAGAAAATCTGAAATTTGACTGATAGCTATTGSCTAACTAACTTTTAACAGTGACTTTTTTATGTACACAGCCTGTGTGTTATTACAAAGCAGGACCTGTGTGACTGCTGTATGAAAAAACAAAAAAGAAAAAAAAATATTGTGAAGTGTGTTAATAAAACTCCTGCAGGTGAGAAGAGCTGCTTATTCTGTCTTTCGCTGCTTTCTGTATGCAGTTCTGGATATGTCWTTTTACAAAATATTTATGAATAAACTGAAAATTGGAGAGAAGTGAATGACTAGAGTAGGCAGTTTGTATAGGTTTGGAAGTGATTTCAGCTAGGAAGAGTTGAGGGGAGACATRCTTGRACTTAACCTGTAACAGTCTTTTACRTACTGGGTTTCTGCTGTTCTTCATGCTACTGAAGACAGAATTGGTTAATTTTGGACAGAAGTTTAAAGTGGTTATTTAGAGTAGGCTGCAAATGTAGCACTCTTGCAGGCTTCAAGAGAGACTTGTGGAACCAAACTTACTTATTTTCTTTTTTTAGATCTTTTAAAAATTTCCCTGTTCTGTTGGAGGAGAAAAATTGAACCTGTTTAGTGCTACTGTAGCCTACTTTTTCTTGGAATTTCTGGGGTGGGAGTGTAAAGATGGCTTTTACTGTATGCACTGGACAGTGGCCCTGCTGAAAAGGGTGATGCGTTTTTGGTGGTTTTGTATTTGAGTCTTGAAATCTGTCTAGAAAATCACTTTGCAAATGCTTTTTTAGGCATTGATACAGGGCATGTAGATGTGCATTGCCATGTATTATTTGGCTTGGAGCAARTCCAAGTGTCACTAATTGCCTATGGCTAAATGTTCCAGCTTTCTTTACAGTGGCACTAAAACAGGGACAGTGAAAAYGTGTTTAATGGGAAATGAGCCCAAAATAGTAGGCCACCATATATATCCTCCCTGAAAACAAACTGGAAAGAGGAAGGCATGCTCTGCAACATGTTCATTGTGCATCATCTCAGGTTCTTGTGGGGACCTCTTGTAACATTTCTTTTTTTTGGGAGGAGCAAGTAGAGAAAGGTAAAAGCAGTTTGTGGTTTACATAGTTGTCTGATAAACTGAAGGTGCTGTCTAGTCCCTCTTTCACAACCAGTAGGCCCTGTTTATCTCTAATTGGGGTTAATTAAAGCCTGAGGGCAATGCTGAGYCCCTGCCAATGACTTTAAGGTACAGACATAATCCAGGCTGCAACCCCTCACTGTAGGGAAGGGGAGGTAACCATGGGCTTGTCACAGGCTCTAATAGTGCACATGTGCTAATGCTTCTAAAAACACAGGCATGAACTTATTTTTGGTCAGATAGTTCTGTTCATTCATTAACTTCTGGCTGTTATCAAAGAGTTGTATGAAGTGTCTGGTTTAATGTRCATGCTTGCAAATCTGTGTTAAGAGGCAGAAAGCTCCTGGCTCTCTCTGTGGTAATGCGRGGGCTGCACAGGCTGCCACAGCAGCCATTACACACACAGCAGGAGCATCCTGCTGCCAGGGATGTGGCAACCTTCACTGAGGGGCAGGAGAAGGGAAGAACAGGCAAGTACAGGTGTGCTTGCCAGGACAATGAGGTTTCCTTCTACTGCTTTTTGCCGTCTTGTTTTCCTTACAAAAAGTCAACCATAGGAATAAAGCAGTATTTTCATTGTTATTCTTTTGTTTTTCTGGACATGAGTATATTGTTTAGCTATTGGAGATGTGCCTTTGGAAATACTTCAGTAAGTGTTCCACATGTCTGCCAATTAAAAATATTTTAGAGCTGCTAAAGATTTGCTCCCAGGGAATTTCTCTGATTCACACCACGCCTATTTATATTGAAGGGATATTCTACAGCAGCTTGAATTGGTGAGGAAAAACTGTGTGTATTTGTCCAGTGTGTTACATTTATGTGGACTTTTGTATTGGGTGCAAAGATGACATCAAAAAGATGTACTGCAATCACGTCTTAAATAATTAACTGTAACACAACCATGATCATCCAAACATCATAGGGAGAGTGAATTCAGACAATCAAGGGATTTTACAATATAATTATTAGACACTGGGGAGAAGTGACCCTGTTTAGGATAACAGGGAGCTGTGGTTAATTGATGCTAGGATAATCAGATTTTTGATGTTTTATTGTCCTGAGACCCTAGGCTTTGCAAGAATGTGTGCATGCACTTAGGAAAAGAGAGAAACCCCAAGCATATGAAGTTAGAAGCCTAAAAGTGAATCGTGAAGTTATGCTTACATTATCTTGCCTTGCTGTACTGAATTACTGCTATGATTATAAGTGTTGAGAAATCATTTATATTGTCTGTAAATCATCCCCATTTTACATCACAGTGAAAATTCAATACATCTTGATTCTAAGTAGTTTGTAAAGGTATCTATTTTCCCAAGACATGAAAAATGACTATCTTTTTCCAAGTCAAACTCAAAAATTGAAGGTGTTCTTTTCTTGCAGCCAAGAAATTTTTGTTTTCTTTCCTGAAAGAAAACCTTTGATATGTGTGCAGTCTGAACATTACGACAAAAAATACAGTGGATGTAGTTCCCCTTGAGCTTCATTGTCTTCTCCAGATTTAGAATGTGAGATAAGAAAATGCCATCAAGTTGCACCAGGGGAAGTTTTGATTGAGTATTAGGGAAAAGTTCTTCATGGAAAGGGTTGTCAAGCACTGGAACGGGCTGCCCAGGAGGTATTTAGAAAARGGAGRYGTGGCACTTGGGGAAATGGTTTACTGGTGGACTTGGCAGTGCTGGGTAATGTTTGGACTTGATGATCTTAAAGGTCTTTTCCAACCTAAAAGGTTCTGTGGTTCTGTGAGGATGAAAACAGAATTTCATTTCATTAAAGTTTCATTATGAAAGTGCGTCCACTGCACTGCTGTGATACTGAACCTCTGGAATTTCTAACAGCCCAACCTGCCAAGATTTGAAGATTGAGTGTAGCATTGTTACTGACTCTTAGTAAAAGTTTGTCTCTCGCTCTTTTTTTTTCCCCCCGTTCTTTTTCCTGCTCTTTCTTGAAACAGTAATTTCTGAAAACTCTTCAGCAATCCTATCTCCATGTAAATTAATACTGTAAATTGTGCTACTAGTGAGGGTGGAGGGGAGTAGTAAGAGTGGGTGGGGGGAGAAAAGAATTAAAATCATTCCAATAAATGGTTTAATTTATGCCTCAGCAGTTAAGCATGCTCCTGGTTAACAGAAATACCCTTCAGCTACACAGGATTTGGGAGGGTTGGAGGGCACTCATTTGCACATAAATAGCCATTAACTGATAAATTCCCAGAGGTCTCCTGTTGCATGCTAGTGGTTCTGACCTACTTAGCTAGCTTAAATTTGTTTTACAGAATTATTATAATTCCATCCTTGGTACTTAAACTTTGTGATTAATGCATGCCTCACAATACAATTAAAGTATAATTACACAGTTTTACAGTTTGCTATCATGGTGTTATTATTATTACAAAGAGCTGGATTTTGCAAATATTAGAAGAATTAGAGTTCTGATACCCATCACTTTGCTGTTATTAAGTGATTATGTTAAATGGGACCCCTTTATGTCTGAAGAATGAAGTGGAGAGAGGGGAATCATTAACTAGCACATCAGATGGTTTCTAAGTGATTGAGGAAGAGATGTGTGGTGAGTTTTTTACACATCTGTAGATGATAGGTGCAAGTATCTTTTGTTCATTTTGCCAGCTGCCTATGACATGCTCTAGCACATCTGTGCTGTAGTGCTTGAAAAAGTTTCGTACTAAACATCTCTGTAATCTGTTAAAAATCATTTGTATGTGTTAAACTTTGATTTTATTTCACTTCATTGAATCTTTTTATTACAAGAACTTTTTTTCATACTCTTATAAAAACATGAGCAGCCACATACAGATGTTCAATAGATCTGTGCAGTGTAGGGTAGGGTGTGCCTGCAAAGATCATACAGATCTTGTGCTCTGTAAACCCAGAGCAGTTCTCTGTGAAGGATCTTCCTGACTTTTCAGTTTGTGCATGAATGTGCTGCATATTTATACTGGCTGCAAATAGCAATAAGTCACAAACACTGCTATTTTTACCTTAACTGTAAGGGTTACCTGGCTGTCCTTATTTTTCAGACCAAACTTTTTTCTCTGACTACTACTCATTACTCAAGGAGTGATCCAAGAATCAGTAATRTTACTTGAATATGACCTAAAAAAAAAGGGTGCTGTAGTGCATAATTACATCCATTTTCATTTTTTTAATGCAGCTGTTTCAGAAAACTTAAGTCTTTACATTAATGATTGATATAATTAACATTATAATTGATATAATTAATCAATTAATAATGATTGATTAATTATAATTAATTAATAATTAAAAGAACTGAAAAATATTTAAAATAATATTTTCCTTATTCCATTGTAAATAAAAAAATCTAATTTTACTTTGTTTATCTATGAATATGTGGTATATTGCAGAGTTCACTGGTGGGAAATGGATCAGGTGATGCATTTTCTGAATTACACATTCTGTTCTTCTAAAGCTCTAAGGTTATACTATAATAATTTTTATCTATAATTGCAACTGGAATGAAAACTCCAAATGTGATACAGAAATCTAATGTAGCACCTTCTAGTCTTATTTGATCCAGTGCCTTGGTTTTCATTTTTGCTTAGTTTTAAAAGACTTGTTGCTTATGTGGTTTTCCAGTTTTCCTAAGTTGTGCTATTCATTTCTTCAACAATGAAAATATTTCTTCTTTTTAATTCCAGTGAACACAAAGAATAAAAGACAAATAGAAATCTCTTTCTTGGAATTACTGCTTTCTCATCTGTATTTTTTGTCTGTATTTATTCTGCTACGATGATATAATCTCTACTTTTGCTGTTATCATTTGAGCTCAGAAAACATTGGTCATTATTACTGATGCATGGAAGCATTCAAACAGGTAGCCAGTAATTATGCTTGGAAGAGTGTACTATATTTCAAGGCTCCCTACTTGAATATTCGTGAATTGGTTTTATTTCTAGTCTTAAAAAAAAATACTGCATTGGAGTGATTTAAATCATTTTCATGTGGCACTGCAAAAATGCAAAGGCACATTACCAGAAAGAAATGGTCAGCAATAAGAGCTGTTTTGCAAAGTTGGCTTGCAACAGCTACAACACTATGTGGAGAAAACAGTTATCCTGTAATAATAAGACTAATGAATTCAGAAATCCATTGATTGAACTGGCTCTGGGTAGATTATGTGCAGGCTTGCTTCAAGGAGAGGAATTTATGAAATGTTTGCCGCATCCAGCAAGCACTGCTGCTATAATACAGCTGCCTCCTCAGTGGTTTGCTTTGATCCTGTGGAATGAAAGGACAGGAGGATCAGCTCAGGTCTAAATGAGATTACAGCTGGTTCGGCAGCTTATCTGGTCTAATGCCAACTAGTGTGGCTTTGCACGTCCTAAGGGGTTTACAACAGAAACTGTTTATTGAGTATCATCGGTTTACTCAACACAAGCAGGCTAATCCTTCCCAGCCTCAGCATGTTGTAGGATTGTGTATGAGCCAAACCAAAAGCTGGTGCAGCCAGGGCCTCCAGAGCCCTTTGTCTCGCTTCATATTGATTTTTTTACCTGTGTTAAAGACAGTAAAAAATAAAACCAATAACCRGCCCTATTGTGAGCAAAAGGTTAATCTGACCTAAAAATCTTACAARAGCATCTTTTAACCCTAGAAGGGATGGTAGCCTTTCTCTGACTTTTCAYTCAAGGGATCTTCTAGTTCAGGGCTTTGAAGAGCAAAATAAGAAAAACAGCTGCAGCATTTAACTCTGTGTCTTGAAGTTGTCTCTGAATTCTTTCAGCAGCTGCATAGAAAACTTTTGAAGTTATTTGTGACATTATTAACAATGTGTTGYCTACCTGTGGTAGGTGATGCTGTGTGACAAGGACATGCCATGCCGAACATAGGCGGAGTAGTAGGAGCTGGTGGGTGTTCCAGGGCTCATGCTGTTTTTCACTATAGTGGCTTCTATGTAAAAAAAATCAGAAAACACCATCATCAGCTACTTTCTCAGTGAAAAAACAAATATTGCAAACTAGGCAAACRCATCTTAAGAAATTAAGTAACAAACAGGCACATAAAATCAGAATCTTTTAAAAACTTATGTGCTGCAAGTTTTTAAACAGCATCCCTGTCTGTTTTGATATTAAATACAATACAATATTGCAAAACCAGCACAATTTCATACAATCCTATTTTATTGTGCATATTTTCTATCTGAGCTGAGTCTTTTGGAAGGCATTACAGCATGTGTCATTATAATCAAATGTTTTYTATAGTATAGAAAATATTAGATTAAGCTGCAGGAAGCCTTGCACAGTAGTAGCAATACATTTACACTGAAAAGAAACATGGTAARTTATCAAATCTACATTGTTGGAATTATTGCTAAATACTTTTTTTATATTGTGCATATTAGTGGGAGTAATTAAATTGCTTTTGCCAYGGTGCGGAAAAGAGAATTTGTTGGCACACCTATCTGTCATCAACTGCGTGTGACAGACTTAAACTGGAAACTTAAACTGGAAGGCTGTTGATTGCTATGTAAAAGAAAAGATGACAGTAACCTGAGGAATTATGAATGGCTCTTTTCTGTTTACTTCACCTAATTGAAATGAATRCCTATTTAAGCATTATGTAAGCAAAGATGTTACCATGGACACCATAGAAGCATTAGGACTGTTTTGTGGAAAAATTGCTAATAATGTGAAATATAAATGTGAACTTTAGTAATACTTGAGCCTAATGGATAAGATGTGGACAAGTTTCAAATGTAGTAATTGTTCATTTACTTGTATTATATCAAATCTGGTCTTAAAGCAATAGGTTGCTCTCATGTARTGTTACACTTTAGCATGTTTGAAGATAAAAAATACTGTTGATGATTGCCTAAAGTCTGTTCAATCATCTGAACAGTGCAAATCACAGCATTTTGTCAGACTGTGAGAAGTTTTGCCTGGGTAATGCTTCCCACACACACAGGTTGCAAGATAAATTATGTGCACAGTTTTACAGCATAGCTGGTGCTGGAAGTTAAATGGATGCCCAGTGGTAGAACTTGTAAAACATTTTCCTGTTAACACTACCAGGCAGAATTGATATTGTTGATGGTACCTTTGATCTAAAAAATGATCAGTTTTAACAGTGATTTTTACTGTGTTTGAGAGGGGATGATGAGGTAAGTTTAGCAAGCCTGCCATTCTTCCTGGGTGACTGATTAGCTCTGTATTATGCAGTGTTGGGAACAATGTTACTATGGGATGTTTTGTACCCAAAGTAATCACCTCCACTRAAAAGATGTATTACATGAACAGCATCCTTTCCTGCAATAGATACTCCATAAGGAACAAAATTGATTTTGCAGGAAGGAAATGAAATACTCTGTTTTGGAATTTGGAAACAAGTTAGTTCATTATCTTGAGTACAAGTTTCCCTGCTTTCCAAAATCTGTTTTCTCTCTTGAGAGGATGATTTTTCTAAACTACTTACAGTGTATGACTCCGAGCAACTTGCTAGAGAGTATCCATATGCATATGGGTTTTGGTTTTTTGCAGAGACAGCTAGAGAAGCTGGAGCAAGAGTTTAATTTCAGAAAAGAAAAACTTTATTTGAACTACAGTTCCTCTCTCTGTTACAGTCTTGTTTTAAATTAAGAGTATTTTTGAAGTATTTTTCAGGCTTCCTGCCTTAAAAATGAGTTATGTGATAATACTCACAGTGTTACAGGTGTAATTGTAAGATAGGTCTGTTACTGGGAATTACTTCAGAGTGTCTGAAGAGAGAACTGTGGGTAGTAGTACTTCTAGTTGGTTTCTTTTCAGTATTTGGGTTTAATTTTTAATATTTTCCTACTCTCCTCAGGACTTTGTGCAGTTGTCCTCAGAGTCCATTTCACATCTCCTGATCCCATCAGAAAATTTTAACTGAGGTGGCACTGACTCAGCATATGAGTATCTGCAGCCAGAATAACAATTTTACCAGTTTGTCTTTGCTTTTTTGTACTTGAGCCTGGGTGAGGACATGCTCAGTGAGAGAAACTGCATTTCTAAAGCTGTGCTAGATAGTGGAAGATATTGGAGGAGTTGTCCTCAGTGAATGTTTCACACAATTTCTTGAACTTTGGATTTTATTTTTTTTTTAATTTTTTATAGCATGGCTAAAAAGAATTTTAATGATCTTTGCATAGCAAGATTTTGCCATCACATTTCTAAGATTGTAAACTTTCRAAATGATCTGTATTCTTTTGATTTATTTGAATGAAACACTGTGAGCTGAAAGAGAGATCCAATTTAGTACAGTGTGTGGGTGTCTCTTCYCCAGTGTGGGGAATCCATCAGCACTGGGAGTCTGATTAACTACTGGGGTCTGAATTGTATGAAATGATCTGTTTAGGGTCAACCTTTAATTTTTATTTCAGCCATCTGTACTGTGTAACAAATTACTTTTAAAAGTGTGAACAATRGTTTAGAGAAGAGGTGAACCTGTCCCATCATTATAATTCTCTGTCAGCTGCTGCTGATCTCAAGAGTCCCACAGAAGAGCTAAAGGCAAGATTTTGGAAATTACCTAAAACTGGATTTCAGTGCTGGCCTTTCAGCACCATTACTTGGCATTCCAGTCACACTATATAGTTATTGTTTCTCATGAAATTTTTTTTCTGAGAAAAAAAGACAGTAAGGAATTGGTAAAAAAGACTTAGCTTGTAAAAATTCAGAAAATATGTTGTATCTGAGTCTGGGCTGTTCTGTAGCTGTAGACAGCTACATTTCATTGCCCTCCTGGTGTTCTGCAGGAATACAGTTCAAATAAATTATGTTGTATAAGTAAGCAGCATATTGGGTTCCCAGTAAAAGAAAASCATTGACATACCAATTTAAGTTGAGCGGGGGATGAACAAGATCATTAGGGGGCAGGAGCAAATGCTCTTACAAGGGGAGACAGAGAAAGATGAGTTTTTCATCCTTAGGAAAGGAGAGTAGTAGGTAAGATGGAATCAGATTCGTCACAGAGGTTGTAGGAATCAGTGGACTGAGATTGTGAGGAAAGAAGTTTTTATTAGAAATAAGGATAACATTTGGACAGGCATTGGAACACCTTTCTAAGAYGCATTGTGGGTTTTCCCTCCTTAGTTTATTGAAGGTTGGCATTGCTTTGAGCCAAGGGTTGTACCTCTGGGGGTCCCTTCCAAAAAGTTTTGTCTGTSACTTTAGCTTTTAGTAAAAAATGCACAAAAGTGACAAAAATGCACACATCAAGTGACAAAATACAAATGGAAATCCTGTTTAACACAATGTCTAGAGTTTGATGAACTTTAGAAGTACTGCTTAAATGGAAGAGTTTTATGAAAGATACCTCTTTGCAATCTGCAGTTTGTCTGTTTATTAAGTAACATGGCTTATAAAAACACTTGCTCATCACTTCAGCATTTCAGTTTCTCAGATAATCTGTCATTCTGATTCTCACTACAAATTATATTCGTGTATGAGTCATTTTATAGTGTTGTGGAAGGTTTCCATATGCCTTCATCGGGGTTTCAGCAAGAAATGTACCCTTGCCACCAAGAATCCCAGTGGCATCCTGTGCTGCAGCAGGCAGAGCATTACCAGCTGCTGCAGGGTGGGAACCCTTGCCCTCTGCTCATGGTGAGACCACAGCTGGGAGTGCTGTGTGAASTTCTGGGCTGCTCAGTACAAGAGAGGGATGGACATATTGGATGGGCTCCAGTGAAGGGCTACAGAGAGGATTTTGGGGCTGGAGCATCTCTTTTGTGAGGAAGGGCTGAGAGAATCTGGACTRGTGAAGGGGGATTTTATCAATAAATAGAACAGAGGGGAGGATGTGAAGAGGATGGAGCCAGACTATTACTAGTGCTCAGTGACAAGACCAGAGGCACAGGTGAGTCCCTCTGAACACAGCCAACACTTTTGTTTTCATTGTGAGGGTGACTGAGYRCTGGCACAGGTTGTCTAGGGATATTGKGGAGTCTCCATAGTAGGAACTATTCACAAGCCATCTGGATGTGGTTGTGRGCAGACAGCTTCTGCAAGCAAGGAGTTCACTCAGAAGGTCTTGATGGGGTTGACTGGATCTTTCTTTTGGTTATTTTGAAGGAAGATACTTTTTAACAGGGAACAAATAGTGCTAAACTTATTAGCTGTGACCCTTGAGTCTTTTGTTGTWATTTTTCTGCTCTGATGGCAAGAAGGAAGAGTCATGGTACCAGCAGTGATGTGTTATTTTCATATAAACACATAGCAGTTAACAGTTTCTGTTCCCTATGTGRCAGATATTAGAATTTATGTTCCTAATAAAGTCTGAACTTTAATAAATATAACCTGAAGTGATCTGGGCTCCCAGTTCTTTCAAGTATAAAATAGCTTAGAAACAAAATATCCTKTTTAAAAAACAACAACARMAAAAAAGAACTTTGGTCCATGGTAACTTAAAGTTACAGAAGTGTAATGACAGTTTCTCAGTTCTCTAAGAAATATTTTAGATAAAAGATTACTAGTGTTTTTTTGAACAAAGAAATTAACAAAATCTTCAAAACCAAAGGCTGAAGTGTCTCATGGTCAGAGCAGATCACAGACCKTTGAATGATTTCTGTAAGCCTTTTCCTTCCCATCAATGGTGAATGAGTATTTCTTTTGAACTCTAATTTTGTGAGGYGACAGGGAATTTATTGGGGAATTTTTTCTTAATAAAGCTAATTGTAATGTTGCAAAAGATTTCTGTTCAAAATAAGACTTTTAAAAATTGAATAGCAGCTAKTTTAAGTTCTATGATATGGCAATGACTTATAGATACTAAATTTTGTTTAGGTGGGGATTTTTGCATATATGTGAACTAAAAAAGGGGAATACAACAGCCTAGAATAGTATCAATTTCAGTGCWGCTTGTTACATTATTTTCTTTATTGTTCTTTGCTCTTTCAGTGGATTAAAAAATTCTGTCTGACCTATACTGAAAGTCTGCTTAGGGAAACTAAATGTCTTTTWATCTCTACTTTTTCTGTTGTTTCTTCAAAAGAACTGAGCAGGCACCTGTTCAAAGCAACAGGATGACTTCCAGTGCCTTGAATAGTGCAGAATCTAGGAGAGAGTACTTGGCTGAGATCTGTRAATGGCTAAGCCCTTAGGTTAAAATGAGTACCTGGACACTCTCTCCTAGGACATCAGATTTTGGGACAGCAAAGGGTCAGTTTGTGTGCTTGTGCCTTCCAGTTTGTATTTTGCATTGCAGACACAAAGGAAACTGCAMTCTTAGCATATGCCTGCATAGTACAGGGGAGAAGCTAGCATGGCTGAGCACCAGTGAAGATAATGAAGGAAAATTGCAGTTGGGCTCAAATCAGGTGTCTGTTTTTCCCAACAGTATTCCACAAACTGAAATGTTAACTAGTTGCACTGAATTAACACAGGTTGCGTTGTCTTTGCTGCTCTTGCAACCTTATCTTTTCTAAATGTGATTAGSAAAAGAAAACAGCTCTCTAACATAAATTTGCTATGGTGGCTGTGRCAGATGTAATATTCCCCCACAGCAGACCTAGACAAAGTAAGCTCAGGCTCTGTTACTTGCATTTAAATTACGGTCATAACTTGTCTTTTCAGTGATGCATTTAAACTCACTGAGAAGGGTTAAGGAGAAAGTGCTAAGTAATATTCTGCAGCTTTGRATGTTTGGCTTTTCTGTACCTTTGTGTTTTAGAGTTGTGTTTCTGTTCTTGTTAATATCTTTACTTTGTCTTTGAGAATGGTAAGGATGTTGGGGATTTCTTGTTCTCCCCATGTATTTTAAAAGTATTACTGAGCACACACAACATGCTGTCACAGTGAACGCAGGGTTCTCTATTACTGTGCTTAGCCATAGAGAGGATTATATTAAACTCTGTAACCTTGCTGGAGCACCTCTGTACATTGCTGYTATATTGATAATCTTCACATGATTCACTTGCAGTTGAAAATATTTTATTCACAGCATTAACACTTTCAATCCCAGTGAAGATTAGAATCTTTTATATCAGGACATGAGTCCCTCAATGGACAGATAATTTTTTTTAATTTTTAAAATTTATTTATTTATTAGTGTGGTCTTGCAACTGTTGCCTTGGACATTTCTTCACTTAGGCATATAGAGGGAATAATCATCAAGCCTAGCCATTCAAAAATGGGTAAAACAATTTATTGATGAAGGAGTTRGTGATTAACTATGAGGCTATTATGCTGTTTAATTGTTTACAAAATAGTGAACGCTGTTGGAAAATATATGTGTTCTAAAAGAAATACACAAGAACATTTTGGAGTAACTAAGAAAAACATTTCCTAGTGTTCCCCATCCACAAATTATCTATGAATCAGTGGATTGAAGGAGCAACATAAGATTTGTTGACATTTTCTGYCATTAATACATTAATGAATAGTTTTCCTCTAAAATCTGGTGTTAAATGCATAGAAAAATCATTGGAACTTATTGCCCCTCATCTTTAATATTACACATTATAAAATTAGAATTTTGGTGACACTTGTAYTTCATGTCTTTAAAGTAAAGAGAATACAGTCAGTAGAGAAGAATTCCAAGTTTCCTTTAGTTTGTCCCTGATTTTATTATGGTAGTTCTTTTTCAAATCCTTGCTGTTTCTTGTAATTTAGTAGGAGTCGCTTCAGGTAGACTGCTGACCCATTTCTCCATTTTTGTAAGACTTTCATCAAGCAATCAGTGGAAAGTTCTTCTAAGTGTTARTATGCAGTATGCATTTGGATCTCATGATTATGTCATCTCTTTGGCCTGCATCATTGCAAGTCTCACTGAGGATCCAAGTCTCTCTTCTGTTGTAAGTGCATGAGGTAAAGGTCACTGCAGGAAGAATGGGGTAAAAGAAGTGGTATAATATAGTAGGGAGAACAGTCTCTACTTGACACTTCCTTTGCGTGTTTTATTTTTTTTTTCTTTCTTAGTTAAATTCTACTGAATTTTCTGTGTGTCCATTTTCCTCTTTGAAGAATAGCCACATTTCTTCCTGCAATTTCATGAGTTTAAAAATGCTGTTTTCTTTTATTCRCTTGTCTCTGCCAAGTCTGTAGGTGATATCTTGGGGACTTTCACTGCTCTTCAGTGAAGGGCAGGAATATTCGGGCTAGTACCACTTTGGCCTTTGTGCAACTTCTGCCATCCAGTAGGAAAAAAGTAAAGGAGTCTATATGAATGACACCTAGATTTTGAGTCTTTGTCACACCAATGTGCAGTTTCCTTCTAAAAGTCCAGAAGGTGAATTCCCAAAGAATATTTGGAGTTTCAAGGGATTACTGTGTTCAGAAATGTTTCAGTTTGACAAACTAACATCCCTTACTCTGAATGCTTGGTTTGAAAATTCTGAAAAGGATTAGGTCATGGCTGCTTTTGCTAGTTTTAGTGATTCTTTGATTGGGAAGATCATTTAATCAGTGAGAACTTTGCTGGTTATATATCATAGCACATTATTGTTTTCCTATTGCTGTGGAAAAAATGGCTGTCTTAGAAGCCTGAGACTTCCAGTTCAGTTTTTTTCTGTGGTACATACTGTTTGCTGTGTTACATCCAAATATAAATAATTCAGTGAAGAACATAAATCAGGCAAATTCCTCTGTATTAGTTTCAGACAAAGCCCCATTTCTTGAATTGTATTTCTGTAAAGAATGGCAGTTGTGTATTAAAAAATTTAGGAACTTGGACTTAAAATTTAAATAGCGTATGTTTGCCATTTTTTGTGTATTATGGGATCAGTTGCAATGGTTRTGTTTCATGAGGGAGTTTTTTKKTTKKTTTTGTTTTTGTAACCTTAAAGTTGGAAAACTATATATACTGGTTTTGATTTAATTTTATGTCAAAATGTAATCAATTGCTTTTAATTGTGTAATCCRTAGACTGATTTGCAGAAGATGCATGAAACAAAAGAAATTAAAAGCAGTAAAAAAAACTGCTTATGAGAATATTAAAAAAATCATGAACACTAGATTCCTTATCTTTTGGTAGAGCAATTCATTAATTACTACATCTTGCATCATCTGTTTTAACGCCCTCTCAGGTAATATGAGAAAATATTACTTCACTATAACATGTAAAGGAATCTGAAACATTTTCTCCTCTCTTCCCTATGTTTTAGTGAATATTTCAAGTAATGTCTGAGAAATTAAACTTGGCCCTAGTCTTCCAATCAGTAGAAGGAAAAAAGTAGTTAACTTCTTAAAATGTGTATATCTTCAAAGACCTTTATGTCATTTCCTGAATAGGTTTAGTTATGAGTAAGGATCATTTTGTTGAAGGCATTTTCTGTTGGTATTATTTAACTTGGGAAGGTGACCCTGAGCTAAATTGCAATGTGTAATTTGAATGCCCATGGGCTGCCCTTCATTGGCTTGATTGGGAGAGATTATCTGGATTTCTAATATACTTTAATTACTCTGCTTATATAAATTGTCACATTAGAATCTTCTTAACGGTTGAGTCTGTTCTGTCAATGATTCACTAACAATAGGAATATACTAGGCTCTTCCACTGAGATTTGAAGATTTATACCACCAATGAAAGAACTGGAATGGCTCTATTTAAACCTGCTGTATCTTCAGGAAGAAAGAGTATGTGATCTGCTTCTACACAGGCAATGATTGATGTGTGGTAAATTGAAAAGATCTATAGCCTTTTTTATTTTGTTAAAAGGCATTTTTTCAATTAAGGCAACACAATGCAAAATATGTTTTAAGACGTTTGGGGGTGATGTATTCCTAGTGTGTGTGTGGCAAAAAACCAAACAAACACAGTGTGAGTGAGAGTTTTGGGTGGGGAAAGGTAGAGTGTCTTTTAGCTAAGGTTTTACAGGGAAGCAGTGGTAGTTGAAATCACAGACTGGGTCAGGTTGGAAGGGACCACAGTGGGGTCATCTAGTCCAACCTCCCTGCTCAGGCAGGATCATTGTGGAGCTTATGGCACAGGATTGTGTGCAAGCAGTTCTTCAGTATCCCCAGTGAGGGAGACTCCACAACCWCTCTGGGCAACCTGATCCAGTGCTCAGTCACCTATACAATACGAAAGTTCTTCCTCCTGTTCAGGTGGAATTTTCTTTGCATCAGTTTCTTTCTACAGTGTTGTGGTGATTTTGGCATCTTTTGACCTTTTATTCTTGGGTATCTCTGCCTGACAGCTCTGTTCAGGTGAGCTTAAAKGTTGCCAGCACTTGGAAGAACCCTGCTCTCAAATGGTGTAGGGGTCTTCCAAGATACAATGGTTAATGACCTGCAGTAACAGGTCCAGCCCACCAGCAGCACATTTGACACATGTAGTATGTATGTCTTGTACAGCAAACCGCTCTTGCCTCCTCTCTGGGATTTTGTCTCCTGTTAACCTACAGAAAATGTAAAGAATTGAATCCAGTGTGTGTGTGGTGAGCCCGGAGACATCTGATTTAACATCATGAAAACAGAAATCTGTATGTTTAGAACCACTTTTAGAGCCCAGCTGCTCTAAAGATGTGTGCTTAAGTGTCTTGGGGTTTTGTTTAGTTTTGTTGTTTGTTTGTCGTTTAAATCACAGGCAGCAGCTGCAGTGATGATATCTGCTCTCTAGTGATTAGTATGTAATACTGGGAGAGAAGAGAGTCCATTCCTTGTWCTGGGATTTCACATTTTTATCCAGTAACTGACTTAATGTAGAATTCAATCAAAAGCAGAGCCCAAAATAGTATCAAAACTGGACCCAGCTGCCCTCCACCCTGATGCTGTGATTCATTGGTTGCTACATAAAGAAAAGTGTATTCTGTGTTTGAAAATACAAGTAGCTACTGCTGCACCTTATGCAAGCTGCCTGTTTTTTTGGTTTGGATTAGTCATGATCAAATTTCTGRGTCCCAGTAGACAGAGATTGAATCAGATGCTTAGCTCAAGGCTTTTGTGTAGATTAGTTGCAGGCATCTAGGGAAGTTTCTGGTCAAAAGAAGGTGATCTGACTAAGTGAGCAGTTTAGGAATTATTATTCAGGAGTCTGATACCTGTTTGTGCCCTGCTTTTTAACCATTACATCCTTGTTATCCCTTTGGGTCTCATCCAACATCACATTGTGTATGCTTCCTGTTCCTGATGAAGGTGTGCTGTAATGCTGATACTAATGGTGTTGTGCAAATCCACTGTAAAGAACTTGAGCACCATGAGTGAATTTAAGCATTTGATAAAATTCCTTTATATGGAGTTCTGAGAAACATCCCTCTTCCCTAGTTAGCCCTCCCTACTCYATTGCATAAGTCAGTAATCATCATACACATTCCTAACCAGGCATGTTATTTGGACTTTCTGTTTTGAGTAAACATTTAAACAAATGGTTTATTGAAGCAAATTAAAATGAAGGGTGARCACTGAAACATAATTTAATAAATACTGAACTGATAGGGGTAARTTGATCTTTGATAATATTGTGTCATGATTTTTCCACTTCCGCTTATACACTGCTGTACAACAGTACAGCTCTGTGGTCGTGGTGCTATTACAGTGCTTACACAGTGCTGACACATCATATAAACTGTGGGATCTTTTACCAAATGTTTCTTTTAATGGATGGGGAACTGTGGGTTTGGTCTTAAGTTTCTTGTCTTGCTTAGCTTTTTGAAATGTAGTTTTTAATTCCACAAAGGTGGGTGAAAATTCTGTGCACTTAGAGCTCCTACTGCAGCCATACCAGTCTCAATATACTGGGTGCTRTATAAAAGGATATAAAAAATAAACTGTATCCCAAAGAGCTTAGACACAGATTTAAAAGAAGGCTTGGATGTTTGAATCACACTCGGGTAGAATTTAGTCRCCTTCCTTCATGCATGTCTCACTGAAACATGACTGAAAATATGGAAGTGTCTGACAGAGCATGTAGGTCACTCTGTTTCAAGCACCCAGCTCCCCTAGGTACCAAAACGTGTGCCCAGAGGCATTAAGGCTGTTTTCATAGACCTTAACTGTTTAGCATCCAGCTTAGGCACTTTGAGGCCATAAAGTAGATGTTCTAGCACTTAAAATTCTTGTAAGCATGCTGTCAGTGCCCTTACTAAGCATGCTGATAACCAGGAGTTCAGTGCAGGGCTCTGCCACTTGGCACACCTGCATTCATAACTGGGGCCAAGAGAAAGGAGGTTCACCTCTTCACACATGAGGTCAGATGGCCACAATCATTCAGTAGGGAAAAGAAAGCCAAAAGCCTTTATCATGAGATACCTGAAACCCACATCTGTTACTTGCCACCACTCTCTGAGGTGTACCACCATGCAGTTAGTGTGCCTTTTCTGTGAATCCAGATCCATTTCTTTTGCATGAATCTGCATTTGTGAGGCGTGGAATCCTACAGTTTGTTACTTGTATCTTAGCACAGTGTTAGGATGCTGCATTCTAAGCAGACTTGAACCTAGATGCAGCCATTTGGTTTTGCCTTTTTGAGTGCCAGTACTATACTTAAGACTGAAACTAGCTTTTATTTTTTAATGTTTTAAAAAATCCTGTATAAAAGTATTTAATTCACTTTAAAAGTGTGTTTTTCTTTACACTTTGTAAGATATTTCATGGTATTGGAAATGGTTGTGGTTCAGAAATGTTACATGTATTTGGTGTTAACTGCATATTTGAAGCACAGACAAAAAAAAAATGCCTGTGAACAAATTACTAAGAAGTTGAACAGTGAGTTTGTTAACATGAGAGTTGATATCCATAGGCATCGATGAAATAGGTGCTATAGTTGCAATTTTCTATAATGTGTAATTAAATGACKTAATAGTCAACGAGTTGAATATTCATACTGGATTTTAAAGGTGTATGGAGGGCACACAAGGAACTTTTTCAGCTTAATCTTGGATAGATTTGGTTACTGGTAATGTGTGTGACTTCTGCTGAAACCTTGCTTGCAGTTCTGGTCAYTATAAATAGCAGTTCTGGTGGTATGACAGGAAGAAGTCAGTAGAGGTATTAAAGAAGTATTGGTGTTTTATGGCATTTGAATGAGTAGTTTTTAAGTAATTCTGCAATGCTGTTTGCTAAACATTATTTGGTTGCTAAAAGCTGAGTGTACTGCTTGTCAGAAATGGGATGTTTTGTGTGTTGAAATACCTCGGAATCCCAGTGTSTGTGTCTGGTGGGAGGGGCAGGCCAGGCTTTGCTAAAGGTGAGGCAGGGCCCTGCTCCACTCCCAGGCCCTCCCCAAGCCCTGCTTGAGCTGTCAATCATGGCATCATCTGGGGGCCTGAGCAGAGARTAGATACTGACCTGTGGGAGCAAGGGCAGAGGAGGCCGCAGAGTGGACAAGAGGACTGGAGCACCTCCCCTCCAAAGGCTGAGCAAGTTGGGGCTGTTCAGCCTGGAGAAGAGATGGTTTCATAGAGACCTCATGGCAACCTGCCAGTACCTGAAGGGGCTGACAGGGAAACCAGGGAGGGACTCTGCATCTGTCCTTGTTGTAATAGGACAAGGAGTAATGGGTRCAAACTAAAAGAGGGGAAATTTAAGTTACCTATTAGGAAGGTAGGTATTGTGAGGGTGGTGGGACACTGGAAAAGGTTGCCCAGAAAAGTTGTGGATGCCCCACAAGTATTCAAGRCCAGGTTGGGTGGGGCTTTGGGCAWCCTGGTCTAGTAGGAGATGTCCCTGGAAGGGTGTGGGAAATAGGTCATCTTCAATGCCTCAGCCAACCAAAACAATTTTATGATTCCATGAACTGTGTTGGTAATCTTAATGATAAAAAAGGGAGACTGTTTGGAAGGGAAATCTCAAAATTTAAATATGCAAGTTCCATTGATTTGCAGAGGACAAAAAGCACTTACTACCTCTCTTTGAATCTGATTGTGATGATGCTTTGCTTCCTTTCACATTGCCTGAGTTTTTCTGGAAATAACTGATGACTGTAGTTGAAATTCTATGCATCAAAACTATTCMCCATTTTAGAAATACTCATATATCTCTTCCCAATCTCCCTAGTTTTATCCAAGCATGTTGATCCTTCAGGTGGTGGGTTTTCATTATTAATTTGTTTCAACATCAAAAGGTCATTCAGGTCCTTTAAAAAGACTTTCTTGAGCTTAATCTAGGCTGTACTGGGCAGCTGAGATTTGTAGATGCTGTGGCTGGCCTGCCTTGGACTGGGAGTCGAGGAGCTGGGAATATTGTCTGTGAAGAAACCAGTGTCTGTATTCATAGCCTGTGAGACCCTGAGGGTGGTAGCCCCTGGCAGTGCTGGTAGGAGAGGGGTCTTCTCTCATGCTGGGGAGTTGTGAACCCTTCCAGATCAAATTAAATGACATTGCATTAAGTCTGGATGCTATTATGCATCCAGTGCAGATTACAGACTAGTAGTGACTTGAAAGTTTCCATTATACAGACAGGCTGATGAGTTTTGTGTTTTACTCTCTGGCTTGACCTAAAGTTTGGCTCTATTTTAGTAATGCAGGCTTGCAAGGGCATATTTTATGATTACAGTATCTACATCCAGATAAATGGCTGCAATTCCTTACCCTAGGTGTAGAATATAGAAGATAATCCTGTATGCTACTATTATRCCTACACATCCAGCACAATCCTCATTCAGGTAGCACAAGCATTCCCTTCTTTAATAAACCCAGGGTTTATTTGATCTGATRGCAAAATGGAAAAAAAAAATCAACACTTCTTTTTTAAGAAAAAAAAATTCATTATTTAAAAAAAGTAAAAACCGCACCAAGTTATTACCAATGTAATAAGGCAACTGGTGGTTCCAGAGTTCTTAGCAGAATAGAAAATTAAATGTATAAAGTTTTAGAAATTGAGTAATGTTTGATRGTACGTTTGTCTAGTGTTAGAAAAAAGTAGAAACCTGTATAAAAAATAAAACTGCATTTATTCATATTTTTGTAAAGTTAAAAAATGTGCTAGTCTGTAGAAGTAGCTGGCTACTTCAGCTGCAGCATATATTGATGCCCCATCTATTCCAAGCATTTGCCTTATTGCCAGCATTTGTGTAGGTTACTATGAATAAACTAAATACTGATTTGTACGTGTTGCCCTTCCACTGACACAGAGATATATTACCTTACTTTGGAAGTCTGTACACCCTTCTACTTTGCATAGATGGCTAAAGGAGATGCAAGGCACCCGTCTTTGGAGAGGCAATTTAGAGGAGAGAAAAAGGTCTTTGTGCAGTTTTACAGTGCAGTCTGGGTGTAAGTAGGGCAGAATTTGGTCCCAGAAGTTTTATTCTCTGCATTATGAGGCATCATGTTTCCTTTCCTAACAAAATAGAACAGAAAAGCCCTTTGTTTTTACTGTTAAACTTTTTCTTTTTGCAATAGACAAAAATAATTTTTTTAAATTTTGTCTTTTGCCTTGCTTTTACCTTCTCATCATTTGACATCTACACCTCACTGTTTCGACACCCTTTTCTTTGCCCTTTTTTCATAAGGGGATGCTCCCAAAGAAGTGTTGTTTGACTTTTTATGCTAATCTTGCTTCTATTTCAGTTCATGTTGACTTGGAGAATATGCCTTGTAAATAGGAATACCAACTGGCATACTGAATATAATCCTCAGTTTCTAAGCATTGATTGTTTTCACAGCATCCTTAAAGGGTAAGCTGTCTCACTATCCAAATATCATGGCTGGGAAACTGAGGCTTACAAAGGCTGTATGATTTATGTGAAGCCACAGAGGGAATAGATGTTGGGTTTAGAATTCCTGGCTTCTGCTCCTGTGTTTGGACTCATGCCATCTCTCAGAGAAATCCTTGATTCCTCCTAATGCTGCATACCTTTCGTTGTCTGTTAAATGTAGCCATTCGAAAAGTAGCTGGTACTCAATTCTCTCTGTCTGTCCTATTGAAACTAATGAATGCCTGCAGGCAGGCATAAGGTATCGTTACCTTTGACAGCCAGTATGTTTTATGTTTTAAATTATGTGTTGGGCAGAATTTTTGGATACTAATTTGATATAATGAGATGCGCTTCTAATATCAACCGTAGTACGGGAAGGCCTTGCAGCCAACCTACTCTTTATTTAAAATTATTCCATTTCAGATGTCCTAATGAGTGCTGTGAGTTGTGTAATTCTTTCATAATTTTCCTCTGTTCCCAGAAGGGAACTAGGAGCTGGAGTTTTTTCTATTTTTGTTTTGGTCTATTTCAAATTAGGGTAAGCATAAAATAAAGATCTAGGGGAAGATTTTTGTGAAACATTTGTTATTGTGAGAATGGCAGTTAAGAAAAAAACATTGTAGTCTAGAAATGTTAGTGTTAAGGCAATTCTCGATGCCTCTGCAGTTTGCCATTATCTTATAAATATCTTGACTCTGACTTTACAGTGCTGTTTATAGAATTTAATAAAGCAAATGTAATAATACTGCTTGTGCTTTAATGCACAATCTCAATTGGGTTGACCAGAAGATAAATAGGAACAGGAATGATAGTGCGTTCCTACAGATTGTTTTTAATAAGCATGTTATTTAGTTGATCAGCCTGCTACTATAATGCCTCCTATCCTGCTCTACCAGACAAATTTATTAATGTCGTCCCCCCCCCCCCCGCCATTTCTCAGAGAACATTGATTCCCTGAAGACATATCTCTATTAAACCTCTAGAAAGTCACAACTTCCAAATTAGATTAAGTAGCAGGAATGGTACTAGAAGAATCAAAGAAAATTGAGTGTGTTATTGAATTCATGCCACATTGTCTGAGGAAGAGATGGRAGTTATGTGTAGTGGTAACTTTTGTCTTTTCTGTACTAACAAAGCTGTGGGCATTGCTGTCAAACCTAATTGTCTGCAGTGCATCAGGGTAAAATGAATCTTTTATCTAAACTCCTACCTAGCGAGATTGTACAAGTGAGAAGTAGATTTCAGAAGGAAGCTTTACAATTGATCAAAATCATTTGCCATTATTTTAGGACTGTACACAACTCAGTCCTAAAAATCCTAGTGACAGAAATTTTAAAGAAGCACCTGCCTTTCGATTGGAAGCAGACTTGCTTGTCATGCTAACGGTTGCAAAATGCAGATATTAATTTTAAAGCTGCCAATTTCTCATTTTGATCTGACATATTAAAAAGCATATAATTAATGGTTGACATTAGTAATTAACATTAACTTTATGGTGCTTAATATGCCATCATTCATCCATCAAACAACTGGTATGCATAATGTCTTTGCATAAAGGTTTTAATTGCTCAAAATGAGCCTTCAGTTCTCAGACTCTAGAGTTTGAAGTAGCTGTAAATACTGTTGAAAAAGATGTGAATTTTTCATTTATTGTACGTAAACATTGTTTTTGTTTCTCCCTAGGAGCGTGCACGAACGTGTAAGCCARGGACCTCAACTGGGAAGCACAGCCCCAGATGCACAGCTTCCATTAGTGGCTAAAGAGCACCACCTTGCTGTCGCCAGTGCTCTCTGGAGAAATTTCTTTCCCTACTTGAAGAGCCAGAGGATGTCACAGACACCGCCTTCCCCACAGCTTGCTGATACAGCTGCAGGTTAGCACGGACCCTGCCTGCGACCTGCTGGGTTTGCTGCTATTCTCTGGGTCACAAACTTTCAAGGAGTTTGTACTTTGGGATATTTCTCCTTCCATGTAGTAACTGAAGTGCGTATAAATGAAAAAAGTAGAATCTGTGCTAAATGTTTTGACAGATGGAATTATTGTAGTGTTGAATTCCTTAATAGAGTACAAACACATTGAGAATGCCAAAGGGGTTTGAAGCTACACAAATCTGACTTCTTTTTCACTACTAGTCACAAATAATAATCAACATGCAAGTGTTATTCAGTATAAATAAGGATACTGTTTTTCACTACATTCAAAATTTACTTGTTTTTGGAGAAGTTTATTTGTGTTGAACTGTTCATAATGGTTGAGATTCAAACTGAATTTTCTAAAATATTTTTCCTTTGAAAGCAATTTTTAAAACGTTAGTGAGTTGACTGTTGCTTTTTGACAAACCCTTGTGTTTGTGGTCATAAAACTGTTTCATGATTCATTCTAATTATTTGTCTTGCTTTGCACTGAAGGCTTTTAATCTTGAAGTACAACATTCCATATGTGTGTGAACTCCACATGCAACGAGTCAGCTTGGCAGTGAATAGAAAGATATTCCAGTTTGATCTTTCACATCAGTARCTAACATGGCATTCTGCAGTTACAATGAAATCTTGTATCCGGTTAACTAAAATTCGGAAGAGTGAAACATAAAATATTTTTTCCCATCATGATATGAATTAGATAAAGTTACAAGCTCAGGAGTACTGRGCTGGTAATAGAAAAGCTAAAAGACCCTTCATTTGAAGCAGCTCTGTGGTAGTTAGGAGGCAGCATTAATGAAAGAGGCAGTGTGCAACAGTAGTGGTCTCACACTGCTGAAACATGTGTGAGAAACAGGAATACAAATCAAAGGAGAAGGTTGTTAATGTCAAAACTTTCATTCATTTCCTACAGTGACATAGATTTTTTTCTATTTTATATTAGCACTGTGAAATAGCAAGAGCAGCAAGCTATTATAAACTCCTCTGAGAAGGAGGGGAGTGCAGTTGTGACCTGCTTTATAGAGATGTGTTAGGTAGCACTACAGAGACAGGCAAACCTTTCCCTGGCTGTTTGAGCTTCTTGCCTTAAGGTTGCAGCCCAGAGGAGAGAGAGAGCAGCTGTCACAGCTCTCCTGCTCCCCCTGCCTGGCAAACAGCCTGGGCCTCMCAGCACTGCTCTGCCTCCCGTCTCTCCCCAGCCTCTCTTAAGGCTGATGCTGCAGAAACGAGGTGATAATCTGGAAGAAGGCTGGCACAAATTGTTTCCTCACCTAAGGCAGCGTGGGGACTCTGTATGACCTTATTGTTTATTCTGAGGCACATAAGGAAATGGGAAGTCCTCCATGGCTAAAGGTAGTCTGTCCCTGTACTGTTCATTAAAACAATTTTATTGTTGTTTCTGAAAACTAGCCTTTTCTGTCTAATTCAAAGTCAGTTTGTCAGTGCAGGTAGGTTTAWATTTATTTGAATTGGAGAATTTGGGAACTAATGAGCCCCTTTTTCATTGCCCTCCAAAGTCAGTTTTCCTGACTCATTTGATGCTTCTCATTTCCTGTAAACCAATAACTGCTCAGCATTTAAGATTACATCAAATTTCTGAGTTTTTATGCACTTGTCATTTGCAGTATTAATAATGTATTATATTTTTATTCTGGTACTGTTGGATACAGAATCTACAGTGGACTTAACAGAAACAGCAAAAGGTTATCCTTCATTAACAAAATTCTGCACAAAGTACTGCCCCAGTTTCTAGATCTGCAGCAGTTATATGGAGATCCTTTTCAACAGTAAATTTTTTCTGTAGTGCTTTATTTATATGGTAACTTTTGATACATGAAAGTCTTCTAAAAATAGAGAGGTACCAGCTTTTACTGAGTGAATTCTTTGCAGATCCAGTTTTTCACTGTGAGAAGTGTGTAAAAACAACAAAACAAATAAATAAAACTCAACCCTGTAAAGCACAGTAATACTTAAATGTACAGGGCAAGATATAATGGATGGAGGTAAGAAAAGGAAGCCAAGATGAAAAAGCAGGTTTTAAGACATTGCAGAGATGGTAAAACTATGCCTTCAGGATTTATAAACTGTGGTTTTGTGAATCTGTTTAAAATTGCATGTGTTAGGATCCATTTTTCCTCCTTTGCCACCCATGTGTCTTGATGATTTACAAACTGCTTGGGATAGAGACTACATTTTTAACATGGATACAAACAATCACTGTTAGAACAGTCGCCCTGCTCTAATTGAGATTTCTGGTACTTCCAGACTGCACATTAGTAATTGTAATCAATTTTCAGTGCTCTTTGTGAAACAGGGATTATACTGAGAAATTATTTAAATGGTGCCATGTTTTTCTCTCTTTAAAAACAGGTTTTACTCTCTTAGCTTTGGATATACCCAGCAAAGCCCTGTCAGATCTGCAGCCACAGCCTGTTCTGTCGATGATGCGGCTGTTTGGGTGGGATGACATGGTGTGGCCTCAGCTGGTGTCAAGATATCTAAGTCATCTAATTGAAAACAGGTGAAGAGTTGTGRCTATTTGTTCTTCCAGTAACTTTTCATCCTTCATTAGGTTTGAGGAAAATCTTGCTTCAGAATGTAATGTTTCATTAAAATAGTGCAGATTCTTTGCATCTTCTCAAAGAGGATCACCTAGTGCTGATTGCCCAGGACAATCCAGTAAAATTTTTATATACCTGCGAAGTTTTTTTTCACTAAGTAAGCCTCTGTGAACCTAAGATGGATGGGTGGTGGTTGTTTTTGTTGTGTGCTTTTTTTTTTTGCCTGCCTTGCCCGCTTCTGAATCAGGTTTTGGAAGCAGGGGAGGTGAGAAATGAGAGAGAAAGAGGGAATATTTCTGTGTTGGACTGTGTTTGAAAGTGAAAAATGTTGCACATTTTTAGGGTACGTAGTGTACTAAGGACAGTAACTGTAAATCAGGATATGGTAAAGATTATTTAAGTGTGGTTGACAAAGATGAGGCTATGACTTGCTTGCAGGGAGGTGTTAGAAAAGGTTGAATTTAGTTCCTTGTGTGTCAGTTTGGAACTTGGGAAAGGACTGTTCAATATTCTGCTAAATTTCTCTTTTATGATTTTTATAGAGTGAGTTTCATTCGAGGTTGCAGATACCTAGCATGTGCTGAATGAAAGAAGAGTTAGGAACATTAAATTCCTTCTATAATTTTGAATTTTATTGCTCTTTGTGTCAGATCAAGGAAAAAAAGATTGACTCCTGAACTTGAATTTTGGTATTATTTAGGTCTTAAGGTTAATTACCAATTCTCTTCACTCAAGTAGGTATTTGAAAGCAATTAAGTATTTGTCACCAATATTCGTTAAGCACCTGACATATTGTTAACAATGTATACATAGATACATTGTTATCCTGGCTCAGCTTACCTTGTGTGTACCTAAGGTAAGATATTTTTAGTAGAATATAGAAGTATCACTGTTGTCTTGAAAGCACTTTTTTTTTAGCATGATTCAGGTACTTAATTACCTTGCACAGTTTTATAGCAAAAGTTATCRAAGTATCCAAGTGCTGTGGTCTTAAGACTTCATGGTTACTATGCTCTGATAATTTTCCCRTCAAATATTCTCAGTTAAAAAGTAAAAAGATTCTTTTGTTTCCAGTACTGTTATACCCTGCAAGCTCTGGCAACATACACATGAGCTTTGGAGTTTCTTCTGCAGTAGAGCCTAAAYCTTCCTCTCCAGATCCATGTTGTGTAGTGCATGATAGTGTTATAACCTGTCCAAACTAACTTTGAGCATGTGAATAAACTCACTGTTTTAAAAGGACCACTTGACATGCTTCCAGCAGGTAGTTATTGTTCCTTTCTAAGGATTAGGAGCATATTCCTTTCCAGTTCTAGGAAGATGCCTAARTGGCCCACCTACCAGCAAGCAAGAGAAACAAGAGTGAGACTACAACAGAAAGTGGTTTTGTCAGCCTTTGGGACCAAGTAGACTAGCTGTGTACATCAAGATTACACGAGACTGAATTTCTTTACATGATACTGCAAGTAGCATTAAGTCCATAGGCAACATATTTGTTCTCTTTTGGTGCTGGAATTCAGTATTAATTTTTTATTTTATTTGCTTTCAATTGGTCTCCTTATTTATTTTGTCAATAGTACTTCAGCAGGAATGTTCAGACAAAATATACGCAACAGGTATCACTGGTTTTTAGTAAGTGAAGCAGAAAAACCCCTCAACTTCATTAATGTTGTTTAGTGAGAAATAGAATCCAGTTTGGTTTCCATCTGGACCTTTGTTGACATTCTGTTGTAAGCATAAGTAAAAAATCAGTAGAAAATAGGTAGATTTACATGTACRCATATCAAGAAAGAGTACAAGCATTTTTCATTAAAGCTGAAGTATCTAGGACTGACCAGGGAGGAAATCTCTCAAATAAAAGGTGTAACTATTTTCAAGAAATATCTCTGACCTGAAGCACACATGCACCTCATTTGATAGTAATTGGGAACAGAGTGCAGCACACACCTGCTGTCTTTTTGCAAGGAGYTTCTCCAGAATTAATGATGCAAGGTTGATGTGCTTGGGAAAAACGACTGCAGCAGCTACTCATGGTGGTGAGGCAAATAAAACTTTGGGAATACAGAGCAGTAGAGTACAGGGACTGTGCATTGAGTGACTCTGGTCTGACATCTGACTGGTAGAATGGTAGCAAGTGTTTGAAAGTATATATAGCATGTTTATGTGGGAATGGATATACTTGTGTGTGTATACATACCTCAATGAATATRTCTGTAAGTGTATTGCCAAGTACAGCAGTTTCCTTTCTTATCTCCAAGGTGCCTTTTTATGTTTCCCTTTTGCATGTTTTGAGCATGGCATATCTTCATTTGCTAAAACAGACCTTCTCTTCATCTTTAATGTAGTTAGAACTAAGCAGATATCAGAGTAGCGTGGGACACCTGGGCTGGCTTTATTTGAAAGGCTGGAGCAGCGTGAGCAGTGTCAGTATGAAGTTCCAAGCTGATTCAGATAAACTATTTCCAGCATTGTACATTGTCAGTTTAGATAATACAGTCAAATCATCCCTTGTTACAGTAAGGCATTTCCCATTGAGTGAATTTTCCTCCGTTTTTTTGTAGCCAAAACACGTATACATGATTATATGTGCATCTACAGCCAAATGAGACACTCTGTCACCTTTCTGCCTACTTTTATTAGATCTCTGTACCTTTTTTCTTTCTCTTCCACCTACACAGTTCACTGTGTGAAGCTTTTTCTAGCATGGGCTATACATCCTACCAAGCTTTGACAGTACGTTCGTGGTTTCGCTGCGTTTTGCAAATGTTCCTCGATCAACCAAGTGGCGCCTTGGCCAAGACAGATGCTGAGAGAACAGTTGGTAAGTGCTCACATTTCCCTCATGTTTGCAGTAACGGGGCTATATTGCAAAGCTGGCAAACATTTTCAGCTAATTACAAAATGTATTTTTGTTTGTATTCCTTTACTTTTACCTAATTACAAAATGTGTTTCTTTACACTGCTTGTGCTATTTATTGATAGTTTGCCTGCTCTGCATATGACAAATTTATCACAAACAAAGATAAAAGAGCTTGTTTCCTTGGAAGCAAAGAATAAAAACTTGCTCCCAAGGAGACAAGTTATTTTTCCCCCATGGAGAAACTGCTCTAAAAAAAGTGAAAATCTGAAGTAAATAGTCAGAAATCATGCTGTGAATGGCCTAAAAGAAAAATAAAAGGGAGGAATGGGGGAATCTAGCTGCAATTAATTCTCTCCTTTTTTTACRCTGGATACTTTGCTTTCTTAGAGCAATACTTCATCCCTTCTTCTAAAACCACTGCAGTTCTAATTATCTATAGAACATGTCTTCCACGCACTATTTCTCGTACACATTTTGCAGATTTTGAAAAAAAAAAAAGAAACTAATCAGCTTGGTTAGCCATACTTAAAACTATTTATTCTCTTATAAATTATATYGGAAAGATAACTGGTTTGGAATTGTTTTATTTGTCTGGAGAGRTGCAGTTGGTTGCCAAATACTTCTGGTTTAGATATTTAGAAAAAATGCTTCACTTCATGATTTTGGGACTAAGTTAAATGTAAAATCATAACTGTATACTATATTTACTGATGTGATCTCTTGTAATAATCAGGGAAAGCCTACATGGAGCAGCTGACGGAAATGACAAGACTGATTTTTAAACTCTCAGAAGTAGAAAACATTCTTTTAAAGGCTAATGTTGGACAGTCAGTTTTCAAGCAAGACCCAAAAAGTGCTCTGGTCCAATTCATTAAGGTACTGTACATCTACTCCATGTTATTTTCATAAGACAATTTTAGTGAAAAGAGACTACGTATCAGATTTAGAGTGCTGAAAAAGAAATTACTCACAAAAGTCTCATGAGAGACTGATTTATATTTATKTCAATGTTTTTGTTTTCTCAGGCTCTTGCTAGAACTTACAGTGGTCTTCAAACACTCCCTGAGAAATCTGCCATGGTAGCAAAGACTCTGGAGTATTTGGGTGATGTGTTAAAGTATGTAAAACCCTATCTGAAGGCAAAAGGACCTCCAGAAGGTCTGCAGCTTACATACTGGATCATAGGTAATTATTTTACACATCTTATCTTTTAGGAAATAGTTTCAAAGAATCAGTAAAATAAATTTATAATACTTCTTTCCCCTCTATACTATCCAGATATATATTTGCTCTATAGTATTTAATGTTCGAAAAAAGAAAGTCACCAAGATGCTACAGTTAGATTTTTTTTTTCCAAATTTTCTTTAGATCCTGATGTTTAACCTCCTTGTGGTTTTTGTTTATGGGKTTTTTTTAATTACCYCTGCAAATCAGTATTTTCAAAAGTAAGATGTTTTTTGCATCTTTCATTACTGAAAACCACCTCTTCTACCTTAACAAACCCAGAAACAGTGACAAGAGCTGGTTTCTGGCTCATAGCTGTTGTGAGGATTGTTGTAAGTCATAGCAGTTCCTGAAGTTACAGCAATTTATACCCACAGTGGATCTGCTCTTCCCAGAGAGGGTCATGAGATCTTTTTGTATGAGGTCTCTTACTGTTTCCTTCCTCTGCCCACTCATTTTAAACAGAAGTGATGAACTCTGAGTTCTTCCTGTGGAACATAAAAGTAGGTGTACATCCTTCTGAAAGAATTCCAAGTTTTGAGCCATGTGGACTGAGACAGCATGCAGCTTTGGTGTTAGGTATCCACGCTATGGGGCATAGCYTGACTCACCAAACAAAGCACTGTAGTAGTCACTGATTTGAATGGGTTTTTTCAATCACTGTATAGTTAAGGTAGAAGTGGAAGTGCAGCCAAGGACTTGTAGAATTCAGCAGACTGTAGGCAGATTTTGTAATGGCCAATGTGAGGGGGTAAGGTAGAGTTYAAAACTATGGTTTTAAGGAGTTTAGGAAAAGGTTTTTCACCCAGAGGGGGATTGAGCACTGGAAAAGGCTCCCCAGGGAAGGGGTCACAGCACCAGCCTGACAGAGTTCAAAAAGTGTTTGGACAATGCTCTCAGGCACATGGGTGTGACTTCTGGTGGGTGTCCTGTGCGTGGCTGGGAGTTGGACTTGATGATCCTTGTGGGTCCCTTTCATCTGAGGATATTCTGTGATAAGCAGTATTATGACAGGCTACATCCTATGTTAGTGGCCAAATCGGCTTAGGTATGTACTTCACTTCTTTTTTGGAACTCCTTCTTTGACAAGCACTCTGTACTTTACTAAAATGCAATTCTAACATTTATTCAGTAAATGTGAAACCATTGATAGGGTGCAAAAGAAGAGCGCTTTAAAGTGTGCCAGTCTGACCCACTTACCTTTAAAAACAGAGTAAACCTTATGTATCTTAAAACAGAGATAATGATTTGCATGCACACACAGTTTACATCATGATTCTAAGGAGCACAGGGAAAGCATGACCAAGATGCAGAAAGGGCACCAAATGTACTGGAATTAGAGTTTTTAAAAATACTCAGTTTTTATATTGTGAAACCAGCATACCTGATACACAGGTTGTATATAAAATTAAACATTTTTAGTACCCAGATGTGGATTGGAGCCTTGGAAAGTAATTTTAGATTGGTGTTTTCCTTTTTAGATTGGTATTGTCCTTTTTGTTCTTTGCARTAGGAAACGATTAATCTTCAGTCATGCTGTTGTGTGCAAGAAAATGTCCTTTCTTTTTATTTAAGAAAACATAARGAAGGTTTAAAAGAAAAAAAAATATTCAAGTGTATTTCGATCACTGCTTCACATTCTGTGGACTTGTTAAATTATAAGGACAAAGCATAAAACTTAACAAATCTAAACACCTCCTGTTTGTAGTCAGATTGTGTCTTGTACTGTCCCATACATCACAGCAGTGATAATAGAAGGAGTACTTTGAGCTGGAATGACCATGTTTCTTTCAAAGCAGGAAGCTTAGACAACATTATTAGAAGTATTGTTAGGTGATCGTTCTCTTTCTCTATGATTGATCATTGTGTTTTCTTTCACTCCACAAGATTAATGTTGTTTTGCGTTGTTTTTAGAGATGATAATGAATGACTTTTATAGATTAATAATATCTTGTAACAGCCTACTTTTGATTTTCCATTATTTTCAAAGTCTTAAACATGTTTCTTCGGGATATTCCTGTATTTTCAACCCAGAAAACTTCTTCCTGCCTCTAATAATATGTAAAGTTGAAAATGTCTACATAAGAATCTTGTTTTATTCAATGTGTTTTGACTATTAACACTTCTGAGTATGGAGTTAGTTTTTCAAGAAAAATTACACCTCGCCTGCAGTAAAGATGTTTTKCAAAGTTGGGGTATTTACACATCAACACCTTTTTACTTTTTTTTTTCTGAAAGTCAAAAGAACAATCTTAAAACTGGCTCAAAGCTGAGCAAGTGGTACATTATTGTGCTGAAAACAAGAAAGATGTTCTCTGAGRCTCTCAGTTTGTGAACTGAGAGCCCACAAAGACCTGGCAAGACTTAATGGAGTTGGCTGCCCCTTGTTCTTCTTAATCTGCTGAAATTAAATGCAATTTGAAGGATATTTAATGTTTTGCTAACATTAAATTGCTGTGTGAGGAGTTGCTGATGTGGTGTTGCCACAGTTGTGTTAGACAAATGTAAAGGGAAGGCAAAGGCAGCATTTCTCTGCRAAAGGGATGAATGCACACAGCAAGGTAAATGTTCAAGTGCGTGTGTGCTGATTGCAGTAGGGTTATGGATCAAATTTAATTAARTTTTCTGCAGGGATCTAAGAGACTCATCCTATCTTTAGCATTGCTGTACTTTTCCTAAAGCATCTTCACTTGCCTAAAAACTTGTAACTGTGTTGTGTTGAATCAATATAGTATTTTATTTTGATGAAATGTAAATGGACTTTTGAGTTGTTTTGACTGGGATTTTTTAACAGGATGCCATGGAATGAGTACATAGGAGTGAGACAGTTGCTTTTGCTACTCTCAGATTATCTAATTTAACATAACTGCTTCTTAAAGCTTTCTTAATTTTTTTTAYTAACTGTAAATTGGTTTGGGATTTATTTGAATTTTTTTCAACAGGATGTCTGGTAAAGTTCTGTGCACCAATACTGGCTACTTCCAAGGCACAGCAACTCCTGTTTCGCATTGTGGATTGCTTACTGCTGCCACACTCTGTGCTCCAGCAGGACAAGGAGCTGCCTGTGGCTTTGCTGTCTGCCATTCAGGAAAGCCTGCCTCTTTATCTCCAGGTAAATATCTCAGCTCTGTTATCAGCACACAAATGAATGTTCAGGAAAGGTTAATATTGCAGAGGATTTTTTCTTTTTCCCTAGTCAGGAAGCATTGACTGAATTTACCGAAGCAGTAAGAAAAGGTTTCTTTCTTCTTATAGAAGTGAAAGGAAAATTGCCATTTGGCTTTCCTCATTGCAGGCAGCTATGCTGTGGTACACTCCAGAGCTTCTGGTTTCATCACTGCATGAGGAAAAAGCCTTTAGCCAGCCTGCTAAAGTACACTGGTCTCCAATGTGACAGATTTCTCAAACAGTGCATCAAGTAATCATAATATGGAGTGAGAAAATTGTTAAGTTGAGAGAACAAATATTTTAAATCATCCTTGACTTGGCTAACTGTAGATCTGTAGATAGTTATAAATGAGATAACCCTTTTTTTGTTGCTCTTGGGAACAAAAGAAAATCCTTGGTGTATTATRCCACTGGTTTGCCATAATACTTGGAGAATATGTTTTGCTAAATCAGGTTTCTGCTGCTTATGATTGCATAACTAAAGCCTCCTTCCCTATTATTCATCCTACTCTTTTCTCAGTTACCATGTCACTCTTGAAACTCTGTAAGGCTTRTTGATGCTGTAGAAAGAGACTAACTTCTGCTGGTGAGAAAGAGAAAAGACTGTATTTTGAAAATAAATAAGTTGACATGTTTTCCTTGCAAATCCTTGTGGTTTTTTTTGCTTACCATTTTCCCTTCTCTCTTAGTCTTCATTTTGATTGCAGTCCTAACTYGCTACTTTGCAGGATTGTATTGTGAAACAATGCAGTGGTGACATTGTAAACATCACTTASATTTATTTGTTTCAAAAGCAGCTCATTGTGATCGAAGGCATGTCATATGGAAGTGAATATGGTTATGCAATGCCCTGCACAGTATGTTTTGCTTTATTGCTCTGTAGGTATTTTCAGAAGCTGTGTACATGTAGGGCCATCTGGACAATGGTATTAGCATGGACTGTGAGTRTCTGTTTGCTAATTTGGTATTTCTGTTGTAGAGCCAGTTTCTCTGGAGCCTGCAGAGACAGATGTAGCCTTCAGATGAAACCACTTGAGTTGGTTTTGAAGTCTTGAGTGTTGTGTACCCTTGTTTCCTGTTTTATTTGCCAGTTTCTGACTTCCAGACCTCACTTTTGTACTCTTCATCAGTCTGCTGCATTGTCCATGTACTTTCCAGCTATGCTAGATGATCTTGTGTGACAAAATATTTTAGAGAAACACTGCTTCTAGAAAATGAGTAATTCTTTAATTTGATAAACACTTCTGGAGAGAAAAGAGGAGAATTTKTGAGTTATTTTTCCTGTTTCAATATGACACTTTTTGTGTTTTATTAATTTTTRTTTGTATTTACAAGGTTCCAATATTTTTAAGTGTTCTAAAATGCTTCATTTATTCAAAAAAACTTCCTTCTCTTTTATGTGGAAAAGTGGGAAAATTCCAGTTTTGAATCAATTCAAAACAAAAATATTTCAAGATCAGTTTAAAAACAACAACAAAAAAATAACTCTTCTGAGATAATTTGAGATTGAATGGATTCTAGGCACTCTCTGACATCTCAGGTTATTGTTTCACAATTGGGTTGAAGTTACATTCATTCCCTTTCACTCCAATACACATTCTCATTTAATTTGCTTTAATGATTCTGTGAATAGCAATTTGTGACTTGAATCAAATAGTAACTAGCCTCACAAAACAACAAAACCCAAAAACCCAAATGGGCATGTCAGAAAAGTGATCAAACAGTATATGTGGAAGGGAAGACGGAGGAACAGAATTCTTTGGAAATAACCTCACCTTGACTTAACTAAACTGCAGGTGAAATGTGTGATGAGGCCACTCTTGGGGAGCTGCCCTGTGCCTGGGGCTCATTTGTGGGGGTAGAGCACTGGCATGTTAGGGCAGGAGTYTTAATTTACCCTAATGTTAGACAAGCATTGTTCTCTAGATCTGTCCCTGTTCATACTCCAGCTTACAACTTAATCCTTTCACAGCCATGTGAAAATAAAGAAACAGGAGTTTGGAGACCATGCAAAGCATCCTCTTATACATGCRAGTTCTTTATTCATAGTCAAAGTATAAAAGCCCTTGAGTGGAATTTCTACTCAGCAGCCTTTCCTTTTTAATTTTTTTCTTTAGTCTTCTGAAAAGTTCCAGACTCCATCTTTTTTTCTTCTTCAGTTCCTACAGTATAGGCTTTTCCTGCTTTGCTCAAAAAAACTGCTTCAGATCWCAGAAAACATTTTAGTTTTGCTAGCAATGGCCTGAAAAAAAATTCCCTCTTTCCAGAGTATTTAACARCTAATCTTAATCTGGTTTACTTGAACCATTTATTGGGTTTTAAAGGGGTTTGAASTCAGTTCTAATAGCAGTTTATTTTACATATCCCCTGATGCAATAATTTTATGAAATTCTATAGAATTCCTGAATATTTTAATCTTTTAGGACAACATGCAAAGCTCGTTCTCTCCACGCAATGTAGTTTATTACTGCACAATTCATCAGAACCAATGGCTGTATTTCACCATCCTTCACCACCCCAAACCTACAAATTTATTTGCTTCATTTTACACAAGCACACATAATTGTCAAAGACACTAATTAAGACTGAATGTTGCATTTCTCTCTCATCAGTTCAGATTGACTGTGTTTACTTGTTATGTTTGTCCTTATATAGACCTTTGGGCTATATCCCTGCCTTTTGACAGTTTTTGGGCAGCTGGTCTGGTCTCTACTGTACAGGGAGCTTATCAAGATTTTTTTTTTCAAACTCAGTCACTGGTACTGCCTTGCTAAAATAGCTTAGCTCTAGCAACTTTTAAGCTATTTTTTGGTTTTTTATCTTGCCTAAAGGGTTACTGTCTGGGTACTATTTCTTTCACTGCACATATGTTTTGGTAATACTTGATGACCTAAGAAAGATTTTTATTGAGATATAAAAATTGCCCTCAGATATGTTTGAATTACTGACTTTGGAAAGTAAAACACAAAAAATGTGAATGAACAGCCATTTTACAATTGTATGAGACTGTTCCTAATTATGAAATAGTGAGGTATGTAAAATTTAACTGTAGGTATTTCACTACTGCAAAAAGAAGTTGAGTTGATTTGTGTGGTAGTGGATTGCTCAAATCTATCATAGGAAGTTTCAGACCAATATTGCTCTTKATGGATTTCTTGGAGAATGATTTGGAAGAATTTTAGTACATGTTTACCAGTAATATGGGAAAAGACTGCAACAGTGTAAGAAACTGGTCTTGGAGAAGAAATATTAGTTTAAATCTATCTTGCAGAATACAGTGTGGGTGCATGGAATAAACACTGTATACATAATGACAGGGAAGGTAAGATTTATCAGTATTAATTACTGCTTGATTTATCARTATTAATCCTGTCCAAATACAGAAGATTTGTTGATTTCTGTCTAAATACTGGGAAAGGCAAAAGAGCTTCATTCTAGTAGTGCTTGGCCCATGCACTTCCCAGTGATTTTAATGGCTCTGTGCAGGCTCAGCATTTGTCAGAGATCAGACCTTGAAAGCCCTCCCATGAGCCACATCTGCRGTCCGATATTTGAGCAAGCTTATTAGTACATTTTGTGAATTATAATATGTGTTTAATAGGAATTGTACAACATTAATTGSTGGACAGCAGATTTATTCCAACAGCGGGACTTGCAGTGTAAGTCATCATTAGGTAGCTTGGCATTTCTGCAGTGAATAGTTCCAGTAATCCACACTAATCGGTTCTTTGCTCTCCACAGGTGATTTACAGATATACAGATAAATCAGAAGAGGCAGCTCTGGCCACAAAAGGTTCCTGCAGTGAACACACACAGGAATCTGTTGCCTTTCTGCTAAAATGAAGAGCAGATGATGTCATGCTTCTCTGCTCCCCTTAAAATGTCCTTTTTMTTTTTAATCTTAACCTCAGAAGATGGCTGAAGAGCATAGTTAAAGAAAGGAAAGCAACTCTATCAACCCTTTAAAGTCCATCTGCTTTGCAGGGCTTGTCCTGGGGGTCTGATGTGATTGATTCCGAATCTCTGGTCTGAAAATTGCTGTCCAGTTGCATGTGTGTTTCTTTTTTCTCTCATTTGAACAGCAGCTTCCTTTATCTTGCTTAATTACTGGTGGGATTTAAAAGAAGAAATTTCTGTGTGATTATCTTGCAATCATGTCCTTGGCCAGCACTGCTTAGGGTGTTTTGCCATTGTAGCTGGAGATTTGCACCTACTGTGCACTGTTGGTAATTCATGCCTTGTGCCACTTGGGATATGGTGTTGTCAGACCTTGTGCACGTCTGTTGCTCTCTGCACTTTGTAAGGAAAAGGAGGAGTCCAAAATAAAGAAAACAGTGCTGACCTGAAGTCAGTAGGCCTTTTTGTCCAAGAGAGAAATCCAAGTTCTTTTCTAATTTTTTGGGATGCAGTTTCCAAATCAATTTATTTCAACCCAAAAAATKAAAATACTTTTATGAAGGATCAAGCTAGGTTTGTTTGAAATGAAATTATTAGACCTGCAAAAATTAGTCAGCATTCCCTCAGATATCTAATCTAATATTCTTTTTATTACAACCATTTAATCTAGGATCATTCTTAAAAACAGTAACTCTTACTAGTTAATAACTGATGTCTTCTTGATACTGTGTATCATTTGTTGATCCTCAGTTTGAAGAACTGTCTCATTTTAGCAATTGTCATTGTTAGTTCTTCAGAGGTGCTGCCTTCTTCATGTATTCCTGCAGGTATCCTCTGTAAGGTTGTGATGTTCTTTGTGTCCTTTTTATCCAATAAATTAATACATTTTGTCATAGATGTCTGGGTTCTTCTAGTGTTARAAACAGTCTAGAGTCTTAAGAGTGCCAGTTCCAATATTTGGATTATGGAGTACATTCTGTCTTTCTGTACAAGCTTTACTATAGAAAGCACAGGCAACTCTTCTTTATGCCTGCTGCAATATCTTACTGAAAACATCAAACACTTAAGTTTACACACTAAATAGTCTGTCATCTCTAACAGTCTCTGAGTCTGCTACTTGCCAAGAAGTATCACTTGACTTCTTTTTTTAAGAATTCTGATACAGCAGCAGCAGCTTTTTCCTACAATAATTTACTCTATGTGCACAAAAGGAGGAGAAAATCGGAAGTTTTACTCAAAGCCTCAATTCAGAAAGTGTGGTTTTTTATCATTGAGATTTGCCAGAATTATCAAGGAACCCCAGAAGTATGTGAGGTAATACCCTTAAGCCAAATCTCCATTCAAGAGAGCCACCAGGTCTTCAGGCACCTCATTTCTTGAAATCTCATGTTTGCTGTATTTGTTTACTGTGGAACCAAAAGTGGGAACTCAGCATTTCAAGACTCTCAGCTATGCCTCAGCCTGCCTTTTTTTTTTTTTCTGAATGTTCTGTCATGTTCACACAGGTTTAGATGAAAATGTTTTTGGGGCGTCAGAAAATAGATTTTTTTGACTTCCATACAAAAAGCAACAGAAATACACCTTTTCCATAGCTGGGGAACAAAAGCAGCTTGACTTGATCTGTTCATTCCTATATTAGGGGCATTAGTTTACCTCAGCAACCATAAATATTCAGACAGATACTCCTCCTACCAAAACCAGAGTCTGGATTGCAATGCTAATGGATATTTGAAGTACTATTGAAATTGCTGTCTAGGGAGCTCTGTGCTTGACCTTGTTTTACACCATTATTCTTGTTGGACAAAACTATTGTGAAAACTGAGTTCTCAAGAGGCTTCTGTTTGTGCTGCTGGCTGTGACCCTTGAGATAGGAGATCATGGGACCTTTTTATTTTTTTTCTTAGTGATTTGTTCTTCTTGCTCTCAGTAATCAGAGGAGGGGGAAGGAAACAAGATCTTAACTTTCTCTTACGGGAACCCATTCCAGTAAGAATACTCTTTTTTTCAGGGATGGACCATATATATATGTTCTATAACTACAGGTAGAGTTCAGATAAGCACTTTCTGGGCAAGTACTTTCATTATAGATTTTTCTCTGGATCAATATAGCTTATATTGGATAAATCACAGCAGTTTTAGCCTTATCTTAAACAGAGTTTAAAACCTCTTATAAATCCCTTATAAATGGTGCCTAATTTACCCTAATTTGTTCATACTATGAGCAAATCTTTTCTTGTTGGAGCTCAATTCTAAGTGCTCATTTTTCTGCTGTAGCATTTATACAAAAATTTCACACAGTCCTTTACAAGCAGATGAGGTTTTTATTCTTTCTGTCTCATCTTAAATCTTACCTGATTAACATACTTTGTTAGACCATGTACAGGATTGAAAACAGAAATGAGAAGCTTTTGGGTGCAGAAGCTTTCTTAGGTCTGAAATGCCACAGTTTTAGTTTGAATTTGAAGGGGAGCTTGCATGTCCCAAAGCTTATCTTCCAACATATTAGTCTAGTGAAATATTTTTCTCTGCTTTGCAAGCCTGCCCTGCCTCTGTCTTCATTTGCAGATCATCATGTCTGCAGCAAATCAGGCATAGYTACTCTGTGTGCAGCAGTTTACACAGCATGTAGTGAGTGTTTACCATACAGTTGTTRAAGATTTAATCAACTGTATTGCTAAAAATCTATTAATTCCTCACTTTCTAAAATTTTCTTCCACAGGGCCTGTCCTTCATATGTTGTCAGTCCCAAACACAGGGTGCCTATTTAAATCAACTCCTTGGGAGCATTATTCGCCATTATTTTGGACGATTCCTGCCCTCCTCCCCGACTGTGCCCGGTGCCGGGCAGCATCCTCTGCTCACTGCCCTAGGCAGCTCCATCACTGCCCCCCAGCTGCTCCACCTCCGCAGGACCACCTTGCATGTCATCAGGTAAGGAGCAGTGGGGTATAAACCATCACTTTCTCAGGTCTCAGATTCAGACTTCACAAATAGCWCATGAGCTCAGGCCTCTGCGTTCCTCTCAGCTGATGGTGTGGCTCTTGGAAGAGCCTGGGAGTTGCTGGGCAGTGAGCAAGGAAGGAGAGTGTTTATATATCAGAAAAGTAAAATCAGAAAGATTTGTGAGAGATTAATTAAGGATAAAATTCCTAGACCACAACAAAAAATATTGCAGGAGGTCATGTGAAATGCAAGTCCTTTTCTAGAAAAATTATGCTCCAAGAGACATCATCATGCATATGTCTCAGGCTGTATTTAGAGGTACTGAGTTGTAGTGCTTAGAGCTGCCACAGTTACCTGTGTACTGGGGGCCTTGTTGCTCCTTAAGTGTCAGGGCCTACACAGGTGTGACAGCTGCCCAGGGGACATGGAATACTGGGAAGAGGAAGACAGAGAGGCAGAGAGACAATATTTGTTCACTGCGCTGTCACCACTCGCATGATGTCAACAGCRGCTACAAATCTCTGTTCCTGCTGCTGAGAGGCTGACACTTGGTTTTATGTACTGCAGAGTAGTGAACAACCTGTACTTTTTTTCCATGCTGGGAAAGGATTTAAACCCCCTCAAATACAGGCCTATATCCATGGTAATTGGATCTTTATTTGTTAAAGAGTTGATCAGAAAAATAATGTCACTGCTAATCTTGGGTAAATATGATAAGCAATCCTGTAAGTATCACCTATTAAGGGAGTCAATTAAGATTTCACAATCTTAGTTCTGACATGTTTTTGGATACCCAAACTTTGTCATCTTATTAAAGTTATTTTTGAATGTGTGTATGCATGTGTGAACGTGGGGATTAAGAGTGGAAAGTTCTGAAGGTGTAATGGCACTTGGTGATTTTTAAGATGTGAAACATTCCTTAGTGATCTGGGGAGAATGTGTTGGAGCTGAGCAGCACTCTGGTTTGCAAAGTGCTGGATGATCATGAGGCAGTCATGGGTCTGTACACAAATAGGTGCAGTTTGTTCACCACTTTGCCATATGAAAGCAGTGAATGTATTGCTGCTGCAGAGGGGAAAGGGAACCTCAGCATCAAGATTGTATTACCCAGCTCACAGAGCTGTTGTAGTGGAAGAACACATGAAAAAAAAAGTGGGAAATTTTCAGAGTAATTAATGAGACAGAAGATTTCAGAGTTGCTAATATTAAAGTTAGACAGACCACATGATACAAGAACTGTGGGTCACAACTTTCATTGGCCAAGTCACACCAGTGCTCTGAAGCAGTGCAATGAAGTACCCAGAGCTCTGAAAGTCCCATTTCATTTGAAAGTTGTAGAAGCACTCTTTACTGAGCTCTTAATAAGGATACTGGTTTTTAGCTGATACATTGTTCAGCCAACATATGTGCCTTGTTTGAGTAGGTAACAGTTCCTAATATTAAATATCTTAAAATGGTTTTTTGAAGGTTCTGGGAGTGCTCTTGCTGACTGATGAATAAATGATGTGTTCTCTTTCACCTGCAAAACTTGTGGTCTTCAGATTCCATTAATTTGTGGTGCCAAACCAACAGTAGTTCATWTTCTTGTATTCTTTTGTGGAAAATGAACAAATCAGTGTGTTAAAATTGGAACACTCCATGTGTGTGATGTTAAAATTTGCTCTTATTGCAGATTGACAGGTCACCTTTTATCCTTGTGCCAGATTTTATATTGGAGATGTTTATGTTAATTCTGACAGAACAAAACCAGTCACTGGCTGTCCTGTTACAACATACTGTTTACAAAAATAAAATAACAGTACTTGTGGTAACAGCTCTGCTGTTACACTGGTATGATTGTGAGTCTGCAAAAGCRCATAAAACTAAATAATGTAATTAAATAACAACTGTATTATGCATGTTGGTTTARGATTTTAGAATCTTGATTCCTTCATTAATTCAATTATATTATGAAGCTACCTTTGTACTTAGCTTTTAATAGTCACACTTGGATTTTTAACTGTAATTATGATGSCTCTTATTTCTCACTCCTCTCTGAACAGAAGAGTCAGAAGATATCACTGTCCTCTGACCAACTGGGAGTCATTGCTACGACTAAGATAAATAGAAGCCATTATTTAAGCCTAGATAAAGATAGAAATCTATGTAATAGGCCTCCTGCTGAAATATCACAGTTATTTTAAGGTATATGGTGCTTGCATTACATGTAAAAAACCMCCACATCACAGACTTTGTTCTGGCTTGCTTTGTCTTCCCAGGGAAAACTACCTGCAGTTCAAAGGCCATGCTCCACCTCCTCGCTTGGCCTCTGTTCTTGCTTTCATTCTTGAAGTACTTCAGAGAACCCAGAGCACTGAACTGTGTGACAWAGACTTGGTTCTGCCAGCTGTGTTGAAGTGCTTGGTGCTGGTTAATGAGCTGCAAGGTGAGCTGTTTGTTTGCTTTAAGTACATCTCTCCGCGCCTGCAAGATTTCTGCACTGCTGAGCATCTTTCATCCCAGTATTTAAGACTCTCAGATGAGGTGAATAARACAATCTGGCCAGCTAAACTGGATGAGGCTTTTTTTTTTCATTAACTGGTCTGGGACTTCTGCCTCTCAGGCAGAGAAATCCTGCCTCATTTAACTCTCTAATGAACTAATCAGCTTCTCAGGAATCTGAAGACATTTCCTTTTTTCCCTATCCTTCCCATATAATCTCCTCCATTAGCAATTGTGGAACTTTTCTTCCACCTAAAGTTTTGAGACCAAATAATACTAGTGTTATGTTCTCCCCATAGAGGCATTATAAATGGATTAAAAGTAGCATGTTGTTCTCTGAAGGTATCTTTGAGTCTTCTTTCTTCTTTTAGCATGCTTTGTTTTATAGCAAGAACATCTTTATTTTTAGGTACTTGCAGAATGAAGCACTCTTTTCACCCCACCATTGTATAATGAATGTACCTGAGCTCAAAATTTCCATTTCTTGCTGCTAGAGAGGCATTAAGCAAAATTTGGATTCACCTCTGACTTCTCCTGCGAATTTTCTCTGATAAAGTACTGTTTGATTCTGGTCTATAATAGTTTCAGGGATAAGATGTGCTTAGGAAATTGGCTCAGTCATCACCAATTTTCTTCCCCCTTTTGCCATCACAGCCATATCTGCTGAAAGCTGAGTACCCACCTTGCAATGTGCCAGGCAATGAGCTGGAAGTCCTGGGCTGCTGTAGCCACCAGCTCCCTGCCTGCCTGGACAGGGCTCTGCCACACCCTTCTAGAAAAGTCCTTGCAGCCCAGTTCCACTTTATAAAGGAAGAGCTGTGTATTGCAACTTGGATATTTATTTGGAAACAATTACTGAGAAAATAGTGGAAGAGGTTGTTGGGTTTTTTCCCTTAAAAAAAGATTTAGGGTGCATTTCAGAACAATCTGCACCACTGAAATTACAGAGTAGATCCACACAGCTTTGAGCAGAATATAATGCTGTGACTACTTTTCTTTTGAATCAAATAGGAATGCTTAAAGAATATAAACAGAACTTAGATTTAAATAAAACCTCTATTTCCTCTAAATGTATATCTCTTGGCTTTAACTTAAAAAAACCATAGTGTATTTAAAAATCTGTTTAAAGGATAATGGTGGTGAAAATCAGACCTTTGCATAAACCCGTGACTCATTCTGTTCTTTATTGCCAATCTAACAAAATGCTCTCAAATCATTTCACTTCTATCAAAGAAACATTAAACCTTTTTTTTTCCTAATTTAAAAATTTTTGTGTTCATGAAAGACATTCTCCAGATGGTCATTCAAGAGCTTTGTGTGAATCCTGTGATTTTTCTTTTGCAGTTAAAAAAATATCTACAGACATTGTACAGTACATGGTAGAAGGCTGCCAAGCAGGGTCAGGAGGAGAACATGCCACCCAGCTGACTTCTGTATTTAGGTAACCAGAAAATATGCCAACTGGCAGCAAAGCTGCTGCAAGGCAATTGACAGCAAACATGTTTTCTTAAAATAATTATCCTAACACGCTGCATTGTTGCTTGTTTATGGTATTTTAGTAATGGTACTTTTGGCACTGGATTTGAACACAGCTTTGCCAAAAAGCCAGAGCAGAAAAACAGAAGTGAGARGCATACCTGCTTCCTCATGGATGAGGTACTATTTTGAGAGGCATATAGTTTTTCCTGTGATGGGAAAAATTACTCAGGAATGCTGATGGTGCTGTGAAAGATGTGTGTGCCTAATTTGAAGTGCAGCTAATATTCATATAACAAGCTTAGTTCTTTTAATTTGATTTTGTGACAATAATAGATTATTAAAATGTAAATTATTCTTATTTCATAGCTCTGCAAAATGAATCCTGTGTCTTGCATGGATACAGTAGAAGAGTTGCATGACCTGGCACTCAAAGACATTCTGCAAACCTTAAGCACTCCTGCTGTATTGGGCTAGGTCTAGATGAAAGCCTTGAGAGAKACACACTGAAAAAAGAATGGGTGTTTGTGGGAATGCCAGTCTATATGTGATACATCAATTTCATGGGATCTGGCATCCCTAGGGTGCTAATTTTGATTTGAATGTAATCTGTGAGCCCTAAAGTCCTCAGGATGGCAAATGGATGTGCTTCCATCTAACGGTCTATTGCCCTATTTAAGATCCAGGGAAACTTTATAAGAAATGCCAACATTGTTTCTGCAAATTTGAATCTAAAACTCTTGTTTTCTTAGTCTTTTTATTACAATTATTATTTATTAAATAAGAAATATATGGTTTAGTTTTGCATTCACACACATTACAAATAAGGCAGTCCTGGTGAAACAGCAGCAGAATCTGCCCAATTACTTGAAAATAAATGTGTGGAATTTTTAGCATTAGGCTTCAAAACCATMCTTTTTGTAGAGAAAGTATTCCAGGTAGAGTATTCTAATGTAACAAAATGAAAATTGCTATGCAGCCAGATTGTTTGTTCTGATTAGACTCTACAGTTGTTGTTGGCATGTTCTCTGCATCTCGTTTTGACCCTGCATTAAATGCCCCTGTATGCCCCCCAGGCAGTTTATCCAGGACTACACTGCTGTCTATGATCACCGGGTTTTCAGCATACTGGAGACAGTGGCAGTCTTGGATCAGACTTTAGTTACCAGCCTGATTCCCACAATCACACAGTCTCTGAAGGATTCYGAGCACAAACAAGGCCTTGGAAGAAATGCTGCACAGAGGTTTGATTTTCATTTAATATTACTTTTGACAATGACTAGTAGAGGTTTATTCTTTTGAAGGAAAGCAGTGTTAAGACAGCAGCACAGACACTCAAAAATGAGTGATTTTTAAGTGCTTTCAGCCAGAAATCTCCCTTAACTCAAGCCTTTCATGGTTTAAAGCCATCTATATTTCCTAAATATTTCCAGAGATGTTTTGATACTAGGGTCYACAGACTAGAGTAGAATTTTTACTAGAGTAGAATTTTTGTGAAGCCAGGTTGTCTCTACAATGTATGTTGCAAAACAGAATTAAGAATTCCTTACCCAAAGAATTTTCCTGTTAGTCCCTGTTTTACAGGACTTTTTGGGTCACATGTGAAATTACACTATAATCAGGTATGGTCTGAGATGCTTGGAAAACAAATACCCCCAACTGAATATCAAGACCTCTCTCATAATCTAAACTTAGAAGAGTTATGGGTGTCTAGGAAAGGCTGGCTCTGATAGGCACAGCAGGCTCAYGCTTCCTCTTTGCCCCCTAAGAACTCAGGACAGAAATGTTTGACACTTGAATCCATCTGGAATTAGGAGAAATGGCACAGGAGGGGAGCAGCTCTGCAGGGATGGTGGTGTCTGAGTGCAAATGMAGCACTGACCTTTCAGCATCTATGCAAGTACTGCTACAAAACTCCAGGAAGCTCTGCCTCRTGGGGCACCTGAGCCAAAAGGGCTCTTCCTGTTAGTGCTGCTCACTGGAAGGCTGCCCATGACTCTCCTGTGGTCTGGGCAAGGAACTGGCCCTGGCCCCAGTGTTTGCATTGCTGCACATCCTGGGTCTACTCAAAGGAGAGGATCCATTCATACCTCACGCTGGGGAAGTTTTGAGGTGTGTGTCAGCAGGGCCTGGGCTATAAGAAGTCTAAAAGAGAGAGTTTTGCAAGAATAACTCGTGAGACACTGAAGGGTACTCACAGGATATCATTTTCCATTTAATGAAAAATTTATTTAATTAATTTGTAATTATATTACTCACTTTTTACTATCCACTACCAACAACTGCATTTGCTTTTATTTAAGAGAATTTGCCCAGGATCACTCTGATGTACCATTATATGTAGGATTTCCACATGACCTGCTTTTCATCTTTTGATAATGTGTTTCACAGCTAAAATTTTTGCTTTTCTTTTGCTAAATACTGTTAATATGGTAACATTCATCCCATTATTTACAAAGTGCTGAAAGCATGCAGGTTGTTTGAGCTTCCTGAAATGCATGCTTGGAGATTACTGAAGAGCTCCATTTCCTTTATCCTCATCACTTAAACCATATATATTAGCTAATCTGTTGTCGATGTTTTCTATTAGTAATTTGTATTTAGAATGTGCTCCATTACCCAGCAGCCTGAGGTGATCCATGAGCATTTTATTGTAAGAACACTAATTTTCTCTCTTCAAGAACACCTGATTTTCTCTCTTCAGTCCTAGACTCTAAATAACATGATATTAACATATTCAGTGCAATTACTGTAGACATTAAAGTGCAAATCCATAGCTATAAAAGAAGTAAGGTTCAGAAGTTGCATTAAATGCTTATGGTGGTGATGTCCAGTGTTGTAATTGCAAGGAACTGGTATGAAAACTGCAGTTTTGTTTGCTCAAGTTAATATWTCATGACAAAAATAGATAATTAGAAAAGACCTAAATGTCAGAGGCAGTACTTTAACAATAATTACATTGTTTGGGTTGGAGAGTATTAGAATGAACTTAAGGTGAAAAGTCTCATCAACACATATGCACTCTTCTGGAAAATCCACTTGAGTGACAGTTCCCTTCTGAATTCCAGGTTTATTTTAAAACAATCATTGTCATTGGTTGAGGATGGTGGTCTGAATCTGGTTGAGTGCTTGTGCTGCACCCAAGTGTGAGGAGCTTCCATCACTGCGCTGTCATGAGAGTCACAGGGATTGCTTAGACAGAAATGAGAGAGCAAACATCATCAAGGTTGAATGCTAATATCATCTAGGCCTTGGAAACTCCACGTTTTTAAATAAGGAGCTTGTATTTCACAGCAGTTTACTAAACAATTGGCTTCTAAGGAGCTCCACTACACTTCTGGCTGTAAACAGTGCAGTCCCTATTCTTCCTCTGATCTGGCCATGCTAAAGAGTCACAGCAAAAAAGCAGTTGAAGGGGGGGGGGGGAAGTTAAAATGTTTTAATATCTCAATATCTAAACAATGTGTTTGGGAATTACATGCTTTTACTCCTAGGATGTGTAAGACTATTAAAGTAACATGTTATATGTTTTGGTTTTTTTCCCCCAACAGAGAAGCGTATAAGAGACTCTTATCTCACCTTGCAGAGGCTGGACAAAATGAGATACAAAAACTGGAAAATGAGACAGATCAGTAATGTGCTGGTGATTAATCCTTTCTTCTTGGACATTATGACATTGTTGGTACCTAAAACTACAGACTACAACACACTAGACAAGTTCTTTATCTTTACAATGGAAATACATGTATCAGTTTTTGTGGTTGTTCCACAATTTTCCCCCCAATTTATGTATTAATTGAAAAAAAAAAACCTTTGGTATTTTATTATTGTCATGCATTTGAAGATTGACTCAATATCCTGATGAATAGCAATAGAAAGATTGAAAGCTAATTTATTACAGATTCAAATAYCTGTATAAATATAGTCTATATTGCAACATACAAGACAGAATTTCAAAGAATTTCACAACTTAGTCCATTGAATGAGACCTGAACCTCTTAATAGTGTACTTTTGAAAATCTTATTCAGTCTGTTCTTAAGAAAATCATAATTTTGTAAYTTCTAATTTATTATTTTAATAGAATGGGAAAAACATGTGCTCTCTAGTACTCAACTTGTTGAATGCAGTGCATTCACCAGGGGTTGTGCCACTGTGATAAAGCTTATGTTAAGAGAGAGTATTTTTTAATATGTTTGTGTTGCACAGAATGTATATAGCTGTCTTTAACTTTCACCTGTATTAAAACATTTCAGTATTTCATATTCCATTGTAAAACCTCCCTGTTTTCTTTGTGGGTAATATAARAAAAGGCAGGTTTAGATTTCCTGCTCCCTTCTTTTTCAATGCTATGTTCTTAAAATTGACCTATATTTTCCAAGGGTCCCAATGGTCTTTTAATTAGTCATTACATTTTTAGTTATACCCTTATACTAGGTGTGAAAGGTGGGAGGGAAAAAGAAGAGAGGACAGATTTCTAATTAAAATACTCATCRTTTGATGATAGGCTAGTAATCATTCCTGTTTGCTGAGAAAGTTGGATCTTTCAAGTATTTTGCTGTATTATAGGTCTTTGCAGGGTGGATCTAGCTCTGTAACTTTTTCTACTTTTTTTTCTCAAAGTCCTCAGGAAACTTTCATTGATGGCTATGGTATCCACACTTTTCACTTCCCTAAATAATCTGAAGCTTTCTGAAAATTTCTGAAACTACTTACTAGACTTTGGAGTGGGTTGGGTTTGCCATTAATGGCAACACCAGTGAGCAGGCTCTTACTTTTAAAGTCACTCATATTTTAATTTTACAATGTTAACAGRAAGGAAAAAATTATTTTTATGTCTAATAGCTCCACAAAAATCCCTAAAATCTTGTTCAGAGCAGCTTCCCTTTCGTTGCAGTAATCTTATCAAGTCGAACTAGATAATCTTCTTGCCTAAATCAGCTGTCTGTACTTCAGATAATGCAGTAACTAAAAGCCTCTTTAGGCTACTTAATAGTGCAGAACATGGAGGTTCTTTTCATTATGAAAGTAACTTATTGAACTTGCATTGTAGCGTCTCATAAGCTTATGTACCTGGGAGTTTTATTCATCCCAGGAGGATTCTGCTTCTGAAAAGCTTTTTTGAAAAAAATTAAAAACACCCCTCACCAAGAGAAATTAATTGAGATGCCTTTGAAATTTGAGTCCTACCACACAGTAGATCCCAGAACACATGTCTGACTGTAGCATTACTTCCTGAAAGTAAAAACTGTGATTTTAAAGGATAGAATAGATATTACAATGAAGCACTTAATGATGTGTTTAGTAGGTTATTAAAGACATGTTTAATACTATCTGTAGTGGCTGGAAGCTCCTGAAAAAGCAACTGGACTTTATGTAAATGCATAGCTGCTCCTTGCACAAGAGAAACTAATTTAAACAGTTTGGAAAATATCATTCTTCTTTGTCACAAAGTTAATGCAAACAGAAACAAGGCATTTTGCATCATAGTCATCAACCAGTGCCAAATGGGGGATCTGGTGGGTGGTATGGACATTTGCAGATGTCACTAATAGTTCCAATAATATTAATGAGAGGAAGACTTRCAGAGTGCTAGTTTATGCTGACCTACCAAGCATACACCAAACAGCAGTCSAAAACCAGTCAAGAGGAACGAAGAAAATTCTGGTTTTAACGAAAATGTAGAAAAACCTAAAAGCTAAAAAAAATATTTATCTTATTAGATGSTGTAAACATAATTTAAATTAARCCTTTCTATAGTATTTTACGCTGAACAGTTTGGTTTAAAAAAGGGTRGATTCAGACTAGATATATGAAAGAATTATGAGGATAGTGAAACACTGTGACAGGTTTCTCAGAGGGTTGGTAGACAGTCCATCCCTGGAAACATTGAAGGGCAGGTAAGATGAGGCTCTAAGCAACCTCACTCATTTGAAGATTGCTACTCATTGCAGGGGTGTTTTACTTAGAGGATGGTAAGGGTGTCTCCCAGTATGCTGTTTAAAAATACCACTGCTGCATGGATTAACATATTCTGCAGCTGTAAATTCAGCAATGGATGGTGAAAAGATCCTGAAAATCAAATTGTAGCTAGAGTGCCTAATTCAGAGAAATTTCATCATTCAAACCCATCGATATGATGAAAAATTTATGTTATTAAGCTGTTTTGAATGTTGTGATGGTTTAACCYCAGCCAGYAGCCAAGCCCCGCAGCTGCTCCCCCACCAGTGGGACTGGGGAGAGAATTGAAAGGGTRAAAGGTAGGAAAGTCCYTGGTTGAGACAAAGTTTAATGGGKAAGGCAAAAGCCATAAATAGGAATGGCATGCAAATAAAGCAATGCAAAGAATAAATTCACTGCTTCCCCAGGGCAGGCAGGTGCTCAGCCATCTCCAGGACAGCAGGGCCCCATGGCATGCAACAGTGTAGCACATAACATGGGAAGATGAACACCATCACTCCAAATGTCCCCTCCTTCTTCCCCTGCTTTATGTACTGAGCATGATGTCACCTGGTCTGGGATGTGCCCTTGGTCAGTTGGGGTCTCCTGTCCCAGCTGTGTCCCCTCCCTGGCTCCCAAGCACCCCCAGCCCCCTCCCAGCGTGGCACTACGAGAAGCAGAAAAGCCTTGGCTCTGTGTAAGCCCTGCTCAGCAATAAAAACATCTCTAAGAAGATAGAGTGAAGAAAATTAACTCYACCCCAGCCAAAACTAGTAGAAATCTAATTAATTACTCATAACTATAGAATCAGTGTTTGACAGTGGAGTTTTAACAAAATTTTTAATTTCAGTATGCTTTTYCTTGCCCTCAGTCTGTGACCAGTGTCCTTTCACTTGGAAATGCTAATACTGGTGATGGGAGACCTGTCTGAAACCAAGCCATCATGAGCCTTGCCAGAATCTTGCATACTGATCTCCTTGGCCAGAGGACTCTTCTAGAATATAAGAGGACACATTTTTGTGATGTGTGTGTGTATATATACTAAGCACYCTTTTTTTTCTGCAGTGTATAGAACTGAGATCTAAATAGACAGYATTTAATCTTTGTATTTCACCTATTCCAGAATTCAGGATACCAATCACCTCTGACCCATTATCACCCTTGTGATATAAAACACAGGTCCAGCACTTGATGAACAATGGCAGGCAGAGGGAAAACTGTCTTATCTTTCCTTTAGTAACCTTAAAAATAACATGAAAAAAAATACCTTCTCTTCAGAATTCACATGTGACTTCCATTAGTCCCACAAAGCTGTCCCTCTRTTTCATAAGAATTCTACATTTGTTATTGTTATTGAAGAGCAGAAACATCCTAATTTAAATTACTCTTTGTTTTCATTTTCAAGGAAAAAAAAAAAAAGGGGAGGGTACATGTTTTGATAAAAAAAGAGGTCCTGAAAAGTTCAWGTCTTTTGTGCTGGAATAGAGCAGCAGACCCATGTTAAAAATAAGTTCCTAGCCTATGGATTGTAATTGGACAGAAGCGGAGCTGCCAATAGCATAAACTGCTTGGTCATCTAAGGAACTTTGATAACTCTGCACTAAATGCAATATAGTTCCCTCAGGAAACAAAAGAGAAGTTTTACTGCACTCTGGTTTTCCTTCTTTCAGAAGCTTTTTGAAAATTAGGTATGCAATGGGTATTTCCAGTTTAATCATATTTTAGAATTTTAAACTATTACTTAAAACTCAAATTCAGTGTAATCAGCCCATCTGTTAGCAATGGTTATAAAATTATGTTGAAGATTTAAAATCTGATGCAGTGTCAATATGTCCTAGCATAATTAAGCTTGTTTTATGATGAATGACTAGGATATGGCTTTTGTCTACTTGAGCARCTTTAAAGTGATAAACCTTTTGTAAGCCTAATGTACAAAGTGCAAAGGTATGTACAGAACAAAAACAACAACAACAATAAAAAAAGCAAAAGCAAAAGCTCAGATCCTCTATTCATAGATGTGCTATCTTTACAGGCCTTTGGAAATGCCAGCAGAGCAATGCCACATTACAACCAAATTCACTGCATTTGTCAGTCCATCAAACACYATCTTGCCTCTACCCTTCTCCTTGCAGAATGACACCAAAACAGGCATTAAAAATGCAAATTTTCTAAATTCATTATTTGTTTTAGAAAGGCCCAGCATGACCTGCAGAGGCACCGGTGGAAAAATTAGCACAGCATTTGCTTACATGAATTGAGSGTATTGCTAAAAATACTTACTCTGTTCTTCAGCACTTGAAGCATTGCAACATTAACGTTTTAAGCATTTTAATTCTGGCATTGCTGTGAAACTGCTATATATAATCATCTCTATTGGAAAACCATTCTTTATGTGGACACTTTATCCCTTTATAACATGTCCTTGGAGGGGAAAAAACTCCTCATTTTGCAAAAATAGAACTGCTTAAGTCCTTTATATACAATCTRTGTGCTAAACTTCCTGCAGTCTTCTTCCCCTACAAACTCTGTCTGCAGATGAAATGTTTTAACCTTGCCCTCTTAATTTATTCTACATTTTAATTTTCAATAAACAGATGCCGCCTCTTTTTGCGCCTGTTTCCACATTGTTCCACATTCTGCCTGGGTTGTTTCTGCATGTGTGAATATTCAATTATCTGTTTCTCCACCATTCTGCAACTGATGTACTAAATGTCTGTACAGGTTTGGGGGAGGGTAACTGGGGAAGGCAAAATTTAGATTAAAAAGAGTTACAGAAGTTTCAGCTCTTCTGAAAATCAGGAGCTTGGCTCAAAAGCTGCTAAACTAAGAAGAAAATCGTAAGGCACAACTAGAAGTTTAAGGATTACAAAAACATTACTGTACAGAAGCAGAACTGCTGCACACTGACTTAYCAAATGTGAGTGTTTCTTTAGTCAGCACTTGGGTGTGAAATGCTCAAGAGACACCCAAGTGGCAGAAGAGGCTGTTGGTGCTGCTGCTGCTTCTGAAGTATATATATTTATATACTTAAATTAAAGCTATATAAAGGATAGAATATTATTCTTTATGGGTGTGGCCTGAAAAAGATCAGAGAATAGCTCTTCAGTACAGCTCTTCAAGACCTTGTGACCCAAAAGTCTTAGCTGCAGATATAAATAGCCTTTATGTGTAAATTTAAGGAATTCAGGGCACAGAACTGCACTTTTTTCCAGACAGGACAGTCAGYGACTCCTGCATTATTCACTGGTAAGAACACCTTTTTCCCTGAAGCAGTAGTGAGTTCTCACTGGTTGCAACTTGTCCCCTTACCTTGCACACTCCTAGCTGGATAAATGACTTGTGCTGGTATCTGCTCTCCCACTGTGATGATCAGAACCAGTAAGCATGGAATAATATTCTTGTTCTGGACAGCTTTAAGGGTGTGTGGAAAAACTGAGCTAAACTCTGTCCGAGGTACGTACCAAAACCAGCAGGCTGGGTAGGGATGAAGGTTAGGTTCAGAGTTGTATGTCTGCCCAAAATACTACAAACTTTAGAACATCACAGGTGGATCAGGAGGTCATGCACAGGATTCTGCRACCATGGCAGTTATAGAAGGCAGAGACATTCAATGGAAGGATGRCAGAGCAAGGACATGATGATTGAAAAACTTCAGCTCACCAGGCAGCCTTTGCAGGAGACCTGCACAGCTCAGGTGGCAGGTGAAGCCAGCCTTGCTCTCCCATCCTCACTCCTTCCAGCTGAGATCCCTCAGCCACAGCAACGTGCTCTCTGTCTGCTCTTTGCATCCACACTCCTCCCTTTTCTTACCTGGCAATAATTAACTGGGTTTTGCTCATCTGGCAAGGGCTATGAGGCATTTTCTGACTTCAGGTGCAGCAAAGCACCCTCCATCTGTCCTGTAGGTCCTGCAACAAAAGCAGAAAGACCCAGATAGGAAAGTGGGACACAAAAACTTAAGTGACTAAGAGGTTGCTGTGAAAGACCTCTGTAATCAGTGAAGCCTGATGATTAAGAGCCAGAGCAGGATCCTGACACTAATAGGAGCATATGTGTTGTCCTGAGGCTCTGTGGCAGAGGCACCCCTAATATAATGCAATTGCACAGCTGTTTAAAACTGCCATTCACAGTGCAGACAATTGGTGACAACAACCAGAGCAGTAGAAGTGTCTAAAGGGCAGAACAAACATGATRAACAACTTTCTTGCCTTTCAGATCTCGAACCAAGAGGCACATGCTGCTTTGCATAAGGAAGCTGTCCCCCTCTGCTTCTCAGACCCAGGCCACTGCTGCCACTTTCTGCTGCTGCTCAGCAGTTGTCCTGATCCATCCTAATCCCTACTCCTGCTCTCCAGAAGCAGCAGTTTAGAAATGATTCCACAGCTACAGCTGTAGGAAGCTATGAGACCTAGGAATAAAAGTCTCCAAACTAAGCTGAGACACAGAAAACACACTTTGCACAATTATCCAGAAGTGTCCTGGGCTTTACAAACAGGAAGTGTCGGTWCTGCCCCCGAAACAAAAGCAGATCACTCACCTGGCGTGGTACCTCTGGGATGAGACTCAAAGCCCCTGCACAGGTTTTGATTTTAGCCACCCTCCTCTTGAAAATGAGACTGTTTGTGTCTCTGAAAGCCACACCTAAGTCAAAGTTTGTATACTTGCCTGGCTTGGGCCCTGCAGCCCACACAGGAAAACAGTTTCTCTAAATGGACTCTTCAGAGAGCTGTCAGAGCATGCAGATTTCCAGGAGATCAAACAAACCAAGAAATTAAAATATGTCTTGATGTACAGCCTATCCAGCTCCCACATAGCATAGAGAAAAGTCCTGCCTAGATATAGGCATGCTTGGTGCCCAGAGGGAGATGGTGTTAGCAACTCGAGTCAGTGTGCCAGGCAAAGACTGTGCAGCTGCAGCTCTGCTCGAGGCAAGGAAAGTGAGGAAGCTCARCAAAAAAAGAAAAAACCAAAAAACCCAACCATAAAACATTCTAAACTGATAAGTGTGGAAAAGGAAAGGGGATGTTCCACCAGTACACTGCCCAGTGGGAGACAGAAATGATAATAAAGTTACTTCCCTGTAATCAGACCCTTAAAAGATAGTTTTGATTAGAAAGTGCTGCTGCTCACTGGACGAAGTCAAACCTGTTCCTRTCCAGCAGGCACGGGCTACTGCTGCAGCACATTCCTCATGTGGAATAGCGGGAGCATCAGCAGGAATTTGATAGGTCTGCTCAGGCAGCACAGTGGCAGGGAGCTGATCAGTAGGTAAGGCAGAGAAGTGCAGAGTATCCATAAATCAGAAATAGAGAAAGATTTAATTACATGCTTGGTTAATATTTACAAACATTGACATTTTTGTTCAATATGTAAATAAAAYACAGAGATAAGAGACAGGGACTGCAGTACCCAAGCAAAGCCAAAATACACCAGGTTAGAGTATTTGCTGTGAGCTGGCATATGCCTGGAGAGTGGAATGGAGACACGCTATATAAACTGAAAGAATAAATAAATAAATATTGACATTGTTCTACACCTGTTTAGCCTCTGGAGACCAGTGATTTGTGGGACCATATGTTGGACAAAATGAGACTGTTCATTGATAATTGTAAATGTGGTGACCCTTTGCAAACTGGATATTAAAAATATTAAGTAAATGGCACATTTTAATTATGCAGTAAAGAGGCTGATCTCCACCATTAAAAGACTGCAGCTGTCAGGAAGAATTGATCATATGACAGAAGGTAACATTTATTTGGTAGTAGACCTTGGTAAATGACATCCCAAACAATCTTTAGAGTCTCAGACAAACACATTCAGTTCAGACTTGAGTTTAACCRTGAGGCTTCATTTTCTTTGCCTTTCAGCTGAGACAATTTTTTATCTGTTCCTCATAAACTATAGGGTTTGTTTGTTTTTTATTTTTGTTTTAATCTGTTTTGAAGTATTTAAATTTCAAATGAAGTACTATTAAATGAGAAACTGTAAACGATGGAGTTCGRAATTGGAAGTCAACACATTTGTTATTCTTTTTGCCAAAGGTATTGAGTAAGTTGCATAATTAGCACAGTATTATATCATCTTTGTCAACATAAACAGAGCTTTTCTATTGTCTTTGAAAGCGCCACTGGTGAACAACTGAATGTGCAGACTCCAAAGAGCAGCGGCCCAGGAAGAGCTGAGAGCATCCACAATGCCTGATGAAGTTGCATAAGGAAATGAAGGAGACACGTAGCCAGTGGTCACCGGCAGAAGTGCACAACGCGCTCACGCATCCGCTGCCACGCCTGAGCCCAGGAGAGAAACCGCACGCAGCCTTTGGGACTTCCTTCCTGCCTGCTGGGATCTGGCCTTAAGACAAATGTGTGATGGTAAAGCAGCAGCCCAAGTGGATTGACTCTTCTCACTGACCCAGAGAAACCCTTCTATCAAACCCTGTGGGGTTTGATGTTTTCCTCCTCCACTTCCGATTCCGTGAAGCGCAAGGAATGTGTCACATTGTGCCGATCCTGTGGTGAGGCACTTGCAGAGTCTGAAGGTTGGGGCATGTGAAATAAGGAGCTGGAAGAAAGCAGGCTGCTATTCCATTGGAAGCAAAGGGGAGCGTAGGCCCATAGAATACCTCTTCCTTCCCCTCCTTGCTAACATCCAGCACCTGCATGGCAAAGCATACAAAATATTTTTGGGATCAYGGAAGAAAGCTGAAACAAATTTGCTGGCACCCACCTCATGTATTTACTATTAATCCCAGCATAAAGGTAGTTTCAGATAATTTTTAGATTATTTATGGGTCTGGTGATCCATTTGCTGTTCTCATCACCCAACCCAAAACCTGAGGGCTCAGGCACTCAGGARCAAACAGTGACATTGGATCCTGCTTGCTGGCAGGAGAATGTGCAGCCGTGCAAGTGGGTTACTCTGCACAGAAGGGCTCCTGTTAGCACAGAGCACAAATCAYTTGTCAGCTCCAAGGTATTTAGGGGGCACAGAAGCTCTATGGAAGATGGGAATGCCAAATAAATGAGTGACTTAAAGTAAAGAAATTTAAAGAAAAAATAGAATTTTTTCTTCCAAAGGAGAGAGCAACCTCAGATTTCCTCAATAGGAAGATAAAAGKGCTAGTTTTGCTGGTTAAAGCCAGGCACGCTGCCAACAGCTGAGAAAGGACAGCACACACAGCTCTGCCAAATCACTCATTATATTTCTTTTCCCTTTTATGTGGGGACTGTGTCAGGCAGGCTGCCAGTTCACAACCAGTCTGGGGATGTGGACAAATGTCCATTTAAGAAAGCAAGATCCCAGGATTATTTTTGCTTGTCACTAAGCYGTATTAAAACCCAGGTGCAATACTGCAGAGTACCTGTTGATTATAAACGAGCCCACTGGTGGAGCACAGCTGCTACCTCTACACGGTGCTATTACTCCATTAAAGCATTATATGTKAGCTATTTCCAAGCCAGCCTGAATTACTTTTTCCAAATTTTTTTTTTGTGTGGTATCCAACAACTTGCAAAAACACAATTATACCAGTGACCAGAACATGTTTTTAAGTGTTTATCTTGCGTTATCTTACTCTTTACAAATTCATGCTACTAAGTGTTCAATGTAAGACCAGCAGCTTGGCAACCTAATATAGTCCCTTCTTATGCCAAGCCTAACTTCAAGTCTTGTGGGACAGTCTGGAGGTGAAATTCTAAAATCCAAAAAGTTGGAAGCTRATAAAAATGTTGTTTATCAGCAAAAGTGCAGAAACTGAGATATAAACAGGAGTTTCTGCTTTTAACTGCCCATCTGGTGACAAAGCAGTGGCTGTGATGCTGAAATCCTTCACTCAGAAACATGCAGAAAGATAAGAATTCCAAAATACCTGAAAGCTATGGATCTGTGAGTGAGCTGCTTTTATAAAAGATGGGAGAGCAGATGAGTTTGTAGGAGAACCTATTGCCTAGGGCAGGGATCAAGAAACTTCCATTGAAGCTTTAAGGCAGTAAGCAGTAGGGCAGGTAGCAGGCTGACTGCTCTTGGTCAATGAACAACTCGTTAACTCTGGCTGCCCCTCAGAAACACAACTTGGAAAGAAAAGAAAAATCCCAATATGGGCTGAAAAATTCTTAGTCCCATCATCCATCTCTGCAACCCTTTTAATTTTGGACTTAATTGTGTAACCGGTGAATATATACACATTATTTTATGCAAAYCTTGCCAAAGGAAAGACAATTGAACTCTGGTTTACTGGTATGTCTTACAGGAATTGCATCTGTTGGCTCATCCGGAAATACTTTTAATTTCTACAGTATCTCCTCTCTGTTTATGCAGGTTCAGTGGCTGCATAAGAAATATCCTTAATCTCTCCTCTTCACATGTATTTTCCTTTTTTAATAACAACTGTGCAAAACTTATACTTGCAAGATTATTGGAAAAGACTTTAAAAGAAACCTAAATCGCTCACCTGGATACATGCCAAAGGCTCATTTGTCCAAATCGAATAGCCACCAACTAAATATATTCTACCATTGTGGACAGCAACTCCAGACTCATTTTGACCTAAAGCAAAGAAAGAAATAGAAACCACTTTCAGTGTTTAATTAACCCTTTTAACACCRAATGCTGGAGTTCTGAAATGGGATGCAAACACTCCTGGCAGTGACTTGACTGTTTCAGAATTCCCATCGTGTCGGAGCGAAGGTGAGGCGTGGGGGCAGTTCCTTGCTCTCTACAGGAGCCCTGCCTGGTGCTGCCCAGATGAACATTAATGTGGCTGTGCAGGCGACCATGAGCTCCCTCCTCATGTGTGCCAAAGGTGACAGACACACCTGTGCAGCCCCGCTCCTCCAGGTACAAGGACACTGAAAATCACAGGAGCTGCTGCACAAGTTCATCCCCATAGCAACAGTCTCCCAACAAGCTTGGAAGTTTTGAAGGAAAAATACAGCCTAAAAAAATCTGCACTACACAGTTCACCTGGCACATTTACTGCCAGTTGTACTGACAGAAATAAAGGCTTTGGTAGCTTCTTAAGGTGCAGGTTGTGGAAACAACCTGGAGGCAGTGGAGAGAGGAGGCTGCCTCACAGCATTCAGTGGGACAGGGTCAGTTCCAGAATGAGAGGGTGTCTGCAGTGCCAGGGTTTTGAAGTTGCAAATCAGATGACGTCCTTCTCAAAGGCTGTCAGTTCCTCCACATTATAAAATAAGTAACTAGTGAGCAAAAGACTCACGAAAAACTAGTTCTGTTTGACCATGTGTAATTCCTTTTTAATCTATGCCTCTCTCCCTWGTGTCCATCAAGTACTCTGATGGGCTGACTTGTAAACCAAGCAACCCTTCTGTTGATGCTTCTCTAAGAATGTGTCGCGTGCCTCTCTGAAAGTGTGGCCAGCAGGTTCAAGAAGGTGATTCTGCCCCTGTGCTCCACTCTGGTGAGACCCCACCTGGAGTGCTGTGGCCAGCTCTGGGGACCTCACTACAGGAAGTCTGGAGCAAGTGACCTGCTGGAGCAAGTCCAGAGGAGGCCACCAAGTTAATTAGAGAGATGGAGCACCTCTCCTAGGTGAAAGGCTGATAGGACTGGGGTCTGTTCAACCTGAAGAAGAGAATGCTTCAGCCTGACCTAACTGTGGCCTTCCACTACCAGCAGAGAGCCTACCAGAAAGCTGGAGAGGGACTTTTAAAAGGGCATGTAATGACAGGACAACGGGGATTGGCTTCAAACTGCAAGTGAGTAGGTTTAAACTGGATAACAGCAAGAAAGTCTTTACTGTGAGGGTGGTGAGGCTGCCCAGAGAAGTTGTGGATGTGCAATCCCAGGAAGTGCTCAAGGTTGGATGGGGCTTTGACAAACATAGGTGTAGTGGKAGGTGTCCGTGTCCCTGCCATGGCAGGGGGTGGGAACCAGATGATTGTTAAGGTGCCTTCCARCCCAAACCATTCTACRATTCTATGTTTCTCCCTGGGATTCAGGGGGATACTACATCTGGGAGTTGTATYAGGTGGAGGTGAACTTTGGTGGACTGGGTGGCAGGCACAGTGAGCTGCAGTGTTTTGCAAGTTCCAGCTATAACAGTTCTTCCTAATAAGTCAAGAAGAACTTTACAGATCCTGTAGTTAACTAAGCATTCAATTTCTGACTTGATAGAATTGTAATAAGGACATGTCCTTTTGGGTAATTTATTAAAAAGATACTGTTTAGAAATAAGCAAGAGTTAACATTTCAGTGAAAGCTTTGCCCTATAATGCCAGCAGAAACCACTACAAAGCAATGCTACATGCTAAAGACACATCAGTCTCTTGTACACTCACACAGGGAGCTAAACCAATACCACAGGCAAGCTTTTGGAGAATTAAAAAACAGTACTRGTAATATTATGACAAATTGTTTCTGATTGCTTAATTAAATGAAATTTATCTGCAACTTCTTCAAAATTTAATGTACAACGTACAAAACCAAATGTTTTGTAGACCCCTGAATGCCAGAACTGTAATGAAAAGTGTCTTCTTGGCTAACAGTGCTCCCTGAATTGGAAGCACTTGTCACAAAGTCATGGAGATCCACAGACTGAAGGCATCTAAAGGGAAAAGATGTTTCAGTTCGACAGTAGTGAGCTCCCCTTCTGTACAGTGCTCACCTGTCAGCATGTTGAAGCTGCAGCGGGTCCACTGGTCGGTGTCTATGCTGTAGGAGTCGATGTGACGCACCAGGATGCGGTCGTTGTTGTAGTCGAGGTCGTTCCCCCCTAGCACGTACAGCTTCCTCTGCACGGCGGCCATGGAGTGGTACACCCTCCTCTGCAGCATCGGGCTGCGGCTGAGCCACTTGTTCTGGAACGAGAGAGAGCTGGTCCAGCACTGCTCAAAGGCACACCTACAGTGCTGGTGCCTTCTTACCCTTGGTCAGGAACCACACACAACTGTATATACTGGTTCTGGTCATATGCCAGACATGTGTGTTGGTTGAAACTCTGAATAAAGATAGTAGACTTTCAACACATGGTTGGTATAGTTCTCACATTTAAGTTCATTAATTTAATGGCATTTCTTGCTCTATTTTTTTTGTCTAGCTCATCAGGTTTCAAAGGTCTTTTTTTTCCCTTTATAACTCAGTAGCAAATTCTCCTTAAACCAGACTATTAACTGTCTCCTTTGTATACAGTGCTAAAATTATCTGTACCAATGAGCTCTGTTATGTGAGAAGAGAGATTCTTCTGCCTTTCGTTATTCAGAAGCTTATTTGATCTTATCCTTGGGGAATAAAGCAACAGGAAAAATAATTTCCTAAAGAATCTTCTCAAATTATTCATTTGGTTTAATGTCAACGCTTTATTTGTGGCAACTTACAAAGTTCCAACCCTTTGCATATTTTTCTTACTCATTAACAATATTCAAGAATTTTACGTGTTTAGGGGAGAGGCAGGAAGACAAGGGATTAAAGCAGAGTATTTTATACCTGAGAAAACAATTGCTCCTGCTATGCCTACCAAATCAAACAACCTGGCAAGGGATAAGATTAATTTAAGTGGAGGAAGTTAAAAATCCGTGAGGAAATATTTTGCTGTACATGTGCAGCAACTCCAGAGTCTCTAAGCCTTCTGCCTTTTAACCTCCACAATATATAGCTATACATTTCAATGTGTAATAGTTGAATATTAGGCATTAATGTTTGCATTAGTAGTCCAGTCTCTTAACACCAGACTATAGACACCATCTGCTTTGCAAAGCCCGCCTGCATCCCCTGATTATATCTTTAGCTTCCTCCACTGCAGAGCCTGCCAGGTGAGCCTCAAAGCACTGCAAAGGCAGCGAAGCAGAGGGGCCTGGCAGGGTCATTTCTAATAAGGCGGCGTGTGAATACTAATGAGCGGTGGGAGGCAGAGGTCAGCGCAGGAGGCTGGCTGGCAGGTAGCTGTGTGCTCGCTGGCAGATGGCAGGCATTATCGACGCGCCACAAAGGCCGCGCGCGGCAGCGGGCGCTGCGGCTCCGTGATGGAGCGATTGAGATTCCGCGCGAGGTGCGAGCAGATGTGATGGTTTCCAGTACCCACCGTAAACAATATGCCAGCAGAATTTTTAAAGAGAGCTTGTGTGTACAAACACGAAGCAGACGTCGTTTGAAGAATGCAAGTGCACAGTTCCTCTGTAACTCTTCGCGTGCCGGGCTGGGCTCCTCGCCGTCAGCGCGGCACACTGAGGCAGCCCCGGCACCGGTAACTCGGGGGGCAACTTTCAAATCAGCAAGTGAAGAATCCCAAGTGAAAGGTACATAGTAGAGACAGGGTATCCAAACACGTGTCCCCCTCACAAGCAAAGTAGGATTGCTGCCTGTAATTGCTACTTGGATTTAGGACAGTCAGCATTTGTAGTCAATGACAAAACTGCACCTCGAAAAGAACGAGGCAGGTGCGTCATCTCCTGCTTCCTGCTTCAGGCCTCGTATGTACTTTGCTTTAAATAGTCAGTGGGAACCACATAGAAGTATCTCCTGGCACAATTTTGTTCCAAATACAGCAATCAAAGCCCCTGTCCTACAATCAGAAAAGTCAATACTCTTCTATGTGGGTGTAAATCAGGCTATGCAACTCTGATTGCAAGCTTAGGACTTTTAATTCCTAATACAAGCAAGAGGGCATAACCATGCCCTAACCCTCTGAAATGGTTAGTGAGCCGTGCTAACCTAATCAAAACACATACATTATGTATGAAATAATCCCTAAAAKATATTTTAGGTGCTTGGGTAATGAAATGATAGGCACCCTTGCAGTCAGCAGAGTAAGTCATGGCCAGGTAGTACAGTTCTCAAAGTATTCAGGAAACAAAAAGGCCCATATATGCAATTCAAAACAGAAATGCCAATGACAAGGAGCGGTTTTGGAACACTGACTTTGAGTATACATTGCCCAGGGCTGCTGGATTACAAAAAAAAAAAAAAGAACAAGCAAAATAAATACTGATAAATACAGAGGATTTAAAGCACATTTCTGTATTTAACCTAGGATGTTTCTAATTCCTACAGGCTTAAAAAACGTAATAAGTTGTCAGGGTCTCCATCACTCTGCTAAACTCATGCATCAGTACAAAGTGAATTTAAAACACCACTAATTCAAATGGTCAGGACTTTTAGCCTTACAAAATCTTTGTATGTATTTGCCAAGAGATCTGTTTGAAGCAAAACAAAACATTTAACACAGATACTCACCTGCTTAGGATCATAGACCATGAGTCTATTTTGATATTGTGCAGTATTTGTTACTCCTCCTATAAAAGAGTTTATACAGGTTACATTTTTTCATATAGGCAGAGTCAGGACCAAGATCAGGTACAGCAAAAAAACCAATTCTAGAGCTCCTCTGCAGATAATAATTACATTACATACCACCACTTCTGCTTACATTCCACTGCACTTCTTAATCTGGTTACAAGGGAAAAAGCAGCCCCATTTGTCAAACATAAAGCAACACAGAACAGCATCAATAAACAGCCCCATTACATTTCCTTTGTAGAGCTAATTCTATGGGCCAAAAATGAGTAAAAATGGATCTCTTTATACATAACTGTGCATTCAGCCTTCATCCAGACACAAAGATAAAACCCATTCCTGTTCCGAGGAACATCCAGTGTGTGACAGAGTTTGAAACAGGAGGAAGTGGGCTTGCCTCAATGAGAAGGAAGAGGTCAGAGAGAAGCTCTGGTTCACCAAAAACATGACAGGGGATACCACTGCCCATTAAAAGCACAGTTCAAGCCTGTGCAACTGTGCTTATCTATACACTTGAAAGAAATTATGTACTTATGTTTGTACTATAGTAAACATCTCATTTAGTTGTAAACTTAGGCTGGAAGGTCCCTCCACAGTGACCAGAAACAGCCCTACTCTTTACTTTTCAATACTGGTCAGGAAATCATGGTGTTGAGCACCTCAGAAAAGCTCAGCCCCAACTAGATGCTGCAAACCAGCTGTTCAACACAGTAAAAAGACACTTAATGCCCAATCATCCTCTTGTTTTGTTTAAAATGGCAAATTTCACTAAGTAAACATGGAAAACTTCTTCAGTCTGTAATCTTACCAGTGCAAACATGCTTTTGAATGTGCTCAAGCCTCCTGGGGACATGGTGTCACTGCAGCACTGCCACAGTTCCCAGTCTCCCTCTGTCACCATGCTGGGCCCATGGGAATATGGAATCAGAAATAAAACCTGCAAGCTGTGCCTCACCTTCACCCTGCCACGAGGTCTGGCAGAACTAGGGCATGTCAGTGGCCACACACCAGTGACACTCATACTGACAGACAAACTATTTATATTACAGGTTTGATGGCCCGTACCAAAAGTGGACAAAATCCGCAGCAATGAGAGGAAGGATTTTCATCTTATCACATTTCATTTTGTTGATGTTTCCCTTTTTGTCAGGGCATACCCTGTCTCAGCCAGGACAGCAGCACAGTGACTTACATTCCTGCTGGCTGAGCTATGGCCCAGTCCCACTAAGGTTGCTGGGTTGGTTTCTTCTCTTTTATCCCCAAGCTCTGTGCTGGGGAATTCTCATTTTTCCAGCCTCCAGCTAGGCCAAGGGCAGCATTTTGGTTCAGAGCCATATTGTGATTTTGAAGCAACTCAGCCACCTCCCCCATGTCATTTTAGGCTGTAGGTTGGGACTGGTGTGCATTCAAGTTAAAGCAGAAGCTCTGCTCCAGATGTGCACCAGCTGTGCTCCAGTTCCTAATGGCAGCATAAGGGTGTGAAATAATAACTGGTCTTTTGGCTTTGTACCATTTGAGCACTGGGAACATTTGAGCCAGAGGACCAGAACAAACTTAGCCCAAAGCAAAAAATGTGAAGGGTACATGGAGTGAACACAGAGAACTTGGTGCCAAGGTTTACCTGCTGATCTGCTCCTACTGGGCTGAGCTACTTGCTGACATAGAAGTACCCTCTGACCAGTCAAAAACACTTGAGTGGGGCCAAGAATCTATAGCAGAAACTACAGATGCACCTATTTTAGAGTCTTTTCTTCAACTGCAGCAGCAAGGAGAAATGATGCTGTTACTTGGGTGCATCTCTGYAAGCACCAGCCTGTGCTGGGCGCCCCCAGAGGGATGGCAGCCCAGACTCCCAGCTCAGAGACACCCACAGGCTGAGATAGCTGGGATGAGATGCAGTCTCTCCAAACTGTTTCCATCACACTATGCCACACCCTGCCCATCACAGCACATGTGAAATGCACACACAGAAACAGGCACTGGAAAGCAAAGACTGCTCCTGTGCCTGATCTCACAATCTGTTATTTGTCTCCACACTGTTGTGCACCCTTCACAATCCTAGTGGTCATCAGCCAGACAGACAAAACAATCTTTTCTAATATCTGTTTTGTAATTTGGTTTTTTTTTTACATATAGTTATTTTCACTCCCAGCACAATGTCTAAAATGAGACATCAGGTTAGTAATTTGAAAAATAAAAACCATAATTATTTGGTTTATTACCTTCAGAATGTTAAACTACAGGAGACACATTTAAAACACAATTTTGGGTCATACGTTTCCATTCTGAAAGGACACCTTAATCTGGGGGGAAAGATGGGAAGGAAGAAGAGAAAGAAGAGTGTTGTTTCCTCATAAAGTACTAAAATAAGCAAAATTATTTCTTTCTCTTCACAAAGGGCCCCTCACATCAAGTACACAGCTTACATCTTTTCCCCTGCAATATTGCTCATCTCTGGTGTTTTATCATTACATTCCCTTCACATACCGCTCTTCACTTTTAGATTAATCTGCCAAAATGAGATGCTAAGGATTTGCATACAGATTTGACTACACAAAAATAGATCTGGAATTAATAACAGTCTCTATATGTTTTAATTTCTTCTAGACTGGAGTACCCTTGCCTCCAGCAGTATTCTTGGCTTTGAAAGTCATCAAGCTGATTTGTCTGCTCTTAGGTTATGATGCCACATGCTGCTACACTGTCCCCTGCAATCAAAGTGCTCGCAGAGATAGATTCCATGCCTTCCCCTAACAAGTATATTTTATAGATTGGCAGTTTTGATCTCCCCTCCCCAGGGGGATAATCTGCATCTTAACAGGTTTCTATAGATACATCTGTCATTAAATATGCCATCTTATATCTGCATCAATTTTCAAACTCTAGTTCCTTCTAACTTTGAAGTGCTATAGCAAAAGTTTAAGATTTTCTGCCAAAATTCAGACTTAACAAGTTTGCAATGTCCTCTTGAACTATTTTTTTTAAATACTACAGACAGCTGGGAAAGGGCGAAAGAGCAGCAATATGTCTCTTAAAAATAAGAAAAGAAGGAGGAAAAGAGTTTAAATGGTACTAAAAATAATACATACTTTCTCAGAAAAGAAATGGGGTAGTTCTGAGAGAATTTCTTACACTTCTCTGTTGTGTTTTCTATGAGGAAAGGATAGAGAGCCATCATAATGAGAGAAAGTAATTAAAAATACAAACTATGCTATTAAATTTTATGCCAAGCAATAACAGCTAATGTGGTAGTAACCCAACAGTTAGAGAAAGAGAAAAAAAAAATTCTGCCTGGTTAAATGACAGAAAATTTACAGTTTGGTCAGCATTTGCTGTTTTTATAAACAGAGTGATGATTACACCACTTTACATGAGCAGCTTGCTTTGAGGTTTCCATTTCCTGGGAGGCAAGGAGTACCCTGGGGACAAGACTTTCTTGCTCTTACAGACAGGAGCAAACCCTTCATGGAAAGGCCATCATGCAACCCACAGGCTCACAATGTTTTTACACTGCCACAATAACTATCTCTCACTCCCTTGGAGGCTGTAAGTGTTGCTTTTTAAGCCTTCCAAGACCTGTAAATTCCCAACTCATGCAACAGTGCCCCTCTACATGAGGAAATTGCTCAAGGATTCCAAAACACACCTCATCCATCCCTTTCCCACACCTCATAAACAGTTTGAATTATTACAGTCCTCCCAAACACTCCACAAACCACACTGAGAAACACCTTCAAGACACACTTCTAAAAAGAGAAGGGTAAGAGGCAGTAGATTCAACATTTTCCTCAGTGACAATTTATAAGCCATACTTATAACATGGCCTAGGCCCCCATATGACTTGAGAAACCTGATCCAATCCAAATCCCCAGGAAATATCAGAACCCTCCCCGCAGTCCCCAAGCGCGAGGCTGCGTGCAGAAATCCGAGTTCACTGGGAGATGTGTAAAACTACACGTTGGCAAAGAGCTCCCACGTGTGCTCCTTCCAGCACGTCCAGGGAATATATAGAAATCCACAGCATGCACCCTAAGGTGCTCTGCTATTTTAAACCAGAAATCTCTCCTCTCTTAGGTGTCTGTGTGTTAACACAAGATAATCCTTCCTCAACGTGCAAAGCAAACCTGCAGCCTCCTACTGCAGCCAGCCSCGGTGCAGTGAGCCCAGCTGAGCTGGAGCATTCTCCCAAGGTAAGGAGTCCCCTGGAAGAGGCCAACAGGCAGCTCTGCTTAGTGCTCCTTGACTCCAGACACAATCAAGCCACAAACAAGAGGGGCACAAGCCTCAGCTTYGTTTAAATCATTAAAGCTGGATGTTTACATTCAATCAAAGGAGAATCAATGGCATCAAACCAATAATGTCCTATCATTGAAAGGTGTGAGATCATTCATTCAAATACAGTAAAAATGAAGTCTGTATATATATGGAACATATAGAGACTAAGACTGGGCCACTAAGGCAATTTTTAGGCACTTGTTAACCTCCCATTCCCAGTAAATCCTGTGCCAGCCACATTGTAAAACTTGATTTGCATGGATTCTCCTGTAAACTCCTATTATTCCAGATCTATTTTTTCACAAAACAATTTTATAGACTTTTCCTGAGAAAAGWTTCTTTACTTCATGACAGCATACTGATAGTAAGGTCATACTTTTCATCTCAAATAACTCGCAAACTCAGAATAATTCTTCAAGATATGTTATCACCACCATTTCCTTGGTGAAAATCTTCACCACTAGGGAAAAAACCAACAGTTTAAAAACCAAAAGAATGAATCTTGAATTTTGAAAAAAAAAATTATCTCCTATATTAAGTACAAAGCAACTGTAGAGGGATGGCTTGTTTACCTCCTTCCCCCAAGCTGAGTTTCTATGTGCATGTCAAGATGTTATTTTAGCTGACACACTTAAGGTCAGACAACTTGGGCCTCTGCAAAACACTGTTTCAAACAAGACTTTTCATGTGCTAATCTCTGGAGCACCTAAGGCAAGGGGAAGAGTCATTATCCCAAGATGCAGGTGCAGGAGCTGGAATGCCTGGCAGAGGTTCCCTGTCCCTCGAGGTCCCCAGGGGCACTAGACCTATACAGGTGGAGGAAGGTTAACCTGGATAGAAAAGGAGGTCTCCAGATTTGCATGTGCACTCCACAGAGGATGCTGGGAAATGGGCAGAGTTCAAGTCCTGGCTCTTACGGAAAATATCTCCTCGCTTTTATAGATAGTGATTGTCAGTCATGTTGAACTCCAAAGTGTTTAGTGTACTTAGTTTTTCTTTCACTGAAATACTTCACTTTAAAAGCATTGTAGCATGCAATTCGTTTGTGAAATTGGTCATGGCACCAGATGTTAACTGGGGCCTGGAAGAATCACCTTTCTATAAAATTTCCAAACCATCTGCCCAAYGCAATGTCAGTACAGAGAACTTATTTGTTGTGGTTTAATCCCAGTYAGAAACTCAGCCTCACACAGCCAGTCATTTGCTCTCCCAGAATGGGATGGGGAGGCAGTTGGAAAAGTAAAACGGAGAAAATTTGTGGGTTGGGATAAAGAGAGTTTAAGAGGTAAAGCAAAAGCCACGCACACAAGCGAAGCAAAACATGGAATTAATTCACTGCTTCCTAGGAGCAGACAGGTGTTCAGCCGTCCAGGAGAGCAGGGATCCATCAAGCATAATGGTGACTTGGGAAGTCAAACATCAGCCCTATSAACACTCCCCATTTCTTCCTTCTTCCCCCAGCTTTATATGCTGAGCATGACACCACATGATCTGGAATACCCCTTCGGTCAGCAGGGGTCAGCTGTCCTGGCTGTGTCCCCTCTCAAGCCCTTGCCCATCCTCAGTCTCTTCACTGGTGGGGTGGGGTGAGAAGTAAAAAACCTTCACTCTGTAGARGAACTGCTCAGCAATAACAAAATCATTCCTGTGTTACTGGGACTGTTTCCAGCACAAATYCAAAACAYTGCCCAGACTAGCTGCTATGAGRAACATTAACTCTATCCCAGTCAAAAACAGCACATTATTTTAAGAACTTCTCATGTTTTGTTCTTCTTTAAATAAGAAACTAAAATGAGGACTGTGGAGGAAAAACAATAAATAATGATATAAATATGAAAATATGGAGCTYGAAAAACTCAARGGCTGAACCCACGTGTGCTGAGCAGAGGGATTGACTAGTTCCAGTATGCAAAAGGCTCCCTCTTTTAATCTGCTTCTGTCAGGTTAAAAACCCTAAAGAGCTGGTGGCAGCTTAGGAGTCCCTCTGTCACCTGAACACGAGCCACCCACCTACTATTGCCAGTGTGTAAGCTCATAACAGTGGCTTGTTTTGTCCATTTTCCTTCCCTGCTGCCTTTGTCATGATTTTATTATCTATTAGTTTTGAATCCTTGTCATATTTTTCCCAAAGGAGCATGAAAGCAAAGCTTAAAATGAATCCCAATAATAATAGGAATCCCTTAAGTCTAGTTAGCTTTTGATCAGCAAAGCCTTTAAGAGGGCACGGGGCTGTAGCAGAGGCACTGAGTAAGTAAATGGTCAATGTGCAGATCAAGCTTTGATGATGCTCTCCACAAATAGAAGGGCTAGAAACTTCTATTATCACTATTTAATTTATTCCCTCACTAAAAAACTGGGCACATTTCCATGGTTCCCTTGCCAGCTGGTAGTAGTGGAGTGACTTTGAGAGCTCTTTGCTGATGACCTGTATTTCCCAGAAAAAGCAGCAGGGATACAGCTTAGAAACATTTCTAACTCAGACTAATTTTTTAATTACTTAATTTTAGGCCACATACTTCAAAATTAGGTTCCCTCCTGCATTACTAATTACTTTTATGCTAACATCTTATATTCAAAGATGAACAGTGGATTTTCCAGCAGTGACTATGATATAATAAAACATCTCTCTGTACTATTCCCCTGTCCCTGAATGTACATGTACCACAAGCTACATTCTGGTCCTAAGCAATTAATTAATAATAGAAAGCTAGCTATAGTTATTACATCTCCATCCACTTTTCTTTTTAAAGTAAYTCTATTCAATACACAACCAGGTTTCAGTGTGAGAGGACAAAATTCAGATCGATATCTGATGAAGTGTAGCACAGTAAGTGTGCTCTCATACTTCATAAATAACCTGTCATAATTGAGCAACTCAAAACTTTCTAAGCATTTTCTCAGAATCTATCAAAATGAAAAGCTATGTCTACCTTATTCCACTGTTGGCAGCATTTTCAAATATAAATGGAACCCTACTGATAAAATATATTTTGTTGTTTTGCCTTGTTTTAAAGAATTCATCCAGTAGGCTTCCACTTACCTCTTCCACTGATTCTACAGCTCTGTTAGAGGCATATCCCTGAACACAGTATCACACTGCATCATTTTCTAAACAAAAGTAGAATTTAAAACACACAGGCAAGCATGCATTTCACCTACATAACTAAGGACATGAATTAATCCTTAGGATAATTTCCTCTTTCCTAGCAAATCTGGAAAGATTAAATTTAATCTTCARCCAGCCCCTTGTCTGACTTAAAAACTGCTACCAAATACTTTCTTGAGTTTTGATTGTTTTGTTGTTTGGGGTTCTTTTTTCATAAGATTAAGACAAAAAATATTACTTTTTTCATTTACTGGAGGAAAGCCCGCACTGATGGATTTCCAGTATACGTTCAATGATTTCATGTGAGAATTAGTAACACCATTTTTAAAAGGTCCTGTTCTTCATAAATACTGACAAATATAAACCACAAACAAGAACAAAAAAACAAAAAAACAAAACAAAACAAAACAAAAAAACAGCAGTCAAGATACAGCAGTAGTAACATCCATGTATTTGAAGTGCCCACTGCAGGCACACATCTTTCTCTGCTAATAAAATAGGAAAAGAAGTGAATAAACACGATAATGCTCTGAACACACCCAGCTGGTAGCCTAACACAGAAATCCTATTCCTGTACTCTGCCTGGGTCTCACCTCARGATTCACACAGCACAAATTCTACAAGACTCCCTAAATGATGGTCACTAAAGAAAATGACCCAAAGTACTTGCCAGGGATCTTGGTGATTTGCTGTGTTGTGTCCTGCTTTTAATTCCAAAGTCATCATTCATGATTTTAGTGCATAAGTATTAAAAGAGATACCTGCTAATTCCCCTGCCAATGCTTGGGAATACGTTCCCATGAGGCACTTAATCCATAGGGACAGAARGGTACATCTGCTGGCCCAAATGACACACTTTGAGAAGAACAGTGCAGGCCTAAGAAGCTAACTTAATCTTCCATTCATATTCCGTCCTTTCACCACAGGCATTCCAGACCGTATTAAATTCCCCAGAGGGTATCTACGGTGAAGATGCCAATCACTGAACATTTACCTCAAGGGCTGGCCCCATTTACTCATTAGCTTCCTTAATAAATATTATAACTATATAACCTTCCGTGGCACACTTCTTAGTAAARGGGGAATATTTTTCTGTCAAATCTTCTGTAGACAGGCAACTAATACCCACTACAAGGACTGAGGCAAAAAAATCCTCCCACCCCCAGCAATGGAACACAACAACTAAAGACTAGTTGCAAATGACACGTTCTTTTAGGATTATAGGGTCTATACATTCATCTATCTGTGCGGTAAAGCCATGACTACATCCAGACAGCCTTGTGCACTTGCTATGGACAGGGCCATGGATAATTTCTAAGAATGGTCATCTCAGCATGTKTCAATATTCTGAAGAGCAAGTGGGAGCAAATAATACATTTGCCCTTCAAGCCCTGGAACAACACAAGCTAACAAGCACTTAATTTTCCATTTCATCATCAGGAATAAGTGAATCGTAGAATATTCTGGGTTGGAAGGGATGATTCCACAAGGATCATCAAAGTCAAACTCCAGGCCCTGCACATGCTCAGGAACCACACCATGTGCCAGAAAGCGTTGTCCAATTGCTTCCCAAACTTTGTCAGGGTGATGTTATAACCACCTCCCTGGGGAGTCTGTTCCAGTGCCCAATCAACCTGTGGGTGAAGAACCTTTCCCTGATATCCAACCTAAATCTCCCCTGACACAACTTCAGGCCGTTTCCTCGGGYCCTGTGACTGTCAAAAGTACCAGATCATATTACAGAAACAATGTCTTTTTTAGTTTGTTTTTAGGAAGCACAGAGAATTTATCAYGGGAAATTTGTCCAAAAGTGCATTATCATTCCACTGTGATTYATGAATGGCAACTGGAGATAGCACACGTGATATCAGCAGCTCTGAAATATCAAGCGTAATGTACAAGATACATTACGYTCCTATACTTCCAATGAGGCTTCAGTTCTTTGTCCTCTCTGCAGAGAAAAGTTATCATGACATATAAACCAAAGATTTATATCTTTAATTCAAGACAGTATTTTGGTATTTTGTTAGTACCTCAAACTGTGTGAAACGTTTTCTACCTGATATCCAAAGAAGACCATCCACCACATATCCCGCGTGGCACGAGAGCGACCGATCAAAGGACTGAACAAAGGTCCACTTGTTCTTCTTGGGGCAGTAGCGCTCGACCGTGGGCAGCACTTGGCGCAACTCGTTCCTGCCCCCTACGGCATAGAGGTACTCGTCCACGGCTCCCAGCACAAAGTGCTCCCGGCAGTTCTTCATCGGAGCGATCTCCGCCCAGGAGTTGGTGCGGGGGTCGTATCGACAGACAGTCCTCACGGCACACGTGCGCCCCGTGGAGTGCTCCACCTCCCCACCAGCCACAAAAAGGAAATCTCCCATGACAGCAACGCAGTGGTGGCTCCTCCCCACAGGCATGGGCGCCAGCTCGCTCCAGTTAGCGATCCCCGCGATGTGGACGTTCTCCTGGTCCACCGGGTTGAAGTATCGCAATTCCTTCACTTTACAGACTTCTCGTTTTTTCCCACCAATGATATAAAGAGTGTCTGACTGGAAGCGAGGCTTTGTCCTTGCAGTTTGCCAAACGGGCTGTGCATAGACGCTCTGGTGGTACGCCAAGGCCTCGTTAATGAGCGCGGTTGCAGTTTCACTGGCTTGGACGAGAGGATGAGTGAGAGCTACAGTGTGCAGTGTATCCACATCCATAAGGCCAAAGCGGACGTACTGGAGAAGCTCATCCAGATACTGGTAGCGGCAATTGTGTTCCAACCACCTCACAGCCAGCTAAAAGTGGGAGGAAGGAAGGGAAAAACAAGACACATGTTATTTGCACACAATTCTGTCAAAATGTGGTCTTTTGAAATGTGCTTGCATTCCAAAAAGCAGATATATACTTGCCTCAGTCGTGGTATCTATGCATCTAAAAAGCAGCTGTGAAARCCAGTTAGTCCACATGAAAAGATACAGTGTATATACAAAAGCATTGTATTGCACCAGGTCCCCTAAACAATTTCCACAGCATTATCAGCTGGTATGCAATACTCTCATTGTGCAATCTGYTAGTGCTGCTGGAGACCATACTATCCCAGAGTTAAGCTGCTGGAAAAATAATATTAACACAGGGGCTATGGGATCACTGGACGCTAGAAAGAAGACTCATGTCAGAAGACTACAAAGAAAAGCCTTTTCTGCCCTCCCTATTTCATCCTATTTATGACACAATATTGAAGAAATGTAACACATACTGAATCCTTCAATACATTTTTTTCTTCTTCAATTATTTTATTTATAAAGTGGAGAAAGGTGTAAGGGGACAAAAAAATTAAGTCAGAGAAAAGAGATGCACAGAAGAGGCCCTGCGAGTTTGGGGCAGGCAGAAAGCAACAATTCAGCAACTGCAGTTAGTATCATCAAAATTAGACATAGCATTCAAATCACATAAAGCTTATGAATCCAACTGGTCCTAAAAAGAGGCTAGGAATGGCCTAACCATTTCAGGAATTGCTGTGTAAGTTATTTTTGAAAACATCCAGTAATGAAGATATCAAAACTTCCTCAGGAAAACCATTCCCAGACAGGCTCTGATATTCTTCTAGACAGATTTTCCTCATACATATGCAGAAGCTTTAAACGCTTAAACTCATCGCTCCTTTTTCCACCTTTGGGTTTATATTCCAGAGCAACCCCTGAAAATGATTCATCCATACAGGATGAAAAGTATTTTGGCATCTTTTTTTTCTTCTCCACCTCAGATGCATTTTAATATTGGTGTGAGTTTCCTCTTCAATGAACTAAGAAAGTATTTCAATGCATCTTAGGTCATATTTTCTAAATCTCTGCTGCTTGGCGCACAGTTCTCTGTTACTGAAATCTTTAATGTTTGCTGTTGAAAACTGGACATAAACTTCCTCTTARGGCTGTAGTAGAAGTGAATAGGTTGGAAGAATCTCTTTAAATGTAACAATCTATGCCATTCTTGCCTGTACATCATCACATAAGACTGTCAGTGCACTGTGATGTTGATGATCCATATTTAAACTTATGACTGAGTACTATTCTCACCTCTGGTTTTTTTTGTTGGTTTTTTTTGGTTGTATGTTGTTTTTTTTTTTTTTTGGTTGGTTTGTTTGTTTAGGGTTTTTTTCTGCAGAAATTCCACGGAGTGTCATGCTTTCTTTGCCATTACCCAACTCTCTACTACTACTTTAGGTCACTGCTCCAGTCAAGATCATTCTCAATCCAAATTGTATTTTCAAAARTGCTAGAAAACCATTTCACCTTCTGACTTTCTGGAAACATAAATCCCTTATTATTCTTTCATACAAGTTATTATCAAASACATTGACCAGTTCTAGATAAGGACTAACTCTACTTGATACTTTAACATAASTCGTGAAATGAGCGTTTCTAACAAGCTGAGTGATAAAAAAATTTTCAGCTAAATCTTATGGCCCTGTACTGTTGCTGGGAATGTCACATAAAAAAGCTGAAAATAAAGGCTGCTCTTATTCATGGCTTTCATATATAAAGCATTAAATTTTTTACTGTTTCTTTGTTCTGTCAGAGAGGGAAGATGATAAACCAAAACCACCTTTTTGCTAAGATTAATTTGAAACACTTTTTCMTCACTGTGAACCCCTGTGAAACAAAGAATCAATGAAGGGCATCAAAAATGCAACAGCAGTTCAGTMAGTTAAATGCTGTATTGAGTTTCAAATACATGCATTAGCTATATGTGKTTTGATTTGCTAGTAAAAAAGACAATAATTAAATGTATTTGAAAATGTTTTTGGACTTGAAATCAGTGAGCTTTATAGTCAGGTGTTCTAAATCCACCAAACCCATGTGTCAGGTGTCTCCTACTGAGTTGTATCAGACAACTTCCTATTCCATGCCTTCAGCCATGTGAATGATGGCACTTAGCTCTCATCATTCAGTCACTTGAAATTGAGGAGAAATTCAAGCTATCTTCAGCATGCATCAACTAAATGATATGTGGGTTACTATATTAAGATAGAAGAATTTACAAAAACTGAGTTTTTCTCTGTCAGCCCTTGCATCCCACAGACTTTTGGAACTATAAGTTCATGCCTTTGCTCACATCTAAAATGGCATCACAGAGGTATCACTTGGGCTGCAATGACAGACATTACAGACTCTGTAAAAGACAGGCACTAATGTAAACCAGGACTTGGTAACTACAAGTCTTTTAGAGGAAGTTTAATATTAATGCCTTATTAATATCACGAGCAACACCACATACTAACTAACACCACATACATAACTTCAAAGAAATGGTACCTGCATTCATTTCTGGATATAAGATGTATGATGATCTGCACAGAAGGCATGGACATCTTTGTTACAATACATTTTCTCTGCTGTAGGAAGTTTGGCATATGCAACTTGGTTCATACTGTTATGTCTCTACTGAGAAAAGTCCTGGAGTTGTAAAAAACTGTTCCACTGAAATGAAATGTTTAACTTTTCCATAAACCACTACAGTGATGGTTGCAAAGCRATACAAAGATTCTGCTGGCACTCATATGAGATGTACAATCTTTTCTGAGTCTTGAACCTAAACCTTCTCTATCCATTCCATACTATTTTATCCCCACTCATCTGTCCTGCATCTTTTTTTATGAAAACCTTTGAACCTTTCCAAATTAAGTTTATTGCAGCCTGCTTGTGATTCTCTACGTGTTGCACCCTAAGGTATCTTTGGAAGGGCTACTTCCCCCTTTCCCCTCTGACAAGCAGCTGCAGCAGCAATGGGGAGGGCAACGTGAATCCCAGGCTGTCTCTTGTGTAGGGTGCTACTGGCTCTTACCAGACTCCATGTCTGAGGTCAGCTTGCTGTGGAAGACTTCATTTTATTGTATGAGTTTAGAAAGCAGGGCTAAGAACTCTGCACACCACCCGGATGCTCTGTAGGCATGTGACAGAATGCAGAGAAGCTTCACTGAGTCTTAGGGAAGCAACAGAGATCTGTGAATCACAAAGTGTTTAGAAGCTCCTGTCCAAATCAACTCGTGCTAGTTTTTGAACACAATTTGACTACAGTGCCCTATGTCACCCACACCTAATCTGTGACACTCCAAGGCAGAAAAAAGGCCTTAAGAAATAAATRCTATATTGTTTTTATCACCTTGTCTTGCTATTTGTGACAATTACAGTTTTAAAATTCATTTTGGGTCACTACTTAAAAATAAATGCTAGGAATTTAACTTACAAATGTAGGTATCTATATCTATATTTAGAGAATACAGGACAAACTCCTAAACTGTGACACAAGGCTATGGAACAAGTCACCTGGTTTCAGGAACACTAACCAACTGAGCCTWAGACTTCTACACTGGTTTTGCAGAACATTGTTACCATGTTCTCTAGCAGAACGTGATGTCTCATGCTATGGAAGCATGGAAGAAAACTGGGTGTGAGTGAACAGTGTAGCAGCTATTGGAGGGCTGAAAAAGTTCAAAAGAAAGAAAACTGAATTCCCAAACACATCTCTCACTTGTAGCAGAASTAGTCACTGGTGGACTGAAACACAGTTCTAACTTTCCTTCTGTGCAAAGGAGGCAAACATAACTCTCATCAATACATGGCAGACACAAACTTCCATGTAYGAGACCAGCACACATCTGTACATTTATCAACACAATTTCTAACACCTTTACACAGGTTTTGTTTAATCTAGACCCAAAAACCTGGTGCCTACATAAAAACTCCAGAATTCACCCCATTTATACAATGATTATTTGTGCCTATGTTTTTGCCTCTCTGGCAGCAACAATTAGCAACTATAACCAGCATTGGCAAAATAAAGCCATTACAGGYTTTATGATGCTGCAAGAAAAGACATTCTTTAAGGCTTCTCTAAGGAAATACCAATAGCACTTGAAATTACAACTGTGCTTAAAATGCTAACAAGCAAGCAAACAAAATAAACCAACAACAACAAAAAGGATTCACAATTTTGAGGTTTAAAATATTTGTATCAGTGCTAAATAATTTACAAAAATAAGGAAAGACTCCTACTCCTACTGCCATATAGGCAAATTCTGTTTAAACTGCTAGAAGCTTTTTTCTATTAATTTTAATGTATGAGTGTGTGAGTAAAGGAAGCTACAGCCTACTGCCTATATCAACTTTAATAAATAATATATTTTGCCATATTCATCTTCTAAACTAAGTAAATGACAAAAGTAGACCCTCAGAAGGGCAGGATTTTCAAACCAGATTAATTSTCTTATTCTAACGCCCTAACCCAAAAGATTTTTCTTCTCCAAGGTTACATTATGTGATTTAGCAATGGAGTGCATTCTCAAAACAGCAGAAAAGAGATGGAAAAATATGTTGTGGCACAGTTGGAGCACACATCAAAGGACATCYGCATGTTGGATTGCGAGTTCATTGTTTTTCAAACTTCTGCTTCCAGCACAGTGCTTGAACAGCGCAAGTCACACAGGCCTGCAGCACAGTCCTTCCCTCCCTGCAGTTAATGGTGAACACACCACATACATMCCACAGCCAGAGAGGCCACAGAAGCACAGGAGGTTAAAGCTGAACTAGGAATTTCTCTCCTGTTGAAGAKAACCCTGGAAGAAGTGGCTACCTGGTCCTTTGGGCTGCCAGCTATCCCARGGAGCAAGAGAGCCCATCACGCCTGTGCCTCGCCTGCTCAGCATCCCCTGCAGTCCCTCTCAAGCCACTCTGCTGGGAAAGGTGCCAGACCKGCACTTGACACCACACCAAGTCCTCTAATCAGAAAAGCCAAGCCACTTCATGAGTGCAAAAAGCCTGACATACTCGTATTTATCAGGTTCACTTAGAAACTAATCTAATCACAAAGCCAAGTCAGGGAAAGTTCCTGTTGACAGAGTTCCAAGAAAGAAAAAACTTACCTAAACCTGGGCTCTGTGAGGGGCCACAGGAACTCTATTAAAGTCATCTTGGCCTGCTCTTTAGTTGATGTATTCACGTTGTAGCCCAATGGACTGCAAATATGCTACTTTATATCATCCAAGGTGTCTAGCAAATGAGAYAAAGTCAGAAAGTGACAGCAGTGGAAAAACGAGGGGGTTGGCGCATTGAGGTTTTTTTGTGTTTTGTTTGTTTTAGCAACAACAAATAGAAGGAAACAAATTTTCTAAGGTTTTAAAACACTTCACACTGTCTCATTAAATAAAATGGAAATCCTAATTACAATAAYCTAGTGAACGTTCTCATTTTAGGAGAAAACAAAATTTTAAATATGGAAACAAAAGTGGAAAGATGCATTTTCCTGGACTGAGATCAGATATGTGCAACACAAATGACTCAATTTGTGTGTGACAATCTGATGATGATAATAAATCAGGGGAAGAGAATGAACTATAAATCTCACCTGAACAGTTCTTCTGTTCCTTAACAGAAGTAAAAGTTTTTAGCCAGAAAAAACCCCAACAAATTAATACCTTTGTATCCTTAGCATATTGGACAGTGCTGATTCTATTGATTTTTGAAGCCAAGAAGAGTCATGAAAGCAACACAGTTACTGCAGTAATCACCTTAAAGAACCACCAAGTGAACTTCAAAAAGCAAAACTTGGACTTTACTAGTTGGGTGTTTGAAACACTAGGAATATATATTTTGGCTCTAAACTCACACATAATTTTGCCTTTTATTATATTTTATCTAACTCCGCAAGTCTGAGGTGCTCCAGACTGAGATCTCCTGTCTCAAAGCCACATTTCAGTTGGCAATGGTCAGCAACACCCTGACTCTTCAAATTTCAAGTAGAGGAGCAGAATYTATGAACAGACCAGGACATTTACCAAAGGTCTGAACAAAGTCCATTGAGGGCCATGGAGAAACTTTCAGCTAATCTGAAATGAACAGGGGTTTCTAAAGGGCCTGAATTTGGACCTCTAARGGGTCTTCGTCATCCTGTCTCTAGAGGCTACAAAAGACAAAATCGAGGGGGTTTAGGATATTCATTGAAGTATTTTAAGCATGATGAACTAAATTTATCTGTATCATTCATTTAGGATGAAAAATTTAWGAATTGTTGCTGAGGTAAAATGTCCCACCACACAACAAAACACACGCACACAATTTTTCAAAGCCATGAGTTACACAGGAATATTTTTAGAAGTTAGTAACCATGCAGGCACAGCCCCTGGACTCCTGCAATTTTATCAGTCAGGTACTATCTTACACCGTTGTGGACAGCAGGAAAAATAAATGTCTTGAGCCTAGATGCAAGACAGCCTTAAAGATAGAAATCTTTTTCTTCTTTTTATTTTGAATTTAAAATGTGCATAAAAATAAGACTCTAATGAGCTGCATGTGGAACAATCAAAATTATGAGGTATTTGCATTTCTTTTGCACCTTGAGCCAAACAACTACAAAATCATGCATATGATTCTCTCAATCTGAACACAGTAAATATTAATAATCTATGAATCAGCAATGAAATGCCTTTTGCCCTGAACCCYGAAGAGAGACTTTCTAACGCAAAAAGTTGCAGTGCAGTGACTGAGACCACATTTACAGGCACCGAGCTAAGGCATATGCACGCAGCCTGTGAAAATAAAGCTGTGCCATCCCCCAGCCTCTTAACACAGAGACATTTTTAAATTACCTGTTTGTCAGTTTTACAAATGTGTGTCTACGTAAGCAGCTCCCTGTGTGGTGCTGCGTTAGCAAGCAGGCGTGCTTCCATTTGCACATTTGGATTCTACAATCAGAATTAAAACATTCGCTCTGTTCAGGGTGAGCTGATAAACAGGGATTTTAAATTCTACCTTTTTTTTTTTTAATGTGAAAAATGAAAGAAAAACGTTCCTCTAGATGTATTATGCCTTTGGGCTCCGTGTGAGGGAAGCAAAAAAAGACAGAGAAAGCTACTGTGAAGGTCACAGAGTGAAAGAACTTCCTCAGGGCACAGAATAAATTAAATCCCAAGGAAAAAATAAAATGTGATTTCCAGAGTGTGAGGCACAAACTCAAAATGACAATGATTGACAGCCAAACTATATCCGTGCAATATCGAAGACTGCACGTTCTCATTTACCTCAGTGTAGCCGGCAAGCGCCCATTAAACATCCGTCTGATGCCCAAATTAACCTTCTTGGCAAACTGAAAGAGGCACAAACTATCATAATCAACCTTTCATTATCACAGCAGCCTCTAGTTAAAGGGTCAGAATAATTGTGCCATCAGAGCCCTGATTGTTTTCAATCAACAGACGACTGGAGTGACAGCTCAGTGATGGAGTAGTTTGATGAAACCGCACCAGGCCTAATCAGAGCAGATGAAAGGAAGGCATGATTGGTGCAAATGAACAGTCGTGCCTCTCTTTTTCATTTACAATCTGAAATTACTCTTGAATTTACGGGGTTTTTTCTCCCTTATGAGTACCTCTGAAAGAATGTTTGACTTATTATGGGTTCTGACAGTGCAGAGTTATAAAACACAGGTAGGGTTTTCAGCCCAGGCTTTAAGTGGGTATTCAGCATAATTTTAACAAATTCACTCTTGAAAAGCACAAAATGACTAAAGACTTCCAATGACCTAACCTTTCAGTGCTGTTTGATTAGCAGAACAATTTATCACAGTTCACATTCTTCATGATAAGGGAAGATTTAAAAAAGATGGGCAGGGATCATTTTCAAATGTTTTCTCTTAGCCAATATATTTACTGTATTATTGCTCTCCTGTTTTCTCTCTCTCACACACACAAAAGAAAAATATAAATTAAAGAACACTGCATTAATAACCCTTTTCCTCTTTGAATGAATAATAGAATCCAAGCAAGGGTTTGTTTGCAGATGAAAGAGGAGACCAATTATCATGCCACTGACAGCATCAATATTTAGTTTTCTGGTGGGTTGGGTTGGGTTGTTCATTCCCACATTTTAAAGGATGGRAAATTAATCAATCCCACTAGGTGTTTCTTACCTTACTTATCAGCACTGATTCAGTGTCTCATAAGTGAACAGGGAGAAAAAAAARGAAGGAAAAATGTAGGGGCTGCTTACAGAAAATTTGAAAAGAATGGAAGATTCAAGAGTCCTGCACCTCCTCTGCTGGGTTCACTTCCTCTCCCAGACTCCCCCTGCTCCATCCATTTAGCTTCCCCTTCTCGCAAGGCTGCTGCAAGGAAGGTGAGGTAAATAAAAATAATCTAACTGAATTGTGCCTCTGAAAGAAGCAAGTATTTCAAGTAGTGAGGGGTAAATCTTTTGTTCTGTGGTCTTGGTCATCATCAGATGTTCTCTAGTTTGTTAAGTATTCATATCAGTGTTCACATCAGCATGCCAAAGCACAAAACAAACAGCCTAGGAGCAAAGATTATGATTTGTCTGAAAGATGAGTGGATAGAGAAGTTTTGATCCAAACATCAAAGACTTWTAAGAAATTTAATGTCCTGTATCTCTTCTTACACTACAGAAGAGAAATTTTACTTCTTTGAAAGTTCACGACTGTAGGCAGAACATTCACCTAAGTGGAAGTGCCCTCAGCAAAATAAGCTGTGAGCAGGCTTGCACATCCTTACTGACACACAGGGTGCTACTTGCAATTATTGAAGTCTATACTTTTCCAAGTATAAAGACACTGTTTATGCAATATATACATAGAACTCTTGGGAATAAACCCAAAACATTCCTCACAAACCAGTGAAGAAGGGAATCAAGAGTTTGGAAAGCTGCCAGCATGTGTTTTGTTGGATGCAGCAGAAAGAACACCCCAAAGCAAACATTTCTCTACATAAAGAGAGGTGTGTCAGATTCACATTGCCCCACCACAAGGGACCACTGCACACAATCTAAGATCCTGTCATCTGCTATTTGTCCCCAACTCCTACCCAGCCAAGTCTGCACTATTGCTAGAACTCAGCTTCAGTAGTGGCACTGGCATTGTGTACATGGGTGTCCCTGAAGTCTGCTCCTAAACTGAAGACTGAGATCACAGCTGGCAGGAAAGAAAAAATACACATCTTTCCAGACCCATATATTATCACTGTGATGCAGTCAGACTCTCAGCTTCACAAATGGACAGGGCTTGGAAGACTGAGGGATTGGCTTAGGCAATAAAAAGGGAAGCCAAATATTAATGAATTTACTTCAGGAAATACACAGCCCCAAAGGAAGATTAAAGAACACCAAGGTTCATTATCTCTGGAGAGTGAAAGCACTTGTTAGAGTATGTCCTCCTGACCTCTGATCAGGCTCCACAGAAGCTGCAGTGGATTTGTCCAGAGGACAACACAGGGAACTGTTGGCCTAAATAAGAAATGCTCTATCTCTTGGCTGCTTTGCTGGTTTGGGACRTATGTGATGTCATGGTGACAACCTGCAACTTCCAGAACATGAGCCCTGCAGTCTGTAAGCCACTTTGCAAGAAGCAAAAATTTGATTTTGATCTTTCAGCTGAAAAACACTGCAGCAAGCAGAGTTATTGGTCAAAGTCTCCAGAACCAAAGATTATGCACTTCATTATATTATGCTGTAATTAAAGCAGAGACAGATAATGCAGGTGTATTAAAAACACACATTTATAAAACATTCACAGCATTAAAGTGAATCACAATGTATTAAAAATACTTCTCAATYTTTCTCAAGTGATAAAAATAACTGCTGATAATATCTACCTCCTTAAAGCAYTTAAGCAGTAAAGCATCCATCAGCAATTGCTGCTGGACAGAAATGTTGTCCTGCACAGTGTTTCAATAGGTGCAAGGAGGATAACACAACATACRCATCTTTGGCAGATTTCCTACTCATAATCAAACAGCTTCAGAAGTAACAACTTTAACACCTGTATTTCTGTCTCAGAAATTTGTAATAATTGTTTCTGCCTAGCATCCTTGTGAGATAGAGGAATTCTTTATCAAAAGACAAACTCTCCACCAACCCAGTACAGTTCCTTGCATTGTCAGTTCAGTGCTTTACTGCAAGCTTCCTTCGCCCCTAGTGCTACATAACTATAGTGGCCTTTTCAAAAGGGACATTGTTTTACAGAAAAGGTTTGAGAGAAAGACAATGCTAGTTTCATCTTTTCATGTATGTGTTTCCTATGAAACACAGAAAAAATTGCCAGTTTTGTAAKAAAAGTAAATAATAGAATTTATGCATTCAGAATTGTATTCACTTCTTTTGCACACTTTCTCCATTTCTTATATTTACTGGTCATRAGAGTAAGAAGTTTACCTAGAAGACATTAATTAAATTCAATAAAGATATTCCATCTTTTTAGACTTACAATAAAATAACTATGATAGCAAATCAGCTTTACAAAAGGCTAGCTGAACTACATTAATATATAACATTATATATGGTAAGTAATTCGATTAAAGCAATGAGTTTCTATAATAGAAAAATTGTTCTCATCTACTGGAGTCAAAGTGAAGTAAGGTATAGACAGAAGGTAAACTCTCAGCTGTTGCAAATTATCACAGCTCATGAAAGCTTGCCATTTTACACCTTCTGGGGAATCTGMACTTCAAAATTATACAGAACATTCCTTCCAAGTATCTAAAAGCAAATTATAAGTAAAATTTAGGTTTCCCCAAGAGAAGTTTACATTTCAACCACTTTCTCAAAATGGTAACTAAGAGAAAAATTAGGTGTCTTAATCAAAATCTGCTCCCTCAGTCTGTCCAACTGAGTCTCTTTATTCCACTACCAAAAATCCAGTGGAAATTTTAGTGCTCATGCCACAGAACAAAGTCTGGTGATATGCAGGTATCTGAAAGGGAGGACAAAACAATTCCCAAAGTATCATCTGCCAAAAATATTTGAGATATTTTTGCAGCTGAAAAGTGCAAGGYAAATACAGGCAATAAACACTGCATCCTTTCTTAGCCTTGGAGCAGCAAAGACAGAACTGTCCCACAGTGTGCTTCAAGAGAAGTCTACTCTTGCGTGATCAGGCCCTCAAACCACAGAGGAGTTTCCTCTACAGTCACTTGGCGCTTCTCTACCAAGGCAGATTTACAAATGTGCTTCTCACACCCAACTGGTTTTTTCACTGTGATAGAAGGGGCAAGCAAGGCCCTGTGCAACCCCTCTCAGTGACATTCCACATGTACAAGCATGTGTTTAAAAGCTGTATGAGCTTGTGTGCAGCTCCTATCGCAACAGACTTCACAGCTACCCCACCACTCACAGCCATTCTGTTTTCTGTGCACTGCAATGGCTGTCCCCCCTGAGAGTCTACACACATAAAATAAATGAGCTGGGAATGAYCACATGGGAAAGGCTCTGCTTACTCTTGAAATCAAGGCAAATTTTATTTTAACAAGATCATCAAAAAGGAGTGCGGAGAGTGACAATGCAAAGCCAACGAAACCAGAGCAAAGCAAAGTAATAAAACCAAATCCAAAATATGGCATCCAGAGACTCAATCTTGCTTTTTCCAGAGATACAATCTCAACTTTTCCTTTGAAACAAGTCCAGCCACAGAGAGTTAGAAATGACATGGAAATCAATCTCCTCACCATAAACATGTTGTATCTAGGTAAAACCTTACAAAGGGAAGGCCTTGTAAAACTATGGCTTAGGCCTGTTACTTTGGCTAAGCAGAGAAGGGAAAGGGACTCAGCTGAATTAGAGGTAGAAAAACAAGTTCTGCAACCATTGTGAGTTCACGTCATGGTGCATGGTGGTTGGTWGAATTATGTTTGTTATGATTAACAACTATGTAGCCGATAAAGGCCAAACTGTTTAAAAAGGCCAGGTTTTTGCAATAAAGCAGCTCTCCTTTGCACTGCCTGGGGACTCTGTGTCACTCTGCATAGTCACATCAACATTCCTAAAATGTAGCTTCACAGGCCCATAAAACCTGCCTCTCTTTAATAACTGGATAAAATGGCAAGAAGCTCTGAGGTAGAAACTTCTTGCTGTCCCTTTTCAAATGCATCAAAAAATGCTCAAGTTTGGATCCTCCATCATTTGTTGTGATGGTAGAACCAACATTGCTAGGTGCTTTATATCTGAAAAGTTTTCTGAAGCTTTAAAGAACAGAAGCTCATCTCTTCATAAACACAGCTGTTTAACCAGGGCTCTTAACTGTGATTTGATTTCAGTTTAAGGAGATTAGGGTTTATGATAGCATTTATCTTTTCTGAAACAGGGTAAGGACAGARAACATGGGAGGTGGAAAAGATCTACCTCCAGCAGCTATCATTTCAAAATCTAGAATTGCTCATTCTTATTTTTAGAGAAAACAGTCAGGTTGACATCAAATGCATTGGAACTTTACATAGCCACATTTAGCACTAAAACAAGTTGCTGGTACATAATTAATAAGTGAAAAAGACAATTTTTACAATCTGATACACACTGGTTTTATTGTTATTCCTCTCTTGCTATTTTTCTCTCTGAAATATATTTTAGAAGTGTAGCAGCTCACTCCAGAGACAAGAATCTACAAGCTTTCATCAGTAAAAAATTGTTAGAAAATGAAATAGGCACAAAATTGACAAAATTCTATAAAAATGCAATTCAGCTCTGTGAAAATTAGTCTAAATGGTTCTTGAATGTAAAAGGATTCCTATTCCTTTCTTCCCTATTGTCAGGGTATAATTTTCTAAGGATTTAATAGGCAAATCCAACAAATCACCAAAAAAATGTATCATTTTCTATAATAATCTTTACAACAGCTATACAGGACTTGTATGCCATCAATATCTTTGGTCACACAAAAAAAAGTACTTCAAAGCACATGCTCTCTTTAGCTGGTTTATAAATATGCAYGTGTTCCACACACTGTGTTACTGCAAAACCTCTGACGTCAAATTTTCCAACCAAAATCACAGAACAGTTTGGGTTGGAAGGGACCTTAAAGATCACCTAGTTCCAAACCCCTGTCATGGACAGTGTCCATTAGACCAGGATGCTCAAAGCTTCATCCAACCTCGCTTTGAACACTGCCAGGGATGGGGCATCCACAACTCCTCTGCCAGTGCCTCACCTCCTCACAAGAATTTCTTCTGTGTCTCTGATCCAAACCTTTTTCAGTTTAAAGCCACTTCCCCTTGTCCTATCATCACATGTCCTTAAAAAATGTCCCTCTCCATCTTTCTTGTCTGCCCTCTTAGATCCTAAAAAGCTGCTATGAGGTCTTCCTGAGGCCTTCTCCAGGCTGAACAACCCCCACTCTCCGTCAGTTTTGACTTTGACTTAATCCCCACGTGATGGACTTCAGATTAGCTCACTGCTTAAACAAATGAGTCCTGCATTAATTTTTCAAAATCAACTAATTTTTCTAAGAAAGCCATTTCTTTCAAAAAGTGACTTAAAACACTTTGAACCACATTTGTAATTGCATTTGAGATCCCAAAAGCATCTAATGAATAGGGAATGTCAGAGCTTCCCCACTACAAGATTAAAACAAACATGAATTTATTATATAAACCTACTAAATAATACTTGAAGCAACTAAAACACCTGTAACTGCTATAAGATAAACCTTGTAAAATTATGACCTATAGTTTCACTCAAGCATTAAAACAGGCTCCACCCTAAAGGAGTACTTTGAAAGCTCCTCAGCACAGATTTTCTCTTCAGAGACTGTGATCTTTCAGTCTGTCATTACTATCCCACACAGACCTTTAGCTTGGAAGCCACTTCACAGGAAATCTTCTTAAGATCTTTTTGACAAGTGTATTTGTCGTAATTTCTTCCATTTCGCCCTGGCACAAGGGAGTCCGAAGTGATCAAAGGAGTAAAAGGAACCCTTTGTCACAAGGCAAGGAAACCCTCAGCTCTGCAGCTCGCTTGCACATCTGGAAGCTGCCAAGGGTATCCCAGCTGGAGTAAGAAAGGCAGTGCAGGAGTGACACAGCTTTTCCATCTCCTTGCCTCCTCACCTTYCTGGAGCCACTGGTGTCCTGATCCTGGGGCAGGAGTGGTAGCACAGGGCACTGGCTACTGAGATCTCAGCAGCTGTGCTGAACCAACACACCTGCTGCAGGTCCAGACACACAAGTGAGACCTCACTACCTCTAACGGGGCACACTTTGGGCATTTGACCCCAGAACGAGATTCCAGCTATCTTAACACATTGATGACCATGTGCATGGGTTCAGGAAACATGGAATTCAATTTTCTTCCACTGTCTTCTTTGACTTTGTGGTTACAAATAAAAGTAATGCTTCCATCAGCTCCCAAAGGAAAAYTTGTTGAAATATAGAACTGGGAATTCTCAGAAGAGATTCTAATTTCCTATCATTTTCCACAAGCCTGAATCCACTGGAAACAGTGTTTAACAGCTTTACTAAGATTTTGAGATAGTAAAGATATCTTAGATACTAAGATTTTGAAAGAGTAAAGATTACTAACATTTATACCKCTAAATGGAAGACATTAACTAAGATAGTAACAACAGACTGACATATTTGATTATCCGTGGTATCTGCAGATTTAGACTTCATGTTATTTTCTTTAACTTAAAAATTGATGCGTATTTTCAACCATACCTGGCTTTCAAAACAGCTTCAGCAACTTTTTTTTTTATGTAACCACATATATGTGTATGTTTATACAATCATACTGCAGATAATATCCAACAGATCTGAGCCACAAAGAGGGCAACAGCCAATACAAATCCCCCCACAGCAGAAAATTCAAACATAGAATGCAGTAACACAGAAGTCGTCTTGCTGTGTGGACACCTTGGTGTCTTTTTCTAAATCAAAACGCACATCCACTGCTTAGCTGAAGAAGTGACCTAAATCCAAGAGCTGTGAGCACAGCAGGCTTCCTAAATACTRGTGTGATGCTCTGTGCACTTCTGAAGGTAATCTGGGATAAATAAATTGAGGCAATATTACTGTAGGACAGCAAGCCCAAAGTAATGCTCTCCAGTAATTTTCCAATGCTCACAACAATAGCAGCAAAATAATAAAGTTTTCTGGCATCTATCAAAAAGAACATCAGAAAAGCACATAGTTGCTAMTAGCATAGCTTTAATACTGGAAATCATTTTCTATATTGTTATACTTGATAAATGACAGTAARTATATTAGCTAGCATTCAAAAGACAGGAAACTTTTAAAAGTTCAGAACAAAAGCATATATATAGTTCACAATATATTACTGTGAAGGACAAATTAAGAGCCCATTTGAATTAAACCAAAGAAAATGAAGGGGAAAGGTGTTTCATAAAATAAGGGAACGATGGCAACAGGGACAGCATTCATTTTCCCTATAAGCCAAAATGCCATTACTATTACAAATGATACAGAAATTATATCAGGATAATAGTGTGTGACCTGAGCACACCAGCTGAACAGTGTGAGTTCCTGCTGCCTACATCCACTGCTTGGCCCTCTGTRTTGTGCATGAACCCTGGCCAGTCTGCAGTTCCAGTGGCCCCCAACCTCCTGCAGACCTTGGRCCACAGCTACCAGGCTTGGCCTACCTATAATGGATGACCAATTCTGCACATTCCTTATAAAAATTGATTCACCCAGTCTGGAGAGATTTTGAGAAATACACCACTGCACAGAGTCAATTCAGGTGAGATACCTACATTTACGAGGATTAAACTAAGGAAAAGGAAACCTGCAGCATTAGACTAAGGAAAAGGAAACATGCAGCCTATCAGAAGTTATGTTTCCGTACTAATTTTATTTGAGGGTAACTGTGTGATTTTGCTTGCAGCTAGTCACGACACATGGCACAACCATCACAGACGTAGTACACTGGACACTGGTATTCACAGGTGGTTCTCTGGCACTTTTATGTAGACTTTCATGAAAAGAGTAGAAAAAAGGAGGTAAAAGCACAGCAAAACACACYGGGGTAATATGTTAATTTTCTCATTTAGCCTCACCTATTCACCTCAGCCTTGATTTGCATCAAGTCCCTTTTCTCTCTTCTATGCCTTTCTTGAGGAGAGGCTGACAGCCCCATTTTAGAGAGGCAGCTTTCTGCTTAGGGTAAATACTCACTAGGAACAAGCATTAGAATRGACATTATTTCACTTATTGCCCAAGAGAGCACTTAAGCTTATTTCTTGAATAGTGAAAGGCTAATATACTGCTTAAACACAACATTGATTACTGAGATGCTTTCCTTCACATATATTTTATGCTGTTACTTGTTTGGCAGTAAAACTTAAGTTCAYATTTAGCAAGGCACTCAGGCCACATTTCATTATATATATATATACCCCTGAGAAAATGACTTATACTCTCTCCATATGAAAAATTGCTCTGCAATACCAAAGGATTGACAGAAGAAAAAATCAAGTACTGATCTGAAGGAATGGCAAGCTTGTACCAGAACATTACAACCCACTTTAGAAACTGCTCTTCTGCACAGGTAAATGTGTGCATCATTGCAGATGTATGGAAGATGTCTGGATCTGTCATTGGCACAGAACTGTTCCATGACAGCAGGCTGCCCCAATGTGTACACCACCAAATTTCCTACAGCATTGAACTGTGTGRGATTTCTGATGAAGAATAATTTTGGCCTTCACAAATGCCATCAAGAAATCCAAAATGGAGCTCAAGTGTATGAAAAGGCTGTTGAAAATAGGGCACATAAGAGGATAAACAGGACTGTAATAAGAAAACTGGATTTGTACACTTATTATTTTTATAAAAGATACATTACAAGCTCATATTGACCTATAACACTGCAGTCTTCTTGTCCTTTATTTTTCTATTTATTCAAGCAAAGACACTTCTCAAATACAGAGACCAAACACCATTTCTGCACATCCACAGGGATAAAAGGAATAACTAGCGTTACACTTTGACACACGGAACATATTACTTCATGAACACAAGTTCAGAAGTTACACACAAGGAATTTAATAGGGCTAGAATGTCTTAGGAATGCCTTGGAAAAGGCACATTTGCATGCATCCTAACTGAATAAACCACTCAAGCAGTTTCATCTACCAGCTTTTTCTAGATTGCTTGCTTATCAGTTGATTACCAAGCAAACAAGCTGCTTAGCAAAAGGCAAAAAAAAAAAAAAAAAAAAAAAAAAAAAGGAGCCAAAGAAAGCCAAGGGAAAACTTCTAACCTTGCTTCTAAAGAAGTATTGACAAACACTAAAATTGACCTGCTTTTATTGTTAGCTGTTTAAAAATAATATGTATCCTTTAACAACCTACTTAAACAGAAGCAGGGATGGAAGAAACTAATCTATACTGATCTCACTCAATATTTTTTTCCAAATATGATTTAGGAGTCCACCTTGGATTGAGTGCAGTATTTAATACAGAACCATTTGACTGCACGGAGACAAAAKAATCCAGTAAATATTTCTCTCTCCAAGCACTAGTAGGATATTTGAAATATGAATATTTAAGCCTCATGACACTGAAGTTTCTAATAACAAATATAAGGCCTAATTATATCATAACTAAAGCTAACATTRGTTTTTTACTTAAGTCTTTGGCTTGTTTTCTACTTGCTAAGGTTCCAACAACAAGCCCTCTACTGCTGTATTTCTCTGGCAAACTTGTTCCAYCTTACAGTGTTGGTTACTTTTTAAATTATCAAAGGCAAAGAACTCACCTGCTTCCTTAAAGTACAGCCAATAAATATTACTTGTAATGGTCAATTATGATAAGATTCACTTTTTATTTCACAATAAAACTAGACATTTATGTCCCTGTCATGACTGCTGCCTGTRGAAAAAAGAAGGGTGCTTCACAGGTCATGATGAAGAAGAACAAACCAGAAAAAAAAGTTTCTTTTTCTCAACCCTCTTCGTGATTCTTTCCTTTATTTTCTTCATTTTTTTATTTAGTCCTTTTTTCCACRTCACTGACTTAATTTTACACATTTTAATGCAGCTGACAAATAAAAAATTTCTTATGTAAAAAAAAATTTCATAATCTCGTATGCTAATAAAATGTAAAAATCAACATGAAAACATATCATATGTCAATGAATAATCATAATTACTGTCTTAGCTTACCTAAGAAAGACCTGATTAAAGAGGYTCATAAATTGATCCAATTTCACAGCCTACACAGGCTTTCTGGTGGYGTTTTTGGTTTTTATTTGTTTTAAGAAACACATTACTATAGTCCACTTAAAATAAGACCCATCAAGCCAAAGAGTCTGAAAAATCAACAGGAATTTCTGTAGTAGTTGACAGTAACCCATAGCCTAGCACACTGCCACCAATATTACCATTTAACTTTCTCAGATGTGGTTTGTTCACAGTTATATTTCACCATACTCACTAGAACTAGCCAATTGTGAATTGGTTGCCTAGAAAAATCCAAAGTATGACAGGTAAGAGCTGCAATCACTTCATYTACATAATATTCAAGCATCACTCCATGTACACCTTTTGATGCATTAAAATAACCACCTTAATCTTTATGTGCACTAGGATCAGATCACCCAGTGGACATTGAGAATTCAAACTGGCATAAAAAACTRTGCTCTGCAGACAGCAGGACCCTTTCCAGAGGTTCTCTGAGGGAAGTTTTAATTTGTGATTCGGGCTTCATGGCAGCCCTACTGGCAAAGGTGCCTTGGGGACATGCTGAATTCATACTGCTGTGACATGCAGCCATATGTGTGTGCAGAGGCCACACTAGTCATAGGTAAGACAGATAAATCAAATGGTAGCATCCCCCCATCAGCTTTTCTATTATCTGCCCCACTTCGCGCAAATTTCCTCCAGCTTCCACAACACCTCTTGCTTTGCTGTTCTTCCTTAAGACATGGGATGGGGATTTGTCAAAGTCAATGAGCACTTTATTACAGTGAGAGTGCTCAGTAATGAACAATTCAGCAATTTAATGAGATTCTGTAGATCTGTCTCCAGCCTGTCCATCAAGTTTCACTTCTATAAAGCACCCTGACACTAATCCTCTGGCATACCCAATCTTCACCCTGGGCTGAATATTAGATTCTTCCATGGTATATTGCATTACCACTATAACCTTAGCAAAAATGATGAACTTAACTACACTTGAGGCAATATAGCTGGTCTGATTTGATTTTCTTCTATTGGGTTGACTATGAGGGAATTACTTATTTACTAAGATAATGCAAGAAACCAGTTTCTTGTTGCCTTCTGAATGCCCAAATTGGTAAATATTTATATGTGTCTTTTAATCCATTCTGGGAACCTGGAATATTTATAAATATATATTTATTCCTGGTTTTACAAACTGAATTAAAAAGATGCATGCACATTTCGCCTGCAGCAGAAACCTAGTTTTAAAAAATCCTTTGGAACAGCAGTAGTAACCTTTAGAGAGGCTATTATGATAACACTTAAATGGACAGTGTGAGTTTGTTGTCACTTAGAAAGCAGCATATTACCTATATCTTCCCAATACAAACCTGCAACAGAAACAGTGGCTTTCTCACATTTGCCTCATGAAGTGTTCATTGACTGGAGTGCACACAATTAAGAAAATTACTTCAGAGTCTGAGTCTTGCAGAACAGGACAGTTAGACAGGATTTGAACACTCCCACTTCCCAAACATCATTATAGCAGGTTACAGAGGCATATCACTGAGCAAGTACTGAGTTATACTGGTATAGCTTCCCACAGAAACTCTTCTAGCAGAAGCATACCCAAGCAAGTAGCTAGGGGATTCCACTGGCTCTGCCGAGAAATGAKGATGAAACCCAATCAGCAAATCATCCATGCTCCATGCATAAACTTGTACATCAGAACTTGCTTCTGATAAAGGGAATATGGGCTAGGACTCTGGAGTAGTGTGCCTTAAAAACCTAAACCAAACACAACCCATCATCATCTGTAGTGTACTGCAGGTTCTGCTCTACAGGCATCCTCCAGGGACTAGGACAGGATAAAGCCAAACTTCATTTTGGTATTTGCAGAAAATATAATCTTTGTAACATAACTCCATAATCTAGAGCCTCAAAATTTTGGAAAAAAATATGCCTGCTACATAACTGAAGGGCTATGTTACATCTTCATACTGGTTAATCTGACATTTTTATCTTTTTTAAGAATGAATATTTTATTTTGCATGACATTATTCATCCACRGAACATGAAGCATCCCACTGATGAATATACACTTTACACTTTGAGAAACTCATGGCATGTAAATGTAGTTATTTCCTTAGAATATCCAAAAGATAAATAGATAAATAATAGGGGTTGAAAAATAAATCAGTTTTCTGAATCACAGTCTTCTCTGTTGGACCAATATAACTCACTTTCTAAAAGAAATGCACAGGTTTCTGTTCAGCAAGTTTACTTCTACCTTGAAATACACTGAAATACTTTCCTCTCTAAAACATGACAGCAAAAACTAAACAGAAAGATATCTTTGGGTAACCAATATTACAGAGATTTCCTTCCATTCCATAGTGAATTTTTACAGACATATGATGGGAACATTTCCAAGGACAAAATTTGGTTTAGTTTTTGTGTTTCTCTTAAAAGCAATGTGTTTTTCTCACATTAGGTTTTCTCCCAGCCCATATGCACTAAAGGTCACAACACAGTGCTTTTATCTTGTTAATACTTTATGGCTAGAAACTTGGTCCTTTTTCTAGATCCAGCTTTTTAAAAGGAAGTGATCTCAGGCTTCTTGCCCCAAACCTTCCATAGAAGCTTCCACTCATCTTGGAGCAGTGCTGCCTGTATGATGATTCTCTCATATGCTTCAGGCAAAGTCAGCTGTGGTGGCCCAAAAAATTTCAATGACTATTTAAGTTATGCAGCTACATTTGTCTGAAGTGAATGAGAGAGACTGTAGAAGCAAGTTTGCCACCAAACTCACGGCACTAGCCTCATCAGTGGCAATTATAATTGAGCTGCATGCATCAGCCATCTCTTCCTATCAAAGAAGTTGGATCTGGAGGAAAATCTCTGTCTGTATTTAAGTAGCAGAAGTTAAACAGCATGACAAATTCCTCTTTCAAACAAAGTAATTGCATTAACACAACACAACATTTTTAGAATTTCATTTAGAAATTTCCCTCAGTTGTTATTCACAGTTTTTGCTCAAGTGCTTATTCTCCCTCGAGATTGCTCCAGGGTTTCAAAACAACAGATTACTGCTATGGTTTATAGAGTGTCACACATTCTGGTTGTTCACCAATCCCCTTACCTGCCAGATTTGTTCTTCACTGAGTGAAGTGAGTCTATCGCTTTTAAAAACCTCTCGAAGAAGACAGTAYGGGAGTGCCAGAACTTCTTCAGGATGACTCTTCAATAGCTCAGAGAGATGTTTTACTAAGAAGCCAATGACTGCATTCTCCAACAAAGTGAGGTTGAAAAGATCGGCAAGCTTGTACAGGTCCAAGTAATTAAAACTATTTAATTCCTAGATGGATGAAGAAAACAAAATACAYGTCACAAAAATATCCCAAACAAGAAACAGAGAATATAAAAATACACAGGTCTCAGATAATTAAAAAATGTTATTTTTTGGAGCTGTGGAGAAGGAYGGCACTATAACTTGAAGTTAATTAACACAGCCTCATTCAAAATGTATATGTGTTACTATTGCATATGCAAATATATACGATAGTACTAATTTATATTGCAACTCCTAAGGTTATATATGCATAAAGCATCTGTAAGAAATATGGATTAGTACATAATATAATAAACCAGCATGATTTACACTGTATGACAAGGGCTCACAGTAGCTAACAAGTGGATTAAAAAAAAGCATTTTTTAACTACAATGGTTTGTTACAAAGCAATTGTTTGTTCATTATTTACTGTTTTGATTGAACTAGAGCACCTGTGTAGCACAACTTTTTGTTCTATGAAACCTCACAAAATACAAGATGTTGAGCAATATTTTATTATGTATGAATTTTTCTTCATTGAACGAATGAACCCTTTTTTTTCTCCAACCACTGTCATCAAAATATAGTAGACTCTGGCTTCTCTCTCTCCTTCTAGCAGCTGAAAATGTGAGGAGACAAAAGCTATAGTAGCTCAAGGCAGAAAGCTTTGCCCATCCTGCTAACAGATGACCAATATTTATGGGCTAATGTTTTCAACTTGGCATCCCTCATAAATTAGTACCTAGAAAACTAACTACTGCTGTTCTAGACCACACTGCTCCTTTCAGGGAACAGGCCAAGAATTCACCTCTTCTAGAGAAAAGCACCCAGGGCACCTGGGAAATAATAATCATGTTTACCCATTTTCTCTGTTTTTGCTGCATGCTCACACCTCTCTTCCACTCTCCTCCGCAATCCCGGTTCTCATCTTCCAATTTAGCGCATTGCTCCCTATCAGCCGCCTTCGCCCTGACCAGCCCCATGTGTGAGAATGACAAGGAGCCTCGTCAGTCTCACTTTGCTGGTGAGTTAACACGGGGACTGGAGCAAGGAAGAGAAACAGACTAAATTAAGTCAATTTCACTTTCACTGCTCTGCTGGATGGAATGGCAGCACCAAATGAAACTGACAAGAAATCTTGTAAATGTCAAATGAGCTGCACGGCTGGCAGATAGAGCAGAGCAACAGGGAAGATGGGAAAGTGCGAAGGGGGGTTTTTTTGGAATGTTTTATGGACTACATCTTGAACGTGTGAATTGGGTGCCTGTCCCGATGACTGTGGAGCTGTTTATGCATATGCAATGGAGAGTGGAGAAAGAATTTTTTAACCTGCTTAGAGGAGTCAGTACTGGAGGAAATGGAATCAAATTYCTGTGGAGGTTCCTGCTTGTTACATGATCTCCCAGTCTGAACAGTTCACCTTCCCCAGTAGAGTTGTACACTAAAGATAAATCTTACTCATTATCTACTTAGACTTCTGCATAAGAGCTTCCCATGGTTTTCTTGGAAGAACAAAGTTCTTGACATTGTCAGAACAAGCACTTACAGCCATCATCCCAAAAGCCACAGCTATTCTAGTGTCAGCCCCTCCTCACATTAACACAGAGGAGGTAAGAATAAATCTGCAGTTGCAGAAAGAAAGATAAAAGAATGAATTCTACACGAAAAGCATATGGTCTTTGTGCTTSCTTGGTGATTTAGTATCTTCAGATCACAGACGGCACCCCACAACCCCACTCTTGTGCTGGCCATGCAATGGTGGCAACACCATATAGGAGTCTAATCCAAGCAAACACCACAGTATTTGACAAGCAACAACCATAGTTTATTGTCTCTGGTTCAGAAAACTATCTTTTCAAAGAACTCACTGATTGAATAAATCCCAAATGTCAGAAAGAAATTTAGAAGAGCTCAGCGTGTATTTATTGAGCTCTTTGGTGGTCAATGTCTATGTCTAGGGACATAAATAAATAAATAAATAAATAAATAAATAATCAAGCACTGTGAGCTGAAGATCAACAGTCCCACTACAATACATGCCTGATCAAACCCCACTAAGTGTTGGTTGAGAAAGAGAGGTGGCTTTTAGCAGACTTCAGAGGAGGAAAATACTGGAGATAACATAACAGGATCCTCATTAGAGAGAATCAGAAATGAGACACACAAATGCAATCCACCCCTGAAAAATCTTCACATTTTCAGTGAAATCTGAAAGACATTGGTAAGCCTTCATTTTAGGTTGGATATTTTTCATGAGCTCCAAACTCCCCTATCCTCTCAAATCAGAAGTAATCAAAGTTGTTTTTATGAAAGCTGTCTTACAGTTGAAGAGGCCAAACATACTTAGGGATGTATAAATAATATCTTACCAGTTATTTATACTGCGTGTAGTAAGTTATTTCAAATGCTTATTTATGTATGTGAGTTGGGTTTTTCTTTTGGGGGGGGTGTTATGTGTTTACTTATTTTCATTGCTAAGTTTCAGACGATTTTTGATGCTTCCTAACATAATCTGTTAGTTACCTGCTGAACTTACAGTCTACTTGTCAATGAATACTGAAAGTGTGTTTTGCTAAAACTGGCCTTGGCCTGGAATCAGTAATGTTCAGTTCTGATTTTGTAAGGTTAGAGTTGATCTACAGGTTTGTATTTCAMAGACAAAAAGGCAAATACTTCATTAGGTTTTACAAATGAAAATCAGGTTTATACAGTACTATACACTACTGCCTCAGTTATGATCCTAGAAGGCAAAAATGTCACATTGAGATTATTCAATGTATACCCTAGATCACATAACTTCGCTCCTACCTGTGGTAAAATTTTCAAAACAGTCTAAAATGAAGTGTATAAAATTAGTTGCAAGAAAAATGCACCTTATCTTCTAGCTTTACAAAAGTCCCACAGGAAGGATCAAAGCAATCACTTTCAGCTCAATCTGATTTGAATAAATTTTTCACGCTAAAACCTTAATTGAATTAAAAACTTTGATAAATGGTGAAATAGGTTACCAAACAGGAAATTTAGGTGTGTTCATGAGTAAGAGTACTGGCAGACTCTGCTTTCTGCAGATTTTATTATATTGCATTAACTGAGCAACTACAAAATTTTGAAGTAGTGTGTGACTTTCTTGTGGTACTGTATTGCAGTATGTTCTTTGAAAAGAGGCATTACAAACCAGGCTTATGTAAATTTTTGAAACTTTTAACCCCTTTTTCATAAACTTTTATGTATATGCCACTTATCTTCTTTTGAACTGAAGGATGAAATACGGACACAAGCAGAACTGTCACTAAGAGCTGAAGGTAGTGATCCTATCTCTTCTAATATGATGTATGTTACACTGCTGAAACACATTCAGGCTAAGAAAATACGTATAAAATTACAGGTACAGCACTTAAAACTAAGTTTAAATAGTTCTGAAATCTCACAGTGAACTCAAACCAATTTAGTAAATTGTCCAAATTATTTATGAGTGTCTACTTCTAAAATAAGAAACTACATCAGATCCCATGCATTCTACTTAGTGTGCATCTCCCAACTGAAGGAAGGGAATCTATTATTCCACACTAAGGGTCTTCTGATTCAGTAGCACCAACCTTTAGATGCCAAACCAATTCAACAATGAGCTGACATTTAAAAGCCTCATAAAAGAAAATATCTTCTACAAACAAACATAATCTGAAAGATGACAATATTAAATATTCAAAATAAATGATGTGACAGTGGGAATATTTTGATACAGAGGTGTATTTCAGTATAGAGATATGCTAAATTGTCAAATAGATATAAACATTGTGTTTAAGTTGCTTCCAAAACCATCTTTATTCGTTCATACTTTAAAGAATAATTGCCTTGCACAAGCAACAGAAAAGGATGCAACAGATTGATAAATTAGAGTAAATCATAACCAAGTACAGAGCCGACTACAATATACCTCTATTCCTGTGCTCTATGTTATAAATAGCAGAAAAAGCACAAGGAGAACTAAGGGGAAAGAATGCATTTCTTTATGACCTTATTTGAAAGATAAACTCCTTGGGGAAATACAATTTATTCAGATTATCAAGACCCTGCTGTGCAAATCTACAGTCTGGGAGCACACTACAGAGATCAAACAATATTTACTTTATTCTGTTGGGTATAAAAGCTTTTAATGAATGCATAATTAAAACAGCAAAAGTATATACAGCTTTAGAATTCCACTGCCAAGCTAAGCCATTAATATCCAAAGTACCGTAACCAGTTGTAACTCCACCTGCTTCCTAGATTACAATACTGTTATAAATCAAGGTATTAAATTACTAGCCCTGCTGCTGTAGCAGGGAAGAGTTGCATGGTGACACTATTTCCCCCTTTTCTAAAAGGGGCTCAGCCTCTTTAAAGCAAAAAAAAAAACCAACAACCCCAAGTGTGAGGTCTCTGAGAGAGGGACATATTCAAAATCCTTAAGCAGCATGGGTCTTGACCCTACACCTCCAGGTTCTCTGCCACATTAAATACTATGAACCAGCTGCACCATTCAGAAAAAAATCCTTGACAAAAATCATAGCAAAGATGGGCCCTAAATAGATCAGGGATAGTAATAAAATGAAAAATTGTAATGAGAAAAAAGGGATCAACACCATTTTAAGATAAAAGAAAATCAGTTCTGCTGGGTCTAGCTGTTTCTTTGTATATCAAAGGTTTTAGTTTTGCAAAACCTCACACATTTACTTATTAACTAACAGATCAGGCACACATTCAACAGCACAGCAACAGACACAAATATTTCATAATAAGCATAAGCACAAAAAGTATATTTTAGATCTTATTTGAAAGGTGCCTCTGTTAAACACCAAAGTCATCCAGTTGAGCCATTAAAAGCATTTTGCTGAAGGCTGGTCACAGTGGAACAGCTGGCTCAGAATTTTTCAATGTACTGAACTGATTAGTCTTATTATGTAATAAGGGCAGGCTACAGATGTGTTTATAGACAAAGTAAAAAATGTCTTTAAGTGACTCATTTTATACAATTAATTTTTCTGATAGATCACTGCTTTCTCACCACTTCCTGTAATTCTAGCATTTGTTTTCTCCTTTGAGCATGAAGAGGCAATTTGCATCCTTGCTGCCGTTTCAAAGTAGGTCTAGAGCTAAGTAAAAGACCAACAGTATCAAGACATTTCAGCCCTATTATTTTTCCTTTATCCTATGAGAATTCATTTCCCTTCTTACTTATTGTTTTTCTATATCTGCTTAGTTTTCAGGTTTAATCCTGCTGGCTGCCACTAGTGAGAATCCTCTTTGAAGGCACAGAGGAAGCCTGTGAGCTTCACAAGCACAGAGGAAAGACATGACATTCTCAGATTGCTCATGTGATGATACCAATGTGTGGTATTCAAAAAAAGAAAGTGAAGCATGCCATATGTAAAACTAAMAAAAGAAAACATTTTCTAGAAGCTCAGATTGATCTACATTATTAAACAGTACAAATATCTTCAACTGCCATTCCAATTAAATATTTTAGGTGACCCTGATTATATATAACTTTTATAATCTGGATACACAATTATGTGTATCATGGAAAGAAATAAAATAATGGAATATTAAGACTACACAGTTAAATTTTCATAGTACCAATGGAAGAACTACAGGTAAGGTTCTGCAGAGGTTTCAATAGCTACTTTCTCTTGGTTATCAGATGCTGCAATAAGAATTTTTAAAATTATTTTAAGTGTCCCTGGCATAGGAACCTTCTAAATGAAAAGTTTCACATCTTACCAGCTCCTCCTGGCAATATAACTGTAGCAACATATTGTATTTGGCAAATAAAAGTACAGGGATGAAGGAACATGGTGATCATCTAACCCCTGACCTGGAACTTTTCTATCATTTCACACAGTAGAAACACAAAGCAAGGATTTGATGAGATTTATCAACATTTACCATTTTCGCCAATTATGGGAGCTTGCCTTTTCTTAAAAAATGTTGTGAGGAGTAACATTTCTCATACACATTCATATATTCTTTACTCCAGCAGAAATCACAGAAATCACATATAGTCTCTACAGATGATTTATCAGTTTATATTTTTGCTAGCTCCTTGGAATTACTACAGTGTAAGAGGACAGTTGAAAACTACTTGGCTAATGCATCAACAAGCAGTAATTTGTTTATGGTAAGTGTTCTCATTTTTTTGTTTTTGTTGCTAATATTGACAAATCCAGAAAGTGCTGTCCCTTAAAAACCCAAAGCTTACAGGAGTAGCAGCCAAAATAGATAGTTATAAACCAGAAGAAGAAAAAAAAATAGGACTGTATGATACTATTAGTTCCTTTTCTTTTTTTTTGGTTATAGGTTTCTATTTAAGGCCATGAGCATACAGAAGTGGGAGTCTATTCCTCTACTATGCCACAAACTCATCAAAACATCTTCAGCATAAATTAAGAAAGATCTATCTTGTTCCCAACTAGTATTACAAGAAGGCTCAGCTGATTTTGAGACTTCATCTCTTAATTTCACTTACTTTACTCAGTTTATTAYCTTTGTTTCTGTGCCAAAATGATCTTTTAGATTTAACAGCACAATGTTTCTCTCCCTGATCYTCCCTCCCTCAGTATATACTTCCTTTGATCTATTTACAGCAAACAATGATATTCCTCCTCAGCCTCCATTTTACTAGACTAAAGAAAAGGTCTGATGTCCTCATCTACAGTAGCTCTTCCTGATCATCAAAGTACACCTGAGAGGTGTACTTTTCTACACCTCTCACAGTTTTGATTTCAATTATTCTGCATGGACAAACTCTTCCCAGTACTCCTGATTTTTCAGTAGTACCTTGTAAAATAGCATTAATACTTCCTTAGCTATATAAATTAACTTGTATGAAAGTCAAACGGCCTTTTTCTTGATGTCATGACATTAGTAGATCTTAGTAGCTCATATGATTTAATACATGAAAAGTCACTGTGAACTTGGTCCTCAAGTGAGACACAGAAACAGCCACTCAGAAACAGCCACTCTGGCAGGCAATACAGAACAAATGCAACATATTTCAAATGGGAATTATGATTATATTCTACTGAGGATGCTCAGGAACTATTTTCCAATCACTTCTTTAACTGCATTCTGTCTTTAAGKAACAGATCTTGTTATTGTCCTGTTCCGTACCAGTTACTGGGGGGGAAATTATGTCAATGATTTTTTAAGACTTGTTTCAAATTGTATCTGGATMAATGGGCTGAGGCCAACAGTATGAGATTCAACAAGGCCAAKTCCTGCACTTTGGCCACAACAACCTCATGCAGCACTACAGGCTGGGGGCTGCAAAACTGTGCAGTGGAAAAGGACCTGGAGATGCTGCTCAACAGCAGCTGAACAYGAGCCAGCAGTGCCCAGGGGGCAAGAAGGTAAGTGGCATCCTGGCCTGGATAAAGAATAGTGTGACCAGCAGGGCTGGGCAATGTCCTTCTGTTCTCAGCACAGGTGAGGACACAGCTCAAGTGGTGTGTCCAGTTCTGGGCCCCWCACTTCAAGAAAGACATGAGGGGCTGGAGAGARTCCAGAGAGGGGCAACAGAGCTGATGAAAGGTGTAGAGAGTGACTGATAGGAAGAGTGGTTGAGAGAGCTGGGGATGCTTAGCCTGGAGAAAAGGAGGCTTGGGGGTGACTTTATCACTTTCCACAGCTGCCTGAAAGGAGGRTCTAGCCAGGTGGGAGGGGTTGGTTTCTTCTCCCAGTGACAGAAGAGGAAATTTCCTCAAGCTGCATCAGAAGAGGTTCAGGCTGGATACCTGGAAGAATTTTTTCATTGAAAGGGTGGTTAAGCATTGGAACAAACTGCCCAGGRAAGTGGTGGAGTCACCTTCTCTGGAAGTGTTCAAGAAACAACTGGACATGGCACTCAGTGCAATGGTTAATTGATATGGTGGTGTTTGGTCAAAGGTCAGACTCGATCTTGGAAGTATTTTCCAACCTTAATGATTTTATRAYTCTATTCTGTGAAAAGTAGGTAAGCAAATCCTCCTTAATAAACTGAAAACCAAAGTAAGTCTTAAAACAGTATTAAGTATGAAAACTTTTAGACATAGAAAATAGAAAAAGAAAAATTATTTCTAATTCAGAGTACATTAAAGTGCAATTTTTACTCTTAATTCATATCTTCATTACCAGCATGGAGGACAGATGGAGACGGCAAAAATTTAAAAATCAACATTCCTGTTGATTAACAATATCTGTTAATAGAGGTGTTAGTGTACCTGACAGTTTCCCTCTCCAGTGCCTTTTTAAAAATAACTTGCTATTTTGCCAACATTTAATAAGTCAAGCTGAAGTTTTCCAGCTTCAAGATGAATYACTTGAAACCTCTTGAAAACATCCTTAAAAGCATATTATACATTATTAAGAATGAGCCTGACAGGAAAAGACCATTGCTCTTCCATATTAAAAATATTCAGAATGGAAATAGATCATAGGAGTTGCCATCCSTGTGAACAACTTCCACTGACACCCCTCATTAAGCCTCTAGAAAAATAATTTGGATATGCTCAGCAACACCTTGTTTGAACTTTTCAGTCCAAAATCCCACCACATTTTTAGAAAAGGGCAGCTATAGTGAGCTAGTCATCTAATAACATCAAAGAATTAAACAAATTGCCTATAATAGGTGGAATAACAGGTTATTTAACACAGATCAATTCAAGTCTCATAAATGTTTGCAAAAGAACCCAAAGCAACAAAACTTCCTTAGAATTTTAAGGCAGTATTTGATACTCCATCTACTGAAACACTGAATCCAGTGCAGGATAACTCAATAATGAGTATAGCTTTGATAGACCAAAGTCCTCAAGGAATCCATTTTGATCCAACACWGTTAACAGTTTAATTGAAGTAGTGAATGGTAAGTTTGATCTGCAGTCTGCAGGAGACTCTGCAAGGACAGCAGGAGTATTGTCAGGCTATGTGGGAACCAGTAACATAATACGGAAAATATACCAGGCCCYATTTGGAACAACACTGACAAGCCATCAGGAGGCACTAAGAAGCAGTCATAAATAGTAACATCAATTCTCAGAACAGTACTGTGGCAAAAAAAAGAAAAGAAAGCTCATGTCATAAAATGCACACCTAGTGCTGCACAATAAAAGAAACAAGCTCTCTTGCTGCTTCAATACTACATTTTAAATCTACTCTTCAATTATTGGTCCCAGTTCTGAAGTCCAAACTATAGGGATACTTAAAACCTACAGTTGGAAAACTAACCTTGCAAGATTTCAGGTGCTCAACTTAGTTTTTTAAAGAAAGACTCCTGGAGGATTTGATCTTGAGCAAAGATATTTATAACATGGAGAGAATATATAAAAGGAAAAATAGCTCTGACTACATTTTCAGAAAATAGTTTCTGGTGCATGAATGTAGGATCAGAGCTGCCCTGGACAAGGAACTAGAAAGTAAAGGACTGTTTGCATTGGCTTCATGGGATTATGTACATTTTGCAGCTCTGCATTAAAAAAAATGACTGCAATAAAACTAGTTCTTTTGACAACTGTCTGTACAGGTAAAGAAGGAAATATTTGTGCAATTTGACTGCTGGGGTTATAATGGTTTCTCATTCCTCTCAAAAGCAAGAGACTTGTTGCAGCTGCAGAAAGATATGAGAGTACTCAGCAGTTAAAAGAACCTGACTGTAAGTATGTGAATGATAAAAAGGCAACATTTCCATTTTATTTGGAAAACTGTTATTTGTTCAGGTATCTCTGTGCTCCTGCAATATCTGACCTCAGCTCAAAAATCACTAAGAATTTTAGTTTTGTTGCTCATATAAACTAAGGCAAATTCTCATTTTACAGAGGAGAAAAGGAGAAGCAGAATAATTTAAAAAGATTTCCCATGATGCAGAATATACAAAGAAGAGAACCTCAAATGCCTGGAACCCACTCCAGTGCTCTAGTAGCTAGATATTTCCTGTCTTCATCAACTTTAACAAAATTTTAGCTCACATATACGGTTCAGTATATTAGCAAAATGTCTGCAATGTGTATTGTATAGGCATTATACCCTAATAAAAAAAAAAAACCAAACAATTCTTCGCAACTCTTTCCCCAGATTTATGCAGTGAAAAGAACATCTCTTTTCCCCACAACTAGGAGCTGTGTTRTTAGTAGGTTTACAATGTATTAATCAGAACCAATTTAGGAGATATGTGGCATTAAAAGGGATAGTGGTAGGCCATAAACAGACAGAACAATAACAGAATTAGAAAAATCTGGAAGAACCACCGAATTAAAAAAAAAAAAATCTGGACATGTGAAGATCAAGAGGAGTTTTCTTGTCTTCCACAGAATCACAGCATTAACTAGGTTGCARAAGACCTTTAAGGTCATCAAGTCCAACCTATGAATTAACATCACCCTGTCAACTAGATCAAGGCACTAAGTGCCACATGCAGTCTTTTATAAACACTTCCAGGGACAGTGACTCCACCACCTCCCTGGGCAGCCCATTCCAACAGCAAATCTCTCTTCCTATGAAGCACTGTTTCCTGCCTAAACTTCCTCTGGCACAATTAAGACTGTGTCCTCTTGTCCTGTGGCTAGCTGCCTGTGAGCAGAGATGGACTCCCAGCAGGCTACTACAACCTCCTTTCAGGTAGTTGTAGAGTGTGATAAGGTCTCCTCTGAGCCTCCTTTTTTTCCCAGGCTAAGCACATTTAAAGCATTATTGACTAGGGATTTATCTGTCATTCTTTTAGTCAGAAATTATTTTAAGTCTGACTTTCAGAAGCAGAAAACCTGGAAAGGGTGAAGGCCAAATGAAAAAAATGGGCCTTGACTCAACATCCAGTTTGATTTCCAACATCTGACCTTCAGTAGCGCTAAACAAGGCACAAGTCCTCCCAAAACTAATACATGAGAATGTTCACACTGCTGAAGATGTCAAGCACCAGCAGGAATGCCTGAGCCTTCAAAGATCATGATGACTCTGGCCCATTTGTTTCTAGCAGCTCTTACCAACAAAAAATAATTCAATCCCTCACTTCCAAATCTCAAACAGCTTACAGTCAGAATCTCTTGTTTAGCATAAAGCCTTTTTTTTTCCACAGAGAAGATAAGAAYATTTAATCAATGCACCCTATATTTAACACAACCAAATGACAAAATTCTCACTGACTTCAAAATTTCACCTTAAAGACATCACCTTTATAAGCTGAACAACTCATTGCAGGCTCAGTTTTTAAGTGTTCACAACTCCAGATATGTACCAGTACTTCAATCCTGTAGAGTTTGAAAGGCACCTCTCCAGCATTTCCCTTTAAAAGAATCAAGCAAAGCAACGCTCTGCAGAGAAGGACCTGGCAGTCCAGGGGGACTGTAAGCTGTCCATGACCAGCAGCGTGTCCTGGTGGCCAAAAAGGCCAACAGTGTCCTGGGGTACTTTAGGAAGGCCATTGCCAACAGGTCAAGAGAGGTGATCCTATCCCTCTACTCTGCCCTGGTGGGGCCTGGTGGGGAGAGCTGCGTCCACCCCCAKGCTCCTCAGAAAGAGAGAGACATGGAGCTCCTGGAGTGGGTTCAGCAAAGGGCTACAAAGTTATTTAGGGGACTGAAGCACCTCTAGTATGAGGAAAGGYTGAGGGAACTGGGCCTGTTCAGCCTCAAGAAGAGATGATTGAGAGGGGCCCTCAACAATATATCTGAAGGGATAGTGCCAAGAGAATGGAGCCAGGCTCTCCCTCGTGGTGCCAAGCAATAGGACAACAGCCAACTGACACAAACTGATACACAGGAAGTTCCACCTGAATGTGAGAAAAAACTTCTGTACTGTGCAGGTGACTGAGCACTGGAACAGGTTGCTCAGAAAGGTTGTGGAGTCTCCATCACTGGAAATATTGGAGAACTGYCCGCACACAATCCTGAGCCCTGTGCTGCAGGATGACCCAGCTTGAGCAGGAAGGCTGGACCMGACAACCCACCACATTACCCTCCAACCTGACCCATTCTGTAACACTCTTCCACAGAACTTTGGAAGGGCGTTTAAAAATGAGACATGGCTGAACTGCTCCAAAAAGAACGTACTTCTGCAGAAAAGTCTCTGCTTTCAAAAATTAACTACAGCTTACGGAAGTAGTTTTTAGCCAAGGACTGTTCCATGCAGTATTATAAAAGTCAGTCCTTTTCAAACACAAGTTTCAGTAAGAAATGTTGCTATAACATTCAAATTTCAAAGATTTCAAACACATTTATAAGCAAAACCCTACCAACAGCCTATAAAAGGTTACATATGTCTAATACTGTTTGTTTTCCCCCCACCTCAAAATATTCACACATTGATCATTTTTGCTACTTGCTTTGCTCCTTTTCAAGAATTTTTTTTAACCTGTTCAAGTTTTGGTCCAGGGCTGAATGGTGCTATGTGAGTCCAGAACTKGATTAGGAATACATGGAAGTTAAGACCCACAATAGTACCTAGCAAAGTCAAATAATTCCAAGTGTTTGGTTACAGTAAACTTTCAATAGCAGTCTTGGGGATCCTGGACATCATCATTGCATACGTGTACTTCCTACATACTTYAGTTCCCTATGAAGATGGTGATGCTTCAAATATGAGTAAAAATACTGAGAGGCAGGCAAACCCAAATACAAATACTGATTTGGGGCATGGTGTATGACAGTAGGCYGGTCCCCCTGGTGTTTTTCATGTCCACAACATGCCAGGTCAGCTGGATTTCCAATCCCAGTGACCACTGGCAACTGAATATACCTGAGGTTACTACAATACTTTCCATGATAATCAGGTGTGCTGAGATGCCATGGAAACTCAAGGCCCTTTACTCACATAATTAGAATAGACAGTGCTTCCAATTAACAAAGAAAATATTCCAAAAGGAAGAAGAAGGAAGAAAGAATTAACAAGGAGAAAGAATTCTATGTGTTACCAGTTCAGTTCCTACTAAACTCTAAATAAAAGTCCTGGTTTAAGATCTAATGCTGCTTATACAGCTAGACATACTCTGCGACAGAAATCACAAATTCCATAAAACTATTTAAACAGATGGGAAATTTAGCAAAAATTTCCTCCAAATTAATAAATAGATGTTTTGAATATATTACACAAGAAAGCAGGTGAATGAAGTTACAGGCATTTCTCATGTTTTTCATGTTTGAAGTAACAAACACTCACAGGATGTTATTGATGGTTAATAAAGTTGATGGCACTTTATGTGTGGATCTTTAATTTTTAGAATTAGTGAGAAGAATGAGGACAATTTATAACTTTTAAAGCTCTGATCACATACTGGCTGAAGATTCAGTAAGTCATTACAGCATGTATACRTTTATATTCATTCTGGTTTCAAGGCCTAGTCAATACCTTGGACAGGAAGGGTGTCTATTCTAAATGGAGTTAGTCTACATCATTACTCCAAAGCAAAATACAAATTTTACTCACGCAGTTGTGCAAACAAAATACCATAAATGACAGAATGTGCTAAAAKGCTGCCTCATTTACTGCTGCTACAAGATCTACTGGAAAACATCAACAGCCTTATATGGAACTTGTTTCTTTCTTTGTGGTCCCCTATAAACACAAATGGTTTAACAGTATTTGACAGTACTTAAAAAGAGATGATAATCTGGAATACTTCCATTTCTAAAGCTAATTATAAATAACATGGGCTTAGGTTATTTTCCTTACAAATCTTTCCTCTTAACTAGCACAATTAGTTGAGTATGTTGTAAGCAGTTCAGGTAGATGGATCACACAGTAACAATTAAGCCATCAGAAAAACATAACAAATGGTGAGGCAGAGTATCAACTGCTAAATACATAGGTTTGTATCAAGTCCAGATTTCTTATGCCCTTAATGACAGATAGTCTACAAAAAAGACTAAAATGCAAACACTGCATAACTGGAAATTGTATCAACTTGGATCTTCATTACTTCAGTCCTTCTTCCCCATTAAATAAACAAGGTTTTGAAAGTCTCCTCTACTAGACTGACTGAAAAATCAAAAATAAATTTACAAGGTCTTTTTGACATCTTTTAAAGACAGAGCAGACTGAATCATTCACTATTTTCCTTAGCCTAATATTTCAGGTGCWAAGTTGCCTCCTAAAATTCCATCAAATAATACATTTTCACATTCATTATATTAAGAAATATTTTGCTACTGCATTTAGAATCTAAAAGTGACTCCCATGAAAATAATAATAGTGTACCTAAAAATACAGGTAAAAAAGCAKAGAAGAGGTAAAAGATATTTACTTCATAATGAAGAATAAAAAATATCAGTTTTATTTTGGATTAGCTAGTATAGAGGAAAAAAAGATGAACAATTAGTTCTCTACCACAGCGATACTTCTGAGATAAAATCAGATTGTAACTCACTTCAAGCCTAGTGTTCTCTTCAGGTTCATAGGTTACAAATGATTTATAGTCACCATTTTGTACTTAGCATTCTGGCTTTTCCCATATTGTAAATAGTTTATAATCAAAGGATTTTCTTGTTTCAGAAATACCTTCACTAAAATGGCTTAATACAACTCAAAGTGCTTTAGATGAAAACAAATGTAAGTAAAATTTTTCTCTGTTTCTTTCCAGGACGTAAAAAACCCTTCTCTATGTCTGGTGCCTATATTCCTCTTCTTTCACATTAGAGCTGTAAGTCTCCTCTTTCAGGTCACGTCTTCCACATAAAAGTGCTAAACTAATGCCGCTTAATGACAAATTAATGTCCATGAATAAAAAATACACCTCTAATAGCATAGAGTAATTTGCCATTACAATATCATCATTGGACATGCCCCTGGTTTAATACGATGTATTTAATTCATAACTTAATGAGTGATATATAAAAAGAGAGAGATGAACCCTGCAATTACATTTATGTGAGTCTGTCACCTTATTTGTAAAACCTTAGAGTCATTTACATTCAAATTAGAACAAATGAGTGATTTCACAAAGTGCAGTGATAAATGACCATTGCTGCACAAGACAGAACTGTATTTCCTTTGAAAACATTAACAGTTTCCTATTATTTGTTAAAAATTACAATGCATATTGCCCAGTGTTGTGTGAATAATGACTTTTTTACTGATTAGGTCAGAAGACTAATACGGAGTAAAAATAAATAATTTTTCTTTTCATTTTTTCTGATTTTAGCTTGAATTTCTCTGCTGAAACTGTTACGGATTCACACTGCCACCTGCTGCCCAGGCCCATGTAGGAAAGCCCCAACTGCCTCATTTCAAGTCCAGTTCAGCCATTCTGGGTGTCATTTCTTGCAATAAACAAAATTTTCCTCCAGACCTCTAAGTGAACGCGTCACTGAAAACACAAGCAGATAAAGATAGATGCGCTACCCAGTTACAAATACTTCCATTTTGGAAATGCATCCAAACTGCCTCAACTTGTAAGGAGAATTTAAAGTGAAATACACTGGGGACAGGGAGGGACAGGGAGAACGTAAAACATTAGTAGCGATCAGATGGCAATAAAACCAAAGAAGAGTTTTGTACACTAAGCATTCTGGCATTCATCAGGCCCTGTTTACAGCTTTATAAAAATACCAGAAACGTTCCAGAAGCAGAAATCTTTCAGGGAATGATGGACAAAAAGGTCATCTAAAGAGTCCACACTGGCTAAAATGAAAACATGAGAAGGGCAGGGAGGGAAATTGTGAAGCAATACAGTTTCCCTGCTCCTATTTAAAACACACACCAAAGCTGTTTGCCCTTCCTGACAGAACCTGCAAAGAGATGGCAGATCCAGCACTAACTGTCTCCTCCCAACTTGTGACCTCTCCTGTAACTTTGCTGCAGAGGACTGACAATGTGTACCCATACAACTACTTAGACAGCTTGGGAGCTCTGATCTTGCCAGTAATAGTTAACCTAGATGCTGCAGCATCATTTTTTTACACATCCATCATCAGTTTCAATACACACTGCAGATAAATAGCAGCAAGTGGATTACAGTAAGAATAGGATTCAAAGTGACTGGGTACTGTCACTTTGGTATATTTTCAACTTCCTCACTGATACCAATTGAAAAATGCAAAAAAAAAAAAACATCATTTTTTTCCTGAGTCTCGTTTTAAGTTGGAATCCTCACTAGTGCAACCACATTTCATATATATAGATTATTATCTCGGTAATGTATCAGTATATTAAAGAGATAACAGAAAAAATTCCCCAAGTTATTTTTGAGTTTTGTCCAAGAACTCTTCTAATGACTATCAATAGCTCAATGACAACAGCTGACAAAATTTGCTCCTTCAAAAAATAGCAGGCTAGCACAGCAACAACTGGTTGTGTAAACTTAAAAACAGGGTAATGTAAGACATTATTTTTGTCTGCTTTGTATTCTTAGCATGGGAAGGTTACTTCACCACAGGATAAAGTTGGTAGACTTAAGCTTGCTGGTGGTGACTAATTCTGGGGGATTGAGGGGAGTGTGCATGCATGTACTTAGATTAAAAACTCAGTATTAKTTAAAAAAAGCAAGCCTTGGTTGCTAGATGACCTTTAGATTTTCTTTCCAGCAGTTTAATTCGCTCTATACGAAAAACCCAGGAGCTAAAATCCCAACTGATCTGGGGCTTCTAGCAATACAAAGGTGATGCTCTCAATCTCTGGTGTACAAATTAATTCATCTCTGAAGGAGTTTATCTTAGTGAAAGTTGGGATTGTCATTGGCACCACTCCAAATGGAAAAGTTTGGTTTGAGAAAAATAAATAGCTTTGAAGCTCTGGCTTACCCACATACATAAACCATGCACRCTCCTTTTAATCCACACACAAATTCATTTGTAGCTTCTTCCATTTAAAAACAGTAACATATTTCAATCTACAACACATTCAGATAGTTTAAAATTAGAAGAAGAAAATACTTAGATCATTAGGAATTTGTACACCAGGAAAAAATATTTGTTCTTTAAGCCTAAACTGACCAATAGAGTAGAAGGTTAAAAATCAAATGCCCCTACCCAAGACAATTTGCCTGCTTCAATTATTACCATGAATTATTCCAGAAAGATTTTTCAGTTGATTAACCTTATTTTGTATCCCAGGTCTGATCCTCCTCACTGTCTGCTTTTGTATACAAGAATCCAGAGCAGAACAGTACAGCGGCAGTTCCAAGAAAATTCCAGTTGACTGCTGTTGTACAATTCTGTGCCCAGGCTTATTTTAGTCACTTACCTAAAATGTTCTTTTCTTTTTATCTTAAATTACTTGTCTTCAAAGATGGCATGACTGACATCAGCAGCAAGCAAGCAGAGTTCCATTTAAAGTAATGAAGCTTCTAAAAAGTAATCTGGTACATTTACCATTTAGCAGGGAACCTAATGCACTTAAAACTAATAGGAAAATTGGCATCAAAGCTTCAAGTTCACCTGACACAAAAAACATTTAGGATCCCAAGAATTTTTACAAGTCAGAATAACTTCAGTGGCAATCAGGATCATCACTGCTCATGTCTACTATACCTGCTCCTCCTAGGAACTATGAGAATAAAAAATAATTTCCAGAATTAAGTACAAGTACAGTCACTTCAAATAAGTCTGTACTGAAACCATGCCACTGTCCAACCAATATACATAACATAAATTATATCCCTAACTCTGTCCAGTGTGTAAACTTAATTTGTTCTTCACAAAAGGTGCCTAATCTGGCAGCAGAAAATTAAAGGGATGCATGCAATCTAACAGTAATGCCGCATCCTGCCTCTCAGAAATTAGTCTAAGCTTTGCTTTGGATTGCTCTGCAACTTCTAAACTCCTCACCCACAACTATCGTACCATGACTATAATTCAGGATGTACCTAGAACTCCACTGGAAAAAAAAATTGTACTTCAGAATATACATAAAAATTACTTAGCTTTGAGATTTCAATTATGGGCAGTCCAATAACCCAGATCCCTGAATGCCAGTGGAAATCAACCTCTGCTTTAAAAACCAATTACTACCCACACAATACTGAGCTATTGTTGATCAGTGGAAGGAAATCCCATTAAAAACTTAWATTCTCAATAGCATTCCCTCCTTATCAAGACTCTTTGATTGTTGAAATAATTTGCAGTTTGTGGCTCTCTGGTACTGAATACACAAACAGTTGAGGAAAAAGACAAAATTTCTTAGATCTATAACCAGTTATGTAACTCAGACATACTCATGAARCAAACATTTTCATGTTCTGAATAAATGTTTTAACACATTTATTCTCTTGCATAAGAATAAARTTGTCACGTATCCTTCAGAAAAACATTCACAAGCTTTAAAGTGCAAAATAGGTCATCACAAACACATCACCTAATACCACGTTCTCTACAGTTCCATTTTAAAAGTCCATTTTCAGGTGGCCACCACATTTAATGCCTTTAACTAGTTATCTCTTGCTTTTTCCTATATCATATGACAAATATGGTCCACTTTTCAAAGGCAAAGGAGATATTCAGATAACCCATTCCTGTTATATTTCCAAGTTTGCCTATTGGCTGCAGCTCTCTGCATTAGCCTCTTTTGAAAAACCTCAGCCAAAACTGACAATCAACCTGAGCTGGAGGAGGAACTTGGGAAACAAGAACCTGAGAGAATTGGATGTGCAGGCTGCAAGCAAATGCTGTGTGAGTGATCACAGACCTTAGTGCCACTGAAGGTACACTAAGTTCAAGTCTTTAGCTCTCCCACACCTCTGCAGCAGTTAAGGAAAATGCATTGCCTTACCGTTTGTTCAGTCTGAGACAGATGTGTGCTCTTACAAGCCTTGTTTCAATGTTTAATGTACCTGAGAATTATGCAGATGACATGAGAGATTCATGAATATGTATGTATCTCAAATAAAATACATCAGCATGCTTCAAAAGAGTCCCCTTCTACAAAYGAAGCTAGAAACAAAACCCCCAAACAGCAGCGGTTGTGGAATAATCACAACTCAAGGCATGACAATGCTGATATGGGGKAGAAGTCTGCACTACACAAAGCTGGAATTAAGACCAAAAAAGTAGGGAATACTTAAGACCAAAAGTAGGGAATACTTGGACATTTCTCTTGTTTGCAAACAAAGAAAATATTATTTACCATAATAATATTTTAMCATAAAAATATTATTTACCATAAAATCATAGTTTTAAAATGAAAACTAGTAAATTATCAATCTAATATGACCATAAGTTTTCAAATGAAAATATTGAATCAACATTAGATGCTACAGAACATTTGATAATGAGAAGTTTATAGATGATAAAATGCAATTAATAAACTAGTAGTGTTGTCAGAAACCTCCAYTGCATTGCCTAACTCAGGGTAGGGAGAAAATGTTCCTCTCCTTTTTCCTGTCTTTTCTTTGATTGAGAACTCTTTTTAAAAATTGCCATAAATGCAATTTAAGCAATTTGTTAAAKAATTTTTTTAATTCATAAAAAAATTAAGGTACTCCAAGCTGCTTAATCTATAAAAAAAGAGGATCTGTCATAGTCAAAACAACATTTTGTTTATTCTGAGACAACCAAGAGGAAATTCCTTAAAGACCAGTCAACATAAAAGTCAGCATTGGCTGAAAATTATTCTGTCCTCAGTGAACTAGAAATGATTCTCAACAATCAGACACCTCAGCAATCACCTTAGATCAATCAGGTCATTGTAGTATTCTTTGGAATCTCATAGACTATCAATGTGCCTTGAAACAGATATATGAACAGGCAATACCAATTGCATTGGTAGCCAAAAAGCCCCATCCTTATTGAAATGCATGACATTATTACAGGCCCCAGATAAAAGTATCAAAAAGAGATGAAAGTGTTCATGACAGTTCCAATGAACTGTCAGGCTGGAACATCTAGAGAAGAGCTGGAAYAAGTGCTAACAATAAGAGCAGCACTCATACAGGAAAAGCTTGGTCTAATCAAAACAGTTAAACACAATCCTAACAAGTTAAAACTCTGTGTCATCATTACACAACAATAAATGACAGCTAGATCCCACACACTGTATTTCCTGAATTCAGGCTAAACTAAGCTAAGTTCATGATATCTGAACAATTCAAAACAGCATGAAAGAAATTCAGTAGCACTGTAAATGAAGAACTCTGGCACACTTTCATCCGAGAGAAGGGAAAGGGCAAGCACTATTCCCTTTCCAGCATCTGTATCACAGCACATGGGGTGACAAGACACCCCAGTTACCAGCTGCAGAGGAAGCCTTCTTTATCTACTTGAATTTTATTTGCAGATAGAACTAAAATAAAGCAAGAGCTTTTTTTTAAAGTCACACAGTAATATGTAGAACATAAACAGATATTTGATTTAATTAGTTAGGACCTAAAAGATGACACAGTTTTAACGCGCAGTACTTTGTTGACCTCTGTTAAAAAGAATTGCAGCAACCACTCAAGGCTGATTACTTGCATGGACTGGAACCATACAAAACAAACAAGACAGCTAAATTCTTACTGTGATCTATTCAGACTGCAGATCTGTCTACATGTATGCCTTGCTGAGGTGAACTTGGTAAAAAAATACTGTAAAAAGAGTAAAATACAGCCTAAATCCCAACATGATATAAGCTGCAGCCACCTCACAGATGTGCATGCAGATTCCAAACCTTTACAATGAGACCCTGATTCAAAAATAGGTTCCAGAACTTGCACTGCTCTTTGTCTTCCAACACATATTCTCCTCTTTATTCCCCTTCATCCAGTACCTTAGCCCCTATCTCCAGTACTGTAAACCTGGACGCTGGGTCCCACTTCCTCTTAATTTTTACAACAGTGTAGCTCCAGTTGTCCCACCCTGGCACACTACTCAAGGCACAACAGTGCTTTTTCACATCTTTCACACATCCCACAGCAACTGCAGACCACAAAGTTGTGGYTTCTATGACTCATGAAAGACAAAGTAATCTTGTAAGCTGTAGAAATGGAAAAAACATGCAAAAAACATATCCATGAGACAAAATGCATCAAAAGACATGAGATCAACAAGGAAAGGAATTAAAACACCTCTGATTCTTTTCCAAGTTATTTTGTGGTTGGACTTCATCTTAAAGGGCTTTTCCAACTTAAAGGTTTCTCTGACTGTCACGTCCAGAAATCTTTTACTGCTCTGTTAATTACAGAGTCATTTGGAAGAAATATTTACTAACTCCAAAGTGTTGGGGTTTTTTTATGGGSCTAGTGTGATTTTGGGGTTGATTAATTTTTTTAATTCATTAGCAATCTATTTCTAAATAATTCACTATAGCTTGCACATTAAGGCCAAGATTCAAAGCACTTCTAACTCTGTAGTTCTCTCTCTTTCCCCTGCAATGGCATTGGGATTAAAAGTATTAAGATGGTGCTAAGAGAAGAGCTACAAATACCAGGGGCTATTCAGCACAGGTAATAGAAAAGAAGTTTTAGTTTAGCCTAAACAGAAAAAGTTAGCACAAGGGTTTATGTTGACTATACACCTACATCCTCTCACATGCCTACTTTATGAGCACAACAAACAAACTTTTTCCCACTCTTTAATATTTTCTGCAGCTTCTTTGCTGTAATAGTCTCTTTAGTTCAATTTCTGACCAAGTAAGAGCCACATAAGCATCAGACATACTCACACTGACTGGTTTGTTTGAGGACCATTAAATACATTGCATATGACTACCAGTGTTAGATTTGTATCTTTCTCATTACAGTATCCCCTTCMCATGCCTGCCTGACAATCAGTAGGTCAAATGGCTTTGTGACTTATTTGGTATCTCGCAGTTCTTATTCCTCAAACCAATCATCTTTCCCATCACAACCCATGTCTGTTTTCTCAGAAAAATTAAATCTCTTCCTGCATTGCTAAAAAAAAAAAAATTAGACCAATTCCAGTCTTCTGTCAGCTCCTTTAACTTTCTAATCAATTTATAAAGCACAAACTAATACCAACTTATTATCTGAATATACATTTTGAAGGGTTTCCTAAGGTTAACACTCAAAGAACAGATTCTTCCCCTGTAAGACACAAAGCCTTCAAGCACATCCTGATGTTCTTAGCACGAGATGCTGCATGCCCCTGGTGCTCAGCAGCTCAGTGTGCTGCCAAGCACACTCCCACTGCTCAAAGGCAGTTACCCTGTGGGAAAGCAAGTGCACACTAAGAGCACTGTGCTGATGTGCATCTCCATGCCCAAGTGCTGCCCAGGTGCAGTTAACASATCCCATTTCAGAAACAGTGATGAAAAGTTACTGACAGGAGCAAACAGTTCTGTAGAACTGCTATTGCCATTTTATTTTTAGAAGGCTTTTCACAGATACCCATCAAAGCCGTGTTCTTGCTACCATCATACCATCATTCTTGCTACCATTTCCTACACAAGTCAAGCACAAAAAAATCTTTACGACAAGACAATTTTTTTGCTTGATAAAGGCATTGGCATTACAGGCATAAGGCTCATTGAGACTAAGGTACCATTAAAATAAGAGGTTTCAGTGAGAGGTTGTAGTGCCCTGGAATACATGTAAATATTCTGTTGTGAATTACACATCTGAATTTGTCACAATACTCATGATTCTAATAGGCAAATAACTTCAGATTTGGTACACTGAAGTAGAAGGCAGCAAATTCCCAAGTAAAAGGGGGAATTGTGCTGTGGTCCATTCTTGCTTTCAGGAATGAAATGGACCAAATGGATGGAGGGATAAAGCATTGGCMATAAACTGAAACCCAAATTACACCCAAAATGCAGATCTGAAATCCAGTTTTTGCCATTTAGATTACATCAGGTATTGTACTAACAGTCTCCTATTGAAATTAGGCTTGAAACAAAAGTGTACCAAACAGAAATAGCTGATCAGGCCAAAAAGCCTCACCTCAATGAGATAGTGAGAACATAAACTGAGAAGCTCCAGCAGCTGCAAATGACTCCCAGCTGCTAGGACGTCCTGTATCACCCCTGGTTCCAAGAGGATCTGTAAAGAAGAAAATGGAAGGTTTGTCATCTAGAAGATGTACTCAGAGTACTTGTATAGTATATTAAAGGCCTTTGTTATTTCAGATATTTAAGTCAACATAAAGAACAGAATACAATAAAGCATATAGGGAAGTCTTTACAGAATAGGGACAGAYTTTCTAAAGTCCATCTGAATTTCCCAAAGGATTTTTAAACTTTTTTTTTTGTTATTTTCTTTTCCCTGTGAGAGTCCCGAAGTCACAATACCCCCTAAATCCTTTGAAAGTAAAGGTGTGCTGTTTAAGAAGGAGACTTTTCAAAATAACAGAAACTCCTTTTGTTATCTCTATACTTAGATACTTACATAGATACTGATGAATCAGGCCAACAGAATTGACTCACAAGTCTCCACTAATAATATTATTCATGCATGYAAAACATTTACAGACTAGGAACACCCTGCCTATTCTGCATGGTGCCACTTTATAATTTTCCTAACCACTGTCTTCATTTGAGAGAGCAGGGCTCTGAAAGCACAATGAGCATGTTGCTGGGGAAGTGCCAGAGAGGGCATGGAAACCAAGACTGATTATTCAGTTACTTGCTCACATGAAACTCCTACTCATTTCAATTAAAATCATGTACAGGCAGCAGTAAGGATAATTGGGCCACAGCTCATAGACCGCTGTCTTGGGGTCAGCTTGTTAKAGCATCCCTTTTGGGACACAAAAATGTCTCTGGGAATATGGACACTGGTCAGCTTCTTATTAGCAATCAGATTACAAACTATCTATATTAAAATCTTTTAAGTAGCACAACATCAAAAAAAAATCAGAAATGCATGATAAAAATGAAATTTTCAAAGCTGCTTGCTATATTCAATTTTATCCTTGCACTTCCCCTGGCAACTCTGGTTTCACACCACATGAGGTCACTCTCTCACTGCTCCACAGGGAAGCAAAGCTTGCTTTCAGATTCTTTTCTTTCTGCCCACACAATTCAGTTTTATCTCATAGCATCATTTGTATACCTCAAGTGCAATGGAATAAGGAAAAGGGAAAACAAAAGGAAAGATACTCAAATGCATCTTTTGTAGTTTAACTATTTTTAAGGGAAATGAAAAACAGTGCATGCATTTCTTCAAGCAAAACCACAAAGCATTTCCAACATAGTGGATATATTAGGAGGAGGAGAAAAAGGGATTGATCCTTGCTTATATCAAGAACTCATTCACACTGAGTTCTGGCAGCATATGAAATCCTTAATTGCTTGTGSAAATCACTACATTTATTATACTAGGTTTTAAGTGAACATAATATGTCATTTACATACTATATAAAACATGAAGGTTCTTTATCTAGCCAGAAATTCATGTAAGGATCCTACTGTAAATGACAAGCAGGCCCAGCACATTCCAGGTTTTTGGCTGGAAAACTACTGAGGTTGCTGTGAATGATCAGAGGTAGTTGAACAGAAACTTAGGATGGAATTTCAGTAACAAAAATATTTGCAACAGACACAGATATTAAAAAAAAACCCAAACAAAATAATAAAAGCATGTCAGTCTCAAGTATTTTCAAGTGAGAACTCAAGGTCAGACTAAACAAGCTGGTATAGACCCTGCAGGTTTTTTTATTCAGACATGATTGACACTGAGGAAGCTGCCATCCTCTGGCACATTACTTACTGTCAGCCAGAGAACTAGAACTCTAAGCAGATTAGTACCTTGTAGGCATAGACAAACTGTATCTAACTGCAATAATATTCATGTATTTTAAAGCTACAGCAATCCATTTACAAATAATACTAGCAGCACTCTGAGATAAGAAGTAGGACAAGAGGCAAGGAGGGTGGCTGGCTACTGTCTAGAGATGATTTGCACAAAGTCAGCAACAAAAGTTCATTTCAAGGTGGCAGATGTATTTCCTACATGGAAATACATGTAGGAAATACATGGAAATGGTCTTCCATTTTTACAGCCCTCCTTACCATGCAAGCTATATTCTACTGAGAAAACAGAATCACTTTTGTGTTTCCCAAGATAAGGGAGGAAAGTCTAGATTATCTTTTCACAAAACTTAGCTTTAAAGTGAACTATCTGAACTTTTATTCAATACTCATTTGGATACAGGCAAAAAATACTATTTCACCTATGCTAAATGTTCACCATTGGGAAACTGCATGCTGGCAAAATCCACAAGGAAAAGAAAATGATAAGTAAAGAAGGAAGAAAATATTGCAAGCCTTCCCTCTACTGAAACTGGGGTAATTCACAATTATTCCACATCTTTGAGCTTTTATACACTAAAGCAATTGATTTTTATTAATTACCAGCATAAGTGTTTATATGTTACACAGGCCTTCCAGCTTAATATTAACAGTAAATACCCATAAATACCAAATATTAATAGTAAATGCACATAAATACCACCAAATGCACACCACAAGCACACACAGTGATTGGCTCTCCTCTGCTTGTCTAAATCTCAAAACAATAGATCTGAGGTCTAAAGAATGATGCTTATTGCAAATTAAGGACAGTGAAACTAAGGTCTACTTTGGATTCACAACTTCAAAATTCATTAGAAATTTTTGTGTGAAAAAATAGAGAGAAGCTTAATCATTTTCTGTAATCCATCCTCAACCCAAGCATTATGAGGCATAATTACTGGGGCAGAAACTTAAGAGTAATTTGGACTCATCAAATTCAGRCAAAAACTGCAACCTTCACCAGTGAAGAATGTGCTTTTTTTTTTATAACCAGTCCCATTGTTATAGAAACACAGGGGCCTTAACACCCTGCCCCATATTTTTACCCTCCAGCCAGCAGTTCAAAACTAGAATTTATTCCCTCTTAGCCCAAGATTTCTTTCTTCCTTTCCCAACTCAACCTGTATCCCCTCCAACACCTTAGGACTCTGCGTAAGCATGGGAAAATACTGAACTGGTAATATGCATCTTTCTCTCCAATCTTCTTTGAGACTTGTGGCAAGAGAGTGTATAAGAACCACCACCCTTTCCTCAGGCCTCACCTCCACATTGTCCAGGTCAAAAATGTCCTCCTACTCTTTTAATGTCCCCTGAACCCACCCTCCTACAGCTAACAAAGCCCTATAGGCCTAATAAAAAACAAACAAACAAACAAACAAAAAGCCAAAAAAAACCCCAACAACCAAAAATTAAGGTCAGAGCAAAGAGGGCAATAACAGCCAAAAAGGAATGAAAAGGAAACTCCTTAAACTGTCCTTTTCAACAAATCAACTTAGAGCCTGAGGGAGAAGGTAAGATCCAGATTAACTGTCACATCTGTGGAGTCTCATGAGTTTATATCTGGAAAGAACAACTAGAACATTCTGTTCCCTGAATACTGCAGGCCACTATATTTATCCACACATTTTTAAAGACACTAAACAATAGCTGCTTTAGGCCCAAGAAGGCTAAACTGCAGGKTGAAGAAGGCTAAACTGCAGGTTGAAGATGCACTTTTATCACCTTCATTCCAGCTACTCATATATCCCCCATATAATTCTCATTCCCATACAGCTGTTTGTGGGACAATGGAAAAGTGAGATGGTGGCATGATTCACATTAAAAATACACCAGTATTATGCTATAACAGTAAGAAAATATGCAGCCATGCTTAATTTGGGAGAAAATAACTTTCCAAAGACAGCACAGCATACTAGTGTCTTCCCAGTGCTTAATACCAAGTTCTCCTAAGTCCCATTTTCCAAGAATAAGGAAAGATGCAGCCCTGTCAGAAAACTCTAGAAAGTACACTGTATGCCTGCCACTCTGATGAAAAAAAAAATTCCTCCTTGACTCCACTTGCAGTGATCAGCATTTCAAACAAGACAGGCATCAAAYACAAGTATCAGTTGTTTTTGCCTGATGGAGATCATTCTGTGTGCTTAAGAGCAATCAAACACCTTAACTTTTCTTTTAAAGTAATTTAGACTGCATTTCACTCCCAACSAGATAGCACTTCTGCCGTCTCCCTGCTCATTCATGATTCAGTTGAATRCTAAGCTCCTTGCACATTGACAAGTGCTGCTTCAAAAAAGTGACTGAGGAAAGAATGTTCTAGTCCCCTGCAGGCAACTGCCCATAGCCCTGGCACACAATGTTTGGTAGCACTTGCTACAAAATCCAGATGCCTCATTAGCCAATGCCAGAAAGCATCATGACCAGCATTTCTCTGATACATCATAATAATTTTCCAGAAAATGAGAAGAAAATCCATGTTAAGTGCACAGCATACACATCATAAAATCATAGAATATTTCAATTTGGAAGGCACCCATAAAGATCATCTAGTCCTATCTCCCTGCTATTTGCAGGGCTATCCAAATCTAAACATGTSCAGACACTCCTTGAACTCTGACRAGCTTGGTGTCATGACCACTTCCCTGGAGAACCTGTTCCAGTGACCTGCCACCTTTTCATCATGTCCAGCCTGAACTTTCCCTGACATAGCCTCACTCCACCAATTAAGTACCATTACTATCATTAAAGASGGTTTGGATAAGCAAGACTCCAAGCAAATTCACTATTCTTTGGGAAGGTGTTTCATTACTTTAATCACTTTCAGCACTAGATAAGCTCCCTTGCCCCTAGCTAAATTCCTGTCCAGAGCAAATAAAAAGTGAAATATTCAAATTTCTCTACAATTAACTACATAAAGTGAGTTAATTAAAGSTCTGTATTAGTCTAAGACTTTTAGGCAATCTGCAGCTGAACTGTGAACCTAGGACCTAGTAGCTGTAACCCCTAGTGCTAGATAYAGAAAAAAGACTATCCTGAGAGAAGTGAAAACTGAAGTGTCCAAATCTAAGTATCAAATTCATATTTTTTGCTTTGAAATTGCATTGAAAAATTATATTAAGTATTTACAGTAAGACACAGATCTGCTATATTTAGTTATCCATCACTTTGGCATATTGTCCCCCAGTAGAAAAGAGCTGAATTCACTTTTGCTAGGGACAGCAGGTWATTTAATTGAATCATTTTAATCTAAAAGCAGCCACAAGAGAGGATGAACACAATAAGGGGCACTAAGATATTGACAGCTGCCTTACCCTGGTCTTAACTAAAAATGGCAGATGAAATACTAGTTGATCACTAGAAAAACTGCCAGGATCAGATGAGGAGGGGAGCAGATGAGAAATTATAAGGAGAAATAGTTGTACTTAGAAATAATAATTATTTCTTTACTATTTCTTTACTATCTAAGATCTTTTACTCTTTCATGGCTTTTTTAAAAGAAATAACAAAGCTAAAAGAACAATTTTTAAAAAGGAGCTGTAAGATAATACTTTAACTAATCAGGGGTTTGTGTGCATGAATTTGAAAAATCATGYGATGGTACTCTACCAATACCTGAAACCTGTTTGGTAAAGTAATAATAGCTGTTAGGAGAATGAGAGTTTTCAAACTAACTGAATACAAAATACAGGCAATAGTTAAATATGATCACACCGGAAATGCATTGAAGTAATATTGGGAGCAACATACCTGGAAATAAAATGAAGTTCTAGATTTGTAACTGGAATAATATACTGMTATTACCTTTATTGAAACACTGCTGCTACATTAGCATTTTGTGAGTAAAAGAAAACCTGTTAAATATGCTAATAACAAAGTTTAAAGCCTATTTTTGAATCACTGTAAGTGCATCTTTGTATCTGGCTTTCAATAAAAGGAAACATTTCACCCTGCCACAGTTAGGAAGTAAGGCTGTGTTAATCTTGGGCTAAGAAGGTATAAAAGGACAAATTAYCCCAAAATCCACTATGGGAGAAAGAGCTGAACATAAAAATCCTCATGTATAAGGGCTTCCTCACTAATTTCTGCTTTACTAATTCAGGATAAYATTATAACTTAGGGAAGATGTAATTTCTATTATTACAAAACCAAAATATTAGAGTTTAGAGGAATAAACACTTAGCAAAATAGGACATAGGAGAACTTGGTATTAAGTACTGAGAAGCCACTAGTGTCCTGTGCTGTGTTTGGAAAGTTATTTTCTCCCAAATTAATTTCCTGCCTGTGATGCAAAAAAATAAGGACAGGGATTACTTGCTTTTGCAATGTATTCTGAAGTCCTCAAACAAAATTCTATCTAAATACAAACTATTTTTTACCATAGATTAAAGACATATGATAGAACATATTAACAAAGAAGAAAGATGYAAAGTCTGAAGCATTTCAGTACACATGGGACTCTATCTGTATTTTTGTTGAATTAGGATCACAATCATCCACTGCAAATTAAAGCCAGTGCTCCCCTGACTTATCAGCCAACTGCACTGGCCTATTTAGTGGCTACCCCATTCCTCCAAGATTATGTCTCTTTCTAACCAATTAGTTAAAATTTTAAAAAGTAGTCAAAAAGAGTAGACAACAATGCCCATGAGTCTCTGACACAGTGACTTAGGCTCTTGTTTTGACAGCAGGAATTGTAAGCTCCAAACTCTTTGCCTAGAAATGCTTCTCTACATGAGTATTCTAAAACATACAGTTTGTAAATTTACTGCACTTGATCCATCTCCCTTCCAAGGCACATCTGACACTCACAAAATGCCATTGTGAGAAGAAAGGGAGAGTAATCTACTCACTGAGACTCTGGCCTGGCCTTACCACTGCCAGCTATGAATTAAAAGAGATAATGACCTAAAAGCCCTCTTGGGAAGAAAGGATACAGCAACTACAACAGGAAAAAGAGTCACCTAAAAAGGAGAAGAGCTGTATCTCTGAATTCTGAATATGGGGATTACATAGTAAAATGCCTATGGACAAGATGAAACATCTAAGACATCTTTTGCTGAAGATTTTATTATTAAAGTATTATTGAGAACATACATGCAAAGAACAAAATCAAAGTTTACTGCCATTCCTTTTGTCAGTTTTTATTTATTTCTGTATCAAAAGTTCTTTMTTTGTAATTATTAAGGACCATAGTTATAAATTAGTTCAGTTAAAGCTATATTATTTATATTTAATTTGAATTTTGATATATTCTTTTCTTCTGAACAATCAATTTTTCCTATAAAGCAAAATATTTTCAACAATAATTACAATAAGGTACTGTCTGCCTAAGTGGACAGGACAATGAAGGTTCTATTTGAAGCCCGCAGGAAGATTTTAAATTAACAAAAAAGAGGCAAGGATGACTGAGTTTAATTACAGATTTCATGGTCATTCTAAAAATTAAATTTCTTCATTTTAATAACTTTCAAAAATTGCAGACACTAAATATTGCTGTCATGCAATATTAAATATTTCCACCAGATGTCTCCAGCATATTAGTTTACATAGAAAGTTGTACTCAATTTGAAGCACAATGTGCCAAATAGAAGTGTAGTATATYAAAGAAGTAAAGAGAAGAAAGCTGCAACTAATTACTTATCTGTTTGGACATGGATATTGATTCACAGTGTAACCTAGGCAAACAGTAATTTTTTTGAACTAACATTTTGGCCAAGTATGCTTGAAAAAAAAAACAAAACAAAGAAGAGAGAGAGTTCATGGTTTTGACTTTTAAGAGGCACTTCACATCTTGATACCCATATTTTCAGAGCAATATAAGGTTATATTTGGCATGAGTGACTGTCAGATTACTGAGAAATATTTTGTTTGTCTTATTAAAACAARAAGAATTTGCAAATGAAGCTAAAGACAATTCTGTTTTCAGGACTCTGATATAAGCATGGAATAATCCAGTTATTTATTAATAGCYTTTGTGGATTACTCCCACTCACTACCTTGAACTGTTCACCCAGATTCTGTCAGAGTCAGAGCACCAGCAATGCTCAATACAAACACAGTGCCAGAAGAGAATTCCAAGGATGAAAGGGAAACAAGACACTGCTAATTCTCAGACCCACATTTCACTGAGTTGTGCTTCAAAGGCATCTTTGAACAACTCTTACAGAACCCTTCTCATGTGTCTGTGCATCCAAGTAGCACTTGGTGCATCTGACAGACACGACAGAGCCAGCCTCGCCTTGTAATCACTTCTATGTAYGAGCAGCTACATACGTGCACATCTATATTTAACTCAGGAAACCCACTCACTTATTCAAAGTAGGTTATGCCTGAAAATGAGAGACACAAAAGTCTAAAGGCCAAGTGACAGAAGGTACATATTTCCCAGGARTCTGAGGATATTATCCTGGAAGCAACCTAGGGTCATTTGCTGGGTTACATAAAAGCCACATCCATCCTTTCAAAGTTTCTCAATGTATTTTACATGGGTTTGTTAGACTTTGAATTTTGCAGAAAGATGGGGAATGCCTCCAATCACAGCAGATGGGATGKATCAGATAGAAATCAATTACAACCCGTCTTCTAAAATGATACTTTCATTTAACTAGAGTTTTCTCTTCAGAATAATCAACCTATAGTTTTAAATTACTAATATGACAATATATAGGTACCTAACATTTTCATTTTAATCAAAGACATTCCATTTTTAACAAAAGCTTTCAACAGAAAGAAAGAAAAGCATACCGATGACAAGTCATCTTCAGCTAATTCACTAATATAGTTTGGCATCTCTGTTTATCATTTATATCAAAGATATCTTTGAATAAACAATGTTTTCCAAAGCAGCACAAACTCAATTTTCTTTCAAAGAAATTCAAGTGCTACTCTCCAAGACCAATGCTAAAGCATTACTGTTTTCTGGGCTGGTGACAAAAATAGCCCCTTTAATTTTTTCCCCCTTATTTCAATTTAGTTTCCTTTAAAATTAAAAATGAAAAAAAAAAAACAAAAAACCCCACATAAGGCCATCTACTCAATTCACAGTATGGAAGCAGATGCCTTAAATTTTTATAACCCAACAACTCTTCAGAATATGATAGTGTGGATTTAAGCCTTCCTTTTCAAAATTAACTAATAAACGTCACTASTGCGTCAATGGACTCAACTGCCGTAGTGATATGCCAGAAATAGTTTGGTTATCTAGAATTTTAAAGTCCAAAGCAAAAATAGCTGCATATTCTGAGCTCACYATCCATGAACTCTGAACTGAGACAAAGTCACACAGCAACACTCTCCAAGCATGCAGTGCAGAGATATGGCAGGTCATAAATACTGCATTTTTCCTTTTTTTTTTGTTTTGTTTGTTTGTGGGGTTTTTTGGGTTTTGTTTTTTTTTTTTTTTTTTTTTTTTTTTTTTGGGGGGTTTTTTTTGGTAAGAGGCAGAGGGAAAAGGAGCATCACTCTGCATTTTCTGAAGTACCATAATRAAGAYGCATAATACCTATAAGCATTTACAAAGATGCCTCAACTGCATCTGTCCAGAGAATAAGAGACTACTTTTCCCCTTAATTATATAATTTGTCAAACACAGCAGAGTTYATAAATATTTATTATAAGGGAAACACTTTTCTTTACATTTAATTTAGCAAGGAGATTCAACTCACATTAAGATTTTATGAATAGTCAGGGAACCGTAAAAAGGGCTTGCAAGCCCTACATGGTTCCTTACCTGACAATGATGCWCATAAAGCAGTGTTTTTATTAAACAATCCTTCTGATTGTTTAATAAAATCCACCACWGTACACAAAAATTAAGATCTGTTAAATCAAAATAGCTTGTACTGAGCAGTGCACAASAAAAATATTTTCTAGTATCTTTAAAAAGGTCAATTTTTAATGCAGTTGCTTTTGATCGGGTTTCTTAATTTGAGGAACTGTACAATACCTGTCCAGTATATGCAAAGTCCAGGGCTTGTTTTAAACCAAGGCTTGTCACACCATGTAAATTCACCTCATCAGCTTCACTCTCAACCATGCAGAGACTGAACATTGCCTACGGGGGAAAAAAACAGAAATGCCATTAAACCATTTTGGATAAGAATTCCAAATAGCAGCAGCCTTGAGAGTCAGAATAAGATCCATACCAAGTTTTCAGTAACACCACCGCAATAAATCTTGTAACTGAGTCCTTTAATCATGAAAGAAATACAAAAACGTATTCTAGATAAACTGAGAGAAATCTTTTTCTTCAATATATATATACTTCTTAATTAAGTAATTCAGGTGAAATCAATGAGAACAGTCACACAATAAGGCATCATTCAATAAAAAAAAGGTAACTGGACTCTGGGAAGAGAATAATCTACACGAGCACCACTAAAAGCAATACTTACGTATAGTATCATTGTATATAAGAAGGAGCAATAAGCCATACACAATTACTTGAGAAGAAGGGGCAGTTACAACCATCTTTTATAAGCAATGCTTTTCAAATCAGCATCTCAGACTGGAATATGAGCAATGCAGTAATTAACTTATTAAATGAAGAGAAATGATGGAGATGCAGACACCCAAACTTACAACCTCCCTTTYTTTGTTATTGCCTCAGTTTCTCACATCATAAAGTCTAAACTGAAGACAGGCAAGGTGCTATGGAATTTTCCTGAATATACCACTGAGGAGAGCAACTCTCCCTTTCATCCAGCCTTACTTTCCAGATCATTTGTCTTCAGTGTCTCCCTGGAATGAAGCAATCATACTCAGTCTCTTGAATACTTGTGAGAATCTTTTTCTTCCCATCCCCATTAAACTGCTTTGCCCTTCACTCTTCCCTCCCAACCCGCATTCCTGCTGCACTACCTCTGCTTACCACTCCTTTCCTAATWATCAGCCCCATTCTCCATTCTTTGACACCCTCCCACACTTTTTTAACAAAATACACCACTCAGAGTTTTTAAACAGTAAACTGTGAACAAATAAACTGAACACTTCTGCCATCTGCCATTAGTAAAGAAAGTATAAACTTATCCCCAGTAGGTTTAGTGCTATACTCAATGTCTTTAGGGAGGCTACCACACTACACCTTGGGGAACTCCAGTAACAAAGCCCTTCTCATGGATATAACTGTGTCTGCTACCTTCTTTCTATGCTCTGGCTGATACCTGCAGAAGCTGAGACAGTCAACAAGTTCACTGGATTTCACATGTGCAATCTGTCCAGCAAGCAGTGCTGAATCTGAAGGGAAAAAATAAGCCCTACCCTCTCTAACTATTTAGCACATATGAATGACTACATCATCTTTACCCAAACTATTCCAGGTTTCACCTAGACTCAGGTGACTTCAAGAACTCAGTGCTTCCTGCAAATACGTAATTTCTTCAGAAAATATTAGTACTTTTCATCATTAAAACATCATAATTTGGCATAAATATGTTTCCTGGAAATCATCCAATATAAACAAGAAGGACACTTATCACACAGTCACTCCTGATTTTGCAATTTCTGTTGAATTAAAGTGATATCAGGGCTTCTTCCATACTGGCAACAAGAAAGAAGCAACAAATAGTTTAAAAGCTTTATCAAACAAATACAGTAAGACACAGCCATGAAATATACCTAGGGAGAAAAAAAACCCCCAAACCTCTAACAAGTTCAGCCACTTTTCTTACCCATTAAAAATGTAATATTTTGTTGTCATCTAGTAGCTAATGTGAGGCTTCAGAGCTTGCCAGGAGCTGCAAGGTACTCATCAGCCACCYACTCTTTGGAAAAGCAGACCTGCAGTGGCTGTCTGGGAGAGATAAGCTTCTCTTCTCAGAAATTCACTACTAGATAAATATTTTGGAATATTCCTTTCACACACCAATTCCTGAATAAAGAGAGTRAAGTCTCAAAGGAACACCTGTCTGCCAAGGGGTAGATTTGCACACCTTCTGTACCCTCAACCCTGACACCGACTGCCTGCAGAAAGGCTGGGAATGATGAAAGGTAAAAGATGCTCTGTGTCTTGCTGTGTCTTCCAACCATGCTACAGTCCCAACCTGTACACTACAGACCTGTGCATAGGAACCATCTAAAGACAGTGTGGTTACTAATACAGCTCTTATTCTGGTCAAGGGAWAATATTCCACACAATGAGTTAAGCTTACAAATACAAAGAAACACTTAACTGAATCCTATCTGTAAGCCTGGAATCATTCCTATATGACTTCTGTGTATATTTACTAACTTTACCTTAAGGATATTATTTTAACACAGAGATTCCAACATGGTCTTTACACAGGGTTTATTACTACACATAATTTAGTAAACTAAGCAGGATCAGACAACTAACTCAGTCACTGTCCATAATCACCCACAGTGCATAAGAAGCACAGCTCCAGCAGAGCTTTGACCCCTGCCAACTAGCACTCTCCCAGGCAATGCACAGGAGACCATGGTCCAGGAGATAACTTAAGCCATGGCTGTTCCAAATAGGCAGCATGGACAAAGTCAAAATGTTCACAGAGCTTTAGCCATATTGTCACAAGCCAGGTTATGCCAGTCTTTTTAGAGCCAGAAAACAAGCCCTCATTCACCTTATTTATAACTACAGATACAGCCTACGAGTGCAGCGAGCTATCAGAAGCTGCCATTAAGACACAAAGCTATGGCTTTGTGGAGAATCAYAGAACAGTCTGGGTCGGAAGGGACCATAAAGATTATCTAGTTCCAACCCCCCTGCCATAGACAGAGRCACCTTACACTAAACAGCTTGCTGAAAGCCCCACCCAACCTGGCCTTGAATACTTACAAGGCCAGGGCACCCACAAATTCCCTGGCCATCCTCACAGTACAGGATTTGTTCTAATATCTAATCTAAACTTACTCTCTTTCACTTAAACTGAAAGCCTTCTCTCTTCTCCTATCACTACATGCCCTTACCAGAAGTCCCTCTACATAATGAAAGGACACAYGTCCTGAAACCTTCTCTTTTTCAGTCTGAACAGACTGAAAAATTCTCTCAACCTTTCTTATAATCAGTTTGGTGGCCTTCTTTTGGATTAATTTCAACAGGTCAAAGTCCTTCCTATACTGAGGACCTCAAAGCAGAATGTAGCACTCCAGGTGGGGTCTCATGAGAACAGAATAGAGGGGGAAAATCCCCTCCCTCTCCCTGCTGGCCACGTTGCTCTGGGTGCAGCCCAGTTTGGCTTTCCAGGCTGTGAGAGCACATGCTGGCTCATGTCTAGCCTCTCTTCACCCTCAAGCCCTTCTCAGCAGGGCTGCTCTCCATCTGTCCATCCCCCAGCCTGCCTTAATACCAGGGTTGCTCAGACCCARGTGCAGCACAYTGCACTTGGTCTTACTAAGCCACATGAGATTCCCATGGGCCCATTTCTCAAACTTGTCCAGATCCCTCTGGATTGCATCCCATCCTTCAGGTGTGTTAACTGCAACACCCAGCTTGGTGTTATCTGCAAATCTGCAAAGGGTGCACTCAATCACTTTGATTAAGGTATTAAATAACACTGATCCCAATACAGACTCCTGAGGGACACCACTCGTCACTGATGCCCATCAGGACTCTAAGCCATTCACCTCTGGAAGCAGCTGTCCAAACACTTTCTTCTCCATCTACCAGTCCCCTCACTGAATCCATTTCTCTCTAATTTAGAGACAAGGATGTTGTGGGAGACTGGGTGAAAGGCTTTACAGAAGTTCAGATAGATGATGTCTGTAGCTCTTCCCTTGTCCACTGGGGAAGTCACACCTCAAACATTCTGTGAAGGTTTTTGAAACTGAGTGGGAATTACATCTATTTTTCAGGAAACAAGGCCAAAGAATTTGATCAAAAGAMAAGGCCTGCAATGGTCTTCAGACAGTTCACATTCAGCTGAACTTGATTAGCCTCCAGGAAAGTAATATCYCACTTAAATGAACTTTGTACTGCTCACTGATCCACACTGCCTTCACCAGCAGGCAAATTTCCTTGTTAGCCCAATAGTTTTTGAGGCTTAATCCAGCATGAAAAAAAATCTGTTCTACCATAGGCAGAAGTTGAACTCAAACACAGCCTTTAATTTGCACTCCTGTAGTTTCAGCTGAAAAAAAGAATATTGTAGTTTCAGCTGAAAAAAAAAAATACGGACCATTACATTCTGATTTGAGACTTCACCAACATCTGGAGAATGAGTTATGGTTGAGCTGTTAAACTCCAGTTTCAGATGCATCCCTGAAAACACTCTAAGGTTTTGTGAGCTTATACAGATCCATCAGTCATGCTTTTAATACAAGGCTACTAGCCTACTTTATTTTTCCCTTGGGTACATTAAAAGCAAGGCAATAAGATAAATATCTCAGGGGAATGCAGAAGTGACAGACAAGAAAAACAAATGTAATACAAAATATTTGTCCAAATGCACAACTCAAAGTCAATCTTATCAGAAAAGCTACCAAATTTGACTAAGCATGAAAYGTTAATAATATTATTTATTGGCTTAACTCAACGATGTTATTATACTTGACTTTAAAACATTTCGRCTTGAAATAAAATCTATTTGATTATGCCTCATTTCTGCTTCAAGACCTTCATRAGACTTGAAGTACAAGCTGCCACTGTTAACCAGAGATCCCTTTTATAATAAAACCCACTGATGACAGGACTTAGAATTTTTTCTAGCTTCTTATTAATACAGATCTTGTTCTGCCACCCAGTCATATAATTAGGCAACACTGTGGTAAATAGATTGATTGTTTACATTCTGATATTTCAGTTAGGATTTTAAGTAAGTAAACCAAATCCCCCAATGCAAAGTAAGTACAATCCACTAGCCATTTTTTGACAACTGCTTCAAAATTCAGGTCTCAACATGCTGACACAAATGGATGTATTCCATTTGTGGAATTCCACATGAGGTCACACTTATTTCAGATGCTACAGATTTGGATGGCCTTATTTTTGTGAGGCAGGCAGATACTTTAATAGCTCCTCTTTTTGCAGGAAGGAAAGAATCAACCCTCCATTCTTCTTCTAATCTTGGCCTGAAACAGAAACAAAGCTACAGAACAAAGCTTTTTCCTTTTCCCAAAGGAAAAGGAAAACAAAACACACAGTCCTTAGATAAAAATATTCAAGCCATAAAAAACTTCTCAGACTCTTGAAAACTTGACTCCAAAGAAACATGACAAGCTGGTGAGCATTTAACACAGAGCACACCTGTAGTTTCCCAACTTGGCCCTGAGTAGTCACAGGAACCTTTATAAAAACAATTTCTTCTACAAACATAGAATACAAAAGTGAACAAGAGCTCAAAACTAAATGACACACAACCACAGGGTGTACAGACTTAAATGTGAGCAGATCTGATGCAACCAGGCAGAATTGTCAAAGTAAAAGGTGTTTAGCACAGTCATTGTGTCTGACTTTCCATGCTCAGCATGTAGTTTAGCTTTCAAAAACAAAATGCACAACAGCTGTAAAATAACATCAAATCAGAATAATGTATTACTGTTAAAATGTCCAGACACATCGATTGTACCAGTCAGGCAGCACTGCAGCAACATACATGGACTCCTTCACAACATACCACTTCAGGAACAGATACGTGGGTAACAGACACACGAGATGCGTGTCAAAATCCCCAAAATACAAATTGCTCACTGTCACAATGGTGACATACAAATTGCTCCTTGCCTTTGAGTCATTTTCTTACTTACTCAGGTGTTCCATATCCATGAGAGTAATGAGCTTTTCCTCATTTGTACACATCAACCTTATAGCCATGTCAGTCATAGCAAACAGCAAATGACCACAAAACAACTCAACCAAGTTGTACATATTTTAAACAAGCAAATTTTGCCAGTGAATTCCACATATCTTAGTGGCCTTTTAGAGGCAAGAAACAGAATCAAAACATATGCAGTGTCAGGAGACAGGTAAATTATGTAAAATGAACAAATGGTTATGCCTTATGCTGTTAAAAAGACAGCACTGTGACTGAAATCATAAGTAACTACTTGCTGTGACCTGAGGCTTTCAAGAAATACCCTCTCTATTCTAGGAGTAAAGAAGTACATGGTACCAGTGCACGGCAATAACCTCTACAATATCTCAAAGTTCCCTCAGCAAGATTGTGTAGAGACGTTCACCACTTTCCACTTTTTTTTTGATTCAACTTTAAATGCAACATTCAAATGAAATCTAAGCTTTCAAAACCAGACAAGTAAGCTGAGCTTGCTACAGCAACGTACAGTAACTCCAAGAGTAACATTTCCCCCTTCTGATTTCTCAAACACAGCACCCTAGATCCAAGTCAACTATAATACAAAACAAATATTAGGACCTTCCCACCAAAGCATAGCTCTGACCTACACAAATTCTTGTTCAACCACAGACTTACTTGCACAATAATAATGTCCTGGGATACTTCAGAATTACCTCCACTTAGCAAATTAATTGCTAAAGAACTGATCAATTAAGTCGCCAAGATTTTCCTTAGCTATTCATCTTGTTGCATTGAATTTTCTAAGTAATTAACAGTATCTAGTATTGTTTTACTCTGGAAAGAGCTGGTTTGTCATCTCAAATTTCTGCCTTCACAATTAAATGATACTAGAGCTTGAGTTCTTTTAAAAATTATTTTAAAATAGATAGGCATTTTCATTAAGGGCAGTATTTTACAAATAATTACTTCCCACATCATATGGGGAATGCACTTAATTCTACACTCATCTTTTCCATAGCCTTTTTTTCATWGGAAATTGATTGTACTTCTCACCTTGGGCATCAGAAAAGCCATGAAGAAAGTAAATCCAACACTTCAGACATCTCAGATCAATTTCCCACACTGCTCAGGGAACTCAGTTATGATGTGATACCTCAAGACTGTTTTCATTTCACATGTCACTTTAAGCCTGTGAGAGATCTTACTGACATCAATGATCTGTTGATCAGTGGCACACTTTCTGATTTTGGACCTCAGCTCATCTGTCACTTGGGCTACTAAGTACCCAGTCCTGACATACTCTTTTCTACCCGGGCTATAAACTTWTTCAGGTCAAAACATTACACTTTGCAGTTTGTGGTAAAGATAGCCATTCCCTGTTCATGTAACAGTAATATTAAATAAATAAATAAATCATACTCTATTTCATCTACTTTGTTCTATCACTCCTGAAATAACCTTTGGATGTCCTTAGCTTCATGTTCTTATTCTTCATTACATAAGCCATGTCATTTTTCCTTTGCTGTTTTCACCTATCACAACAAMAAAAAAAAATACATTCAGAATCTATGAACAGGAGTCAAAACACTGCTTTGACAGATGACCATGCCCACATCAAACATCAACTATGCTCTACATGTGCAATGTATACTTATCCAAATAACCAATTTAATATGTGAATGTTTCTTTACAGCATGTAAAAATGTGCCTTGTTCTTCTTATAACTAGCTTTGTTTCCCTCCCAATTCAAGCCTGTCTATCCTAAATCAATCATGAGCCAATCAGCCATGTCCTCTGGAGTCTCTTGAACACTGAAAAACATACCCATCAATACCAATTGCATGAAATATGATTAAGAGGCTCATTACACAACTCTTCKGAAAAAAGTTCCATGTAAATTCACAGAGAAAATGTCACATAACATCAGTCACTGATATCTGAGCCTACAGTAATTCATCTGCTCTATGAAATTTACCTAAACATTGGTTTTTAAGCATTTGCCAAGCAACTAAAATGAATCCCATGAAATGGAAAGGTCAGCTAACATTCATAGTTTAAGAGAATATATAGTTAAAGAAATAAAACTGACCAGCAAACTATACAATTTTATGCACAGTATTCAAATGTCACATATTACTGTTAGTAAAGCAAATTCCACTGAACCTTTGGCATTTCTTTTAGTACGTCAGTGTCAGACAGTGATACATAATTACCGAGCCCCAAAGAGCTTACCAAATCAAGGATATGTACAAGGCACTTGTTATGTCACACTCTGGATACAAAAAGATATTCCTTTCTGGGTAGTCTTCAAAATAAGAAATGAAAACTGCAATAAAGAACTACCTTACTGTTTAGAGAACCTAAGGATGTGAGATTTTTTTTCCTGTTTGTATATTGGACATTCCATCAAGAACAAAGTGATTTTCTTGGTTGTAACAAGGCACAGGGTCTTTATTCCTAGTCAAGATAAGAAAAAAAACCAAAAAACACAAACCTGAAACAACAACAACCCAAAAGCAAACAAACAAAAACCTCAAATTAAACAAAAAATCCCCAAAAATGTGTTGCTAGCAAGTTATGTCCTTGATTGAACCTGCATCAAACATAATTCATGTTTTGATAGTCAGAGCTTAACAGTGCCATGTGTCTTCCCCCAAGCTCTGCTTAAGTACACAAACATCATTTAAGCCACATGGAGAAAGGAATTCTATAGCATGCTATTCATAAAAAGTTGCTGCATCATCACTAAAAGACTTATATTCAAAATCTAAGTAGTTCCATAAAAACAAAATAATTCTACAATTTCCATGTGCAACTTGCTATCAGAACAAAAAACCACACAAAACTATTACAGACACAATAAAGCTATTAGTATCAGTATTTCAAAACGAATAAGTCACCACAGGTGGTCCTGAATATCAAGCTTATTGTTTATTTTACAGCGGATGCAAGAAAACTGAATTGCAAGGACACTTGTGCAAAGCACTGTATAAATCTCCAATAATGTACAGTCTATCGTARCAACAGACACCTAAAAGCAGGCCTGCCTTTTGGAGAATAAAGAAAGCATCATAACTAAAACCAGATTTTTTTCCCAGCATTTCCAGTCAAGCACAGAAAAGCATGAGTCACATTTGCAAATTTTGGCTTAAATTGGTTTAATGCTTCCCAGTGAATGCATAAGCCTATTGTTCATATCCTTCGATGATTTTAGCAAGTGATATCAAAAGCAAGCCCAGAATAAAATTGTAATAAAAGTTACTTAGCTCTTGAACTAGCATTTTAACTATCACAATACATTTAATTCAGGAAGGCAAAGCTTCTTGTGATTTATTTTCCCTCTCCAAGGAAAAACCATGATCCAGAGTTCGACGCCTTTTAAGGAACTTCATTTTTAAAACATACTTCATACAATAACATGAGAACAAATGTCCCACCTTAGTGAATGCAGGCTCTAATATGTACAGCAAAGCTTAATCTAACAGAACTGYAGTAACAATCTTAGTTGTTATTATAATTACCTTTTTAAGAAGCCATTTATATAATGGGATGTCAATGTCATTAGGCACTGACATCCAAATGTTCCAAGCAATAGTAAACTATGGCAATTACTTCTATTCTGCATCCTAACTGCAAAAGCACACTTGTTATGTGAAAAGTCTAATGCTGACATTTTAAATGGTTCATTTTATGAGAGTTTGCACTACATATCTTCCCCATCTGGCCCATTTTATGAGGGTTTGTACTAGATAATCTTCATATCCTTTAAAATAATTATATTTTCCATTATGATTCTAAATCTTGTTTTCCATTAAAAATATAGTACAATTTTGCTAAAGTACCACCCTTAGTTCCCACCAACATATTTATTAAACTCTTTTATAYAAAGGCAAAGTAATAAAACCAGCTTACTGACTATTTTTGTTTCTTTCATACCCTTCTACTGATAAAAACCTAAAAAAGTAAACAACCACTAACAATTTGCAAAATAAAAGAAGAACTTGACCAATCAACCTTGTGTTAATGTTGCAGCCATTTGTCACAGTAGTTTTCATCATCAGCTAAGCTCTACCCTCCATCAGCTACTTCCTTTGGAAAAAAAGTCTCTGTAAAATCATCTCTTCACTTTATTTTTAGTTGTCTGCACTTGACCATGCTCATTTATCCTTTGGCTTTTCCTTCAACTTTAACAAACAAGCTAACAGAGCTTCTGAGCTAACAGACCACAACAACATTAATTTAATTATTCCCATTAATTCCCCAGGCTTGATACCTATTCCTTCTTGGCTGAAATCTAACCCTGGCAAAGTAGATGATTAAATGCCCACAGCTCCTGAAAATGCAGATGAACATTTAATAAGTTGTCTTAATAGTCCTAATTTTTATATAAAATGGGCTTTGTGTACATTTGTCGCCTATTTGCAAAACTGACACTCTGTGGCCCTGGAAGGGCAGGTTATTTCATCAGTAGCTAAGAATGTTCCACATGCCTGAGGAGATGGTAATTTGATTTTTACACACATACACACCCAAACTTGTGTTCTATACATATAGAAGTAATGGAGGCAACCTAATGGTGAAGAGTTTGTTATGCTGGGCTGTAACCATTGCTTTTTCACAATGTGGAGTCAYAAAAAGATTTTGACAGAGGCCTTTAAATGCCTGGAAGGCAAACTAGGCAAGAGAGAAAAGAGGAGAGATCTTTGCCTGGGTACATAATGACTGAATACATAAAGCAGTGAACAAGGAAAGATGAGACAATTTTCACAGGGAGTGATGATTCCTGTGGAGCAACTCATGTTTAACATATGCAGAGCAGTTCTGGAAAAGGGCAAGAGCACTGCAGGTAGAAAGTCCATTGAGGCAAAGCTGTGCAAAGTAGTAAAGGCATGGATAATGTGATAARCTGTAAAAGGATTGCATGGATTAAGCAGCTGGCTTCTAAAATGGCAATTATAAAAATGAACATATGAATTTAGTAAAAAATCATCCCRGTCCTCAGCAATAAAAATGAAAAAAAATTAAAAAGGTAATCAAAGCTTAGAAATTTTTTTGCAAGAGACAACAAAACAGAAATCAACCCTATGCTCATATAGAAATTTACACCTTGCCTTCTGCATTCAATTCCCTTACCCTCAGCTCACAAAACCTATACAAGAGCTGTCAAAACTTTGGAGAAGGGCAAGAAGCTTCCTCAAGCATCCTGCACAGCTTCCATTTAAATAGTACCTGATTAAGACAAAAATTTTCAGGAAAAGAGATGACTGAGTGACATGAAAAGAACCAATGGTAATCTTTTCTAATAGAAGAACTAGAAGAAATCAAATCAAACTGGTAGAAATCAGATTGACTATAAACAAAAGTAGATCTTCACACAAGAGGCAGTTGGCCACCCTGTAAGGTGGATGAGAAATCTTACACAGGCCCAATGGGAAAGAAGATAAAAGCTTAGAAGAAAGACCTATTAAGGATTGCTGAACAGACAGGAATCACAGCCTGCTCTGAAATGTCCCTGAGATGAAAACAGCTGGGGAATTCTCTGGAACACACCACATACACTTATCCTGGATTTRCTCTTTTTCACCATACATCACAAAGAGCTGCTGCTAAAGCAAGGAGCWAATGATCCAGCTCAGTGTGGCTGTTCTTATGATCTCACCTAAGGCTGCTAAGGGCATCTCCCTCCTTTGAGGTATTACCTATSAGGTAATTGAGATTAGATTGAGAGGCAGTTTGATCCATTCATCACTCACACAYTAGGTCATTCAGTGACAGGATTGGGATTTAGAGAAGTTTTTGATGCCTAAAGTTTGCAAGCTGGCTGACTCAAGCAGACTAACTCTTGCCAAAGATAAGGAACCAGCAGCATTTTACAAAGCTGTTCAGGACAGTCAAATGCAAAGGTTCCACTGCTTTCACAAGATTCACTGTGAAAGTGAATCCAACCTTTCACAAGATTCACTGCCTACAGTGACACGAATTCAATTAGTCAACATTAGATTTCAGTCTACTAAAATGAAGGTGTTAAAAGGATGTAAAATAATGGCACTGTTGACAATGAAGCAACTGAAGAATTTTTTAAAAGAAAGGTATCTCCTCTGAACTTCAAACAAGCATGTTGCACAAAAGTCAGAATTGTTTTGTAATGGGCTCCTYATACAAACAGAGGAGACTGGAACACTCCCTGAGGGGGTATCCAAAAGAAAAATAGCTATTTCAAGAATGTTAAAAAATACTAACACCTGTCTCTTTTGTTGGATACTTCTCATGTTATCAAAATGGTATGTGGGTCCTAGTCACTGAAGCTTAAAGTGATATGCTGCCCAAATAATTCCCTCGGGTATTTTCAGCTTCACTACACCCACAGAACAATTTTATTTCTCCCGAGGTTGTGTAGGAAGATACTGACAGAGACTACAAGATATACAAGAGCATCTACTGCATCCAACAATGTTCTGAAACACAAGACTTCTTCACCAGACTATAGAGGCTGAGAAGAACACAGGTACACAATGCTTCTCTGCCACAGGCCTGCCCCAATAGATTGGTTTTCATGGGCAAACCCTAAGCCACATAGAAATGCRGCTGAGCCCAGTCCAAACTCAGAATACTTGTTATGGTAGCACTGCAAAATTGAACTGAGGTAGCCTGAAGCAAGCAAAGAACATAGTGAAGAAAATGGACAACCAGAGGAACGTGGCTATCATGACTTCTTTCTCTCCTGGTTTTAAACTGAGAGAATCCATCAGCTCAGTAGCCAAACACCCCATGTTGTTATCACACCAATCTGAGAGAGCGAGCCACAGCCTGCTATGGCCTTTCTCACTAACTGCAGAGCTGATTTTGCCATATACAGCCATGGTGCACACACTTACCATACAGGCTCTTCAAAAGAGGAAAAGGAAAAAAAAACCAAGATGATACCACCACATATTGTCTACCATCCAACACAATTGCAATGAATTCATTCATGAACTATGAGAATTGCAACAGAAACATATTTATGCAGGCAAAATACTGTTGGGAATTTGAACACAGAATTCAGAAAAGAGAAGATTATTGTAGATGTTTTTGTCAGAACCAACAMTGCTGAGCTGTGGGAATTCTGTCTGCAGCAAAGAAAAATTGCTGCAGAGCCTCACAGAATAGAAACTCATCAAATAAAAAGATAAGGATGAACAAAGTAAAATAACCCAGATACATTTCCTTTTTTATCATTTTGAAAGAATATTAAAGTATTTATTTAGAAAGCTGAAAAAAGTTTGCAAACCATTTTTGCATATACTGCAGAAGTAAAAGATTTTGCTCAGATGAACATTATAAAAGACACCTTGCACCTGTCCATGCTATATTATTTCCAATGCTTTGATTTAATGTAGTAAAACAATTGAAGTGCTTATATCAAACAATATTTTGAGAAGTGAAGGAATGTGCAGCTTTCTTGACACTCAGCTGTAACTGGATTACTGAATAATTAGTAGTAACATTCTCATTTGTATTTAAACTTTTATAATATCCTAGTAAATTAACTCCATTTTTTTCCAGGCCTCCTCCTATTTTAGACAAGTTCCTTTCYTTCTAATGAGAAGCAAGCAGCACTRAGTTCTCACTCTTAACAGGYGGCATATAAGTAACATCTTCACAAAACCAGACAAATCCAAGACCTCCCTGGACAGCCCATTCCAGTGCTACACTACCCCCAGTGTAAAGTTTTCCTCAGGTTGAGGTGGAACTTCTCTTATTTAAATTTCTGGCCATTGCTCCTTAWCCTATGCTCCAGGAAGGAAGCTCAGAAGCAGCCATACCTATCCATATGTGGCTTGGGGCTAGGGAAGGACTGCAGGCAGAACTMCTGTTTGGAAGAACAGAGCTGATTTGGCCCAATGGGAAGAGCTTACATTTTTAAAGGTTATTTGGAAAGACAATTTCTAAGTAGCATCACTTTCAAGGTATGACAGAAAGGAAGATATTGGTTTTTTTAGCTGACACATAGCAACTGTAAAATACTGAAAGACAAAATCACATTATACTGCAAAAGCAGTAGGTAACCCTGATTTCTCAGAACTAGGTCTTTAGATCTATCTCTAAGACATATCAAGGAGAGCTTTTTTCCCTTTATGATTAATATAACAGGACTTCAAAAGCTATTTGCATCAATCACTCTTTCAATCCTCAGGGATTGGTTTATAAAAATTAATACCCTAACCTTATCATGAAACAATGCAATATACTGTCAAATAYGAACAATCAGCAATGTTGTGGACAAAGGAGGAAACTATCTGACAATGGGCAGGAAAGAGAGCACAGAAAACCCCCGAGAAGAAACTGCTTAAGAACCAACTGTGGCAGTTAGTAGCACAAAGTCTGTGTGCAAAATTATTATCACTAGTTCATTTCAGATAAAAAAAATTCTTCTAAGAGTTGAGCATGCTCCTTGTGGAAAAAGAATCAGAATATTATTGACATTTAAAACTCTATTCCAGGTAATTGATATAATTGTTCATCTAAATTATATAGAAAATCTGCATCTTTTTGAGAAAGATCAAAGTCCTGCAACAAAAAACCCACTCAAACGAAAAGCAGGGAAGAAGAAGAGTTTTTCTGACTGTAAAACCAATGCATTTTGTAGAAGAAAATCTTGAGGTTATATAATCACCTGCCAACACTGTAAATGCCTACTAATGAAGTCATGCAGTAACATTTCATCTTGCTCCCAGAGGGGAAAAAAGCAGAGGAATCTTTTAATTGGAAATGACTTAGCTTGCTAGAGCTATCACAAGCACACATATTAACTCAACTGCCTTGTCTCAGTGCAATAGATTGAGACAAATGGCAAATCACAGCATGTCAATATGGAAAAGTTTAAAAGTTTGCCTAAAATGATGTTTCTTTCTCTAAAAAGAACACATAAAATAGATGTTTACTATTCTTCATAGTAGTMTTTTAGAGTATGGAGATAACTACTATATTTTTTAGGACATTCTGAAAGAAGAGGTACTTCAGGAGCAGAAAACAAATTAAAATTCCCAAATTTCAATTGTCTAATCTTGCAGTTTAACTTTGTGTACAGAGTCTTTGTATCCAACTCCCTAAAGGATTTTTTTTCATAAAGAGAAAACTCACAAAATTTTGGTGTATAAATGTAACAAACTTCCAAGCCAGGAGCTACTCTTAGGATTTAAACTTCAATGTTTCTGCACAGCTGGAACTGTGAGACTAACTATACCAACAGGAAGAATGTAAGGCCTGCTGGTACYCCAGAAGGCCTTTAAGTATTTTGCTGAAGCTCAGGTCTCCAGCTTGTCTTTGGAGTAAAATCTTTTGCTTTCCTAACTATAATCTCAAAAAAAAAAAACTGATAAGGAAACTTCTGGCCTTGTCTGTCCACTCTTCCTCACACAAGCGGCTCCAATTGCCCCAGTCTGCAAAATRACACACATTTAGTTATCCTTCTAAAGCATTAACAAACTTTTCTTTCCAGTAAAAAAAAGATATAAATATCAATTTCTAAGAAAATATACTGCTCAAGAGAACACTACAATTTAATCAAAGTAGACACAGAACAAAACTGCAGAAAATTATACAAACCCTCCAAGGAAAGCAAACATCCAGTCTCTTGTAGAAGCTGTTTTACAATGGTGGCAAAAAATTAAAACCAAATTATTCATTTTTATAGAGTCCTGCATAGAATTGAACATATTTTTTGGAGACCTGGAAAAAAGACTGTAGTGGACTGATGCTGGYTGGATGCCAGGCACCCACCAGAGCTGCTTTCTCACAAATGGATGGGAGAGAAAATATAATGAAGAGTTCATGAGTTGAGATAAGGAATGGAGAGATCAGTCAGCAAATACCATCATGGGCAAAATGGACCCCAATTGGGGATGTTAACAGAATTCATTACTAACAAAATCAGAACAGGATAGTGAGAAGTAAAATAAATCTTAAAAACAATTTCCCTGCACCTCTTCCTCCTTCTCAGCTCTCCCTMCWCCCCCAGAGGYGTAGGGAGACAAGGAATGGGGGTCATGGTCAGTTCATCACCAGAGGTTTCTGCCACTGTGCAGGGAGTGGAGTCCTTCCCCTGCTGCACCGTGGGGTCCCTCCAAGGGGAGACAGTTCATGAACTTCTCCAGTGTGAGTCCATCCCACAGGCAACAGTCCTCCACAAACTGCTGCCATGTAGGTCACTCTTCCACGAGGTGCAATCCTTCAAGGACAGGCTGCTCCAGCCTGGATTCCCCACRGGGTCACAAGTCCTACCARGAAACCTGCTCCAGCATGGGCTTCTCTCTCCATGGGTCTGCAGGTCCCTGCCAGGATCYGGTTCCAGCACAGGTTTCCCAGGGTTCCATAGACCTCTTTCAGGCATCCACCTGCTCTGGCTAGGGTATCTCTCAGGGGCTGCAAGTGGATCTCTGCCTCCTCGTGGACCTCCATGGGCTGCAGGGGCACAGCTGCCTCACCATGGGCTGCACCAGGGGCTGCAGGRGAACGTYAGCTCCAGCACCTGAAGCACCTCCTGTCTCTCCTTCTGCACTGACCTTGGTGTCTGTACAGTTGTTCCTTTCCCATATTCTCACCCTGCTCTTCTCTGGCCACAATTATATCTGTACAGTAACTTTTTTCTCCCTTCYTAACGGATTACAGAGGTGCTACTATCATCCCCTGCTTGGTTGAGCCTGGGCCAGCAGCAGGTCCATCCTGGTAAGTTTCATATGGCAATGAGTTCTTCATAAATGACTTTGGGGTTAGAAAATCTGAAAGTTTTGTCTAAGAATTCCTCCAGAAAAAAAATAAGGGTAAAAGTTATATAATAATAATGGCTAAGTTTGAAGCACGTGACTCTGGCCTTTATGGCCACTTGAGAGAGATCCAGCACTTCCAGATCATCACTCATGTCATTCTGAACAAATCTGCTATTCTCCTTTATCATCCTCTGGAAATGCCTCTTTCTTCTTACCAGCTCTAAAATTAAGCTTAATTCTTCTAAAGTCTTAGAAAAAGAATACCCAAGTAGCTCAAATTAGGTAAAAYCTCCCTAGATATAAAAAGATCAATAATTTCTCTCAAAACATTATTACTTTTTAATTGACTCTTGCTTTTTCTAAATTATTAGAATTAGGAACATAGTGTAACTTTCTTGCCATCCTCCTCCAGAATACAGATCTTACTTCACAATATTCTAAAAAAAGATTTTTGTCTATTAATAAAAACCTGTTTTCCTGATTTCAGAAAGCACAGGTTCCATATTTATAGCTAATATCTAAAGTTTGAAAAATGCATCCTACTAAACCATAAGGGTTTAGAGGCAGACCAAATTACTCAATGCTGCACAAAGCATTCTCTCAACACTTTTAAAATAAAAAATATTTATGTAGCAATAAAGGGCATTAAGATTTTAACTTGCAATTACTGTCCAGTCATTACCAAGTAACTCAACTGGAAATAACAGGATAAATCACAGTGCCCTAAATCTCAACATAATCAATAAGTGACCAAAGTAGAAGCTGTTCCTACCACACTGTTGAAACACTGGGCAGAGGTGCTCTTTCCATGATGTTTCTATGCACAGRGAACAATAAGCTCTGGAAAGTGTCACAGGTGCAGATGATATAGAACCCTTATGAAAATATTTCAACCAAACCAGAACAGGAACTGTATTTATMATTGGCAAGTATACATAGCATTTGCTACAAGTAGAAAGGTCCAGAATCCCTCTCTGTGCACTGGGGTTAAAGGAAATAAAAATGCAAAGCAATCTCTGTCACAGCAGGGCCTGGGCATCATGATGAAGCAACATCAGCAACCATGGCAGTACAAACTATGCTGCAGAAGAACCCATAAGCATGCAGATAAGCTCAAAAAATGAGCAATCAATTGGCTCAACACCATCACAGCAAAAATCACATCAAGGTTAATAACATTTCTTAAATACACAGAATAAATTAAGTCTAAATTCCAACCAAAAGTCAGAGAGAGTTGACAGGAAGATAAAAACCCTGCTCAGGTAGTCAGAGATATAGAGAAGTTGTCATACACTGTATTACTATTGTAACAAGACAAAAAGAACCTCATAATGAAGTTCATCACACTACAATTACTGTGCAGACAAAATATTTAATAAATTTACTTTGTAAGAGAAAATAGACCTTTAAATTAATTTCAGCTTTAGTCTCTGATTAACAACAGGATGACTCACACTTAAAAATACCAGCAAACTACACAGCCACAGATGGTCCAACATTTTGAGTGGGCACAYGGTAATAAAGTTTAGTAGAGCTGCCTCATATAAAGGATACTTTTCCTATGAGCAAGCATGATTTTTCAGATACTCCAATTCTAGATTGGAATTAGACTGGAATTGTCTGAATCAGATTTCCAGGGAATATTTTAAGTCTTGGAAACACTTTTTTCTGAAAATAAGTTTTATCACATTAAAGAAATTATCATAGCTTCCTCTTTGAGAGCAACCATTTACATCTGAAAAAAATCCAATCTCAAGTTGAAATAAATTGCATTTATCATGGCATCATAGAATGGCTTGGATTGAAAGGGTAAAGATTACCAAGTTTCAAATCGCTCCCACAGACACCTCCCACTAGACCAGGYTGCTCAGAGCCCCRTCCACCCTGGCCTTGTAAACTTCCAGGGATGGGGCAGCCACAAGTTCTCAGACCAGCCTCTTCCAGTGCCTCAGCAGCCTCACAGTAAAGATTTAAATTTAAACTCCCTCACCCCATACTTTCATACTCCAATCATAGAGTCATAGAACATGCTRACTTGGAAAGGGGCCACCAGGACCATTWAAGTCCAACTCCTGGCCCTGCACAGGACACCCCAAGAGTCACACCACAWGCTCAAGGGTATTGTCCAAAYGCTTCTTGAACTCTTGYCAGGTGTGGTGTTGTGACCATTTCCCTGGGGAGCCTGTTGCAGTGCTCAAACCCTCTCTGGGTAAAAAACTTTTCCTGACATCCAAGCTCAACGTTCCAACTCAGCTTCGTGCAGTTTCCTTGAGTCCCATCATTGGTCATCAGAGAAGGCATCAGTGCCTGCCCCTTTGCTTCCCCTTGTGAGGATGTTGAAAACCACAGTGAGGTCTTCCCTCAGTCTTTTCTTCACCATCYTCTAATCACAGCTCTCACGTGTTCTACAAAAATTTCTACATACTAAAATATCTTCCACTTTCTCACTTTACTGGGGCATTACATTCATAGAAAGATGTGCACTGACTACCTCTGTTAGCGGCAGAGGGAAGAGAAGACTTACCATAAATAATTATTAAAAAAATCTGATTTATGTTCTCAACCTTTCTTTCCTATGGATATTTAAAGTTGTATACTCTACAGAGTATGCAATAATCCTGCATTTTCCTAAAGGTTCAAATTTAAATCTTATTCAATATGATATTTATAATTATCTCCATCATCCACAATGATAATTTTTAACATAATTATACAAATAGAAATATCTTGGGACTTACTCGGAAGTAGTCACTGCAGGCTGCCAGGACTGCTTTGTGTGCATGGAATTTCTGCTCTTCAGCAATAAGGGTAATATCACAAAGGATGCCATCACTTCTTTGTTGGTTCAGAGCTGCCAGGACAGCATCGTTGTGGGAGCTAGACTGACAAAGCCTCTGACCTGTCAG